>CM022754.1:31941077-32456077 GCA_012411365.1 Ameiurus melas | reverse complement strand
TCTGATGGTAAAAAAGTGTACGACCAACTGATCAGTCAATCTGCTCTTGGATTCTCTTATGTACAACTGATTGCAATGGATCTGTTATAGGAAAGACAGTAAATGCATCAGAAGTGATAGATTATAAAAACTGATGGGCCAGTATTATTAGTGTCTGTAATACTTCTTCTTCTTCTTAATAATAATAATAATATTAATAGCAGTAGTAGTAATGGTGGTAGCAGTAGTAGTATATACAGTAATGGCATTGGAATTTATAGTCTGATGTATTCTTATTAAGCTATCATTATAGCTGTTGTAATAAGTTTTAATGCTGATACCAGTAATTAGACTTGCTCAAGACAGGCATTATCCTATATCCCACTGCTTTATTACAATTTCTTGCAGTTAAACTTAAATTATCAGCAGTTTACATTTCCATTGCCTGCTATAATCAGAAATGTAAAAAGAAGTTTAATATAGAGTGAACTACAGGCAATTTTATCAGGGTACTATTGCATCCCTCCAGAGTAACGATTCTCGCTCATTCTTGCTAATGTGGTGAGGTGAGGTATGACAGTGCCTGCTGACATAAAAGTAGTTAGCAAATAATGTGGCATGTAGATTTATTATCATTACGGACATACAGCTTGTCAACGTATTCTGTTTACACAATTACATGGATGGCTTGGCATGTTTCAATTTTGACCGTCTGTTAACTAGCGAAACTAATTATAATGGCATCTACACTATATTGTCTATAGTTCAAATATTGTGATAAATTATATGGCCAAAAGTTTGTGGACACATGACTATCACACCCATCTACTGGCCTTTGCTAAACTGTTTCCACAAAGTTAGACGCACATTATTGTATATGTCGTCTTTGTAAGCATTAAAATTTCTCTTCACTGGAACTACGGGACCCAAACATGTTCCTGTGAACAAAGCGCCATGAAGACATAGTTTACCAAGGTTGCAGTGGAAGAACTCGAGTGGCCTGCACAGAGCCCTGACCTCAATCCCTTACTCCAGTGGTCCCCAACCCCCGGGCCGCGGACCGGTACCGGTCCGTGGGTCATTTGGTACCGGGCCGCACAAAAAGAATAAACAACTTACATTATTTCCGTTTTATTTATTATCTGGGTCTGAACGATGTTTTATTTTGGAAAAAAAAAGAAAAAAAGACCGGATTCTCTCCGTTACATCCGTACATGACTCACTCTAGACGTATGTCAAGACGCTTGTCTCGGTCACGTGGTACGTTAAGCTTTAGGGGGCAGAGCGGATGTCACTCATGTTATGTTGTTGGTGTGATCTTACTAGGACACTGCTAATAAAGTTGCGATTTCACATTGGATCCACGTTTATTATTATATATATATTTTTAAATTAATAAAACCCCAGTTTTTATGCCGGTCGTATCATTTTATTTTGTTGTATTTATCCGCCACACCTTAAAGGCCGGTCCGTGAAAAATATTGTCTGATATTAAACCGGTCCGTGGCGCAAAAAAGGTTGGGGACCACTGCCTTACTCAACATTTTTTTAATTTCATGAATTGGAATGCCAGGCTTTCTCACCAGACTTCAGTGCTTGACCTCACTAATGCTCTTGTAGCTGAATGATTACAAATCCCCAAAACCACACTCCGAAATCTAGTGGAAAGCCTTCCCAGAAGAGTGGAGGCTCTTATAACAGCAAAAGGGGGCCTAAGAATGGAATGAGATGTTCAACAAGCACATGGGTGTGATGCACAAATGTCCACAAACTTTCGGCCGTATAGTGTATTTTTTGCCATACCACCACCCTGAGAGTATGCCTACACTCACACACATTCTGAAATGTCTTTTTCTTCCTGCTCTATAAGCCAGTCCTTTCTCTTTCATGCTCAGCCTTCTTCAATCACTTTTGCTATCCCTTTGTCTATTTCTTTAATGTCTCCTCTCTGTTGTCTCCGGCACACCTGCCATCTCTCTCTATCATACTGGGGCTTGTGATTGCTGGTGTAATAGCAGCCATCTTTCTCAGGTCAGAGAGTAAATAGGGGTTCCAAGCACACAGACAAACAGACAATTGCTGTTTCTCAGTTGCAGATGTGCGTGTGATGAGCTTGTGTAGTTTTAACAACTCTCTCTATGATAAAGTCACACAATTTTGCTCATTTTATATGCAGGGATGTAGTGTACCACAATATTGTCTCACATGCTTGGATAAATTTGCTTTTCTGCTCTAAAACAAAAAAGGTCACAGTCATACCCGTGCGAAAGAAGTGTGTCTGTGTGTGTGTGATGTGCATATCAACATTCAAAAAAGTCCTAATGCTTATTTTAGATGTCAATCACACACCATCATAGGACTAGCGTTAACTTTTGCATCAAGACTTACTTACAACATACCATGATCGCATACTTGCAAATTCAGAATGAGCTCATTTTGGGTGAAAGGTTAAATATATTAAGGCTAGCAATGCGCGTTGTGGACGATACTTGTCTTTTAAAATCTCAGAATTAGTGTAACACTCACAATACATGAATTGTGAACAGTTGTTTTGTTAATGTAGCGGTGTGTGCACTAAACGAGCAATAGAGGGTATGCATGTGATGTCACGGTTGACGGAACTCGTCACGGTCACGACCACTGAGTCACAAAAAGACTGAGCGGCATCATTAGTGTACAGAGTGAATACGGGGCGCACGGTGGCTTAGTGGTTAGCACATTTGCCTCACACCTCCAGGGTCCGGGGCTCGATTCCTGCCGGGCCCATGTGTGTGCGGAGTTTGCATGTTCCCCATGTTTGCTGTGGGGGTTTCCTGCTGGTACTCCGGTTTCCTCCCCCAGTCCAAAGACATCCATGGTAGGCTGATTGGCGTGTCTAAAGTGTCCGTAGTGTATGAATGGGTGTGTGAGTGTATGTGATTTGTATGTGCCCTGTGATGGACTGGCACCCTGTCCAGGGTGTACCCTGCCTTGTGCTCCCTAAGTCCCTGTGACCCTGAAAAGGAGTAAGTGGTAGAAGATGGATGGATGTTGTGCGATCGACTGTGCTAAACAGATTCAACACGAATTCTGAGCTCTTTTTACAAAGTGCCAAAAAACCATTCACTGTTTTTTACTAATTCAAGCAGTGTAAGTTATTTTGGCATGTGGTGTTCATGTTGTACAACCATGCTACATATTTCTTTTTAAACGTTGCCTATTTCCTTTGATGAATAATGGGGGCTCATTCATTCTCTGACATTCTCAAATCTATAACGTTAGGAAGCAGTGCTAGCTACAAACAAACAAGGACTAGCTAGCTTAAGGTTTACCAGATAAAATTATTGAATCAAAGTAAAATATTTGTACATACCTGTCCACATACAACTAGAATGTTTGTGTTATTGTCACTTGAATTTCTACAACAAATCCCAACTTGAAGTAGGACCAAGGCTTTTTTATGCCTTCAGGCTTTGCTTAGTGTATTTCCCCAGCCTCGAAATCAGGTACATATAAATGTCGGGAAAACCGATTTCTGGACACATGCCAATGTCCATGGACCACATGTTCTTTGGCAAGTTGTAAGGGTCGAGTCCATCTGCCTTTAATTTTATCTGATAATCATTATTTATACTAGCTTCCCCTATTAAAACCAACCATTTTGCCGGATGCTTTGCCACTCAGTCCAGCCGAGAGAGGCGTGTTCCAGCGGGAAATTGATATTAATGCATACGTTCAATTGTAGACGAGGATCACACACTAGGACAAGGCGTTTATGAAAATAAAGATGAGAGAAGTCTACAATGTGACATTTTCAAGATGGAGCCTGGATGTTGTGGTTATTTGTGCACTATTTTGTACAAAAATACAGACAGAAATACAATTAAAAAAAATTGGAGGAAGGATTGGTTGGGGAGACATCAGCATTGAGTATTATCTGTTCTGCAAAGAGAACTGGAAATAAGAGTGCAAAGAATGATACCTAATTTTATACCGTGCATCACCAGGAATCATGAGGTGTTTGTTAGGTTTTTATTTTTGTTGTTCCAAACAACCATTTGGGAATGACATGCCAAAAAATTTTATTAAAGCAATCCAATCATTATTGTGCTTATGATTGTTTCTTCTTGAACTCATTTGCTGTTGCTCACCACTGCTTTTGCTACTTGTCATAGAGGCGTTCACATTCCAAAAATAATTTTATACAGAAAAGAAAAGAAATACAGAAAAGACTGGAAAATACTGAAAAAATTGATATTTTTTCATATCATACATACTGCGACAGCTTGAAGACTAAGAAAATCTTGCAACAGACATTTGTTTTTGGGCACAAAAATTGCTTTGTGACAGGGAAATCTGGTCTAAAATCATGTAGTGTGCATTCAGCATTAGGGCATGGTTAGCACTCATATCTTTTCTTACAACTTTATTCGTATTATGAAATGAAAATTCAACCACACTTCCTATATCACTCATTCAAATGTATAATTTTAATGAGCTCAGATTGGCATACAGTATCCATCCATCCATCTTCCATCACTTATTCCTTCTTCAGCGTCGCGGGGAACCTGGAACCTATCCCAGGGGGCATCGGGCACAAGGCGGGGTACACCCTGGACAGGGTGCCAGTCCATCTCAGGGCACAATCACACACACTCATGCATCCATTCATACACTACGGACAATTTAGACACGGATTGGCATACAGTATAATATAAAAATGCATTAAAAAGTATGCATTTAGTGTACATAAAAAGTGTGAGAACATTCTTCCAAGAAGTCTGCAGCATTTGGCAGAAGCAGCCTTGTGAATTTTTTTGCCTCAATAAATCCCTTAAGCATGACAGATGTGTTCATTTCCTTTTCCATTACAACCTTTTAGATTTATTTCAATAACAAGGAGCATGAATATGTGCGGCATGCAAATTGCAAGGCAAACGGTGTCAGACAGTTCAAAGACAGGCTGCGAGTGTTTGATGGCATTCTAATGTTGTCCGTGCGGCAGAGAGAAAGCGGCGGTAAAGCAGAGAGACGTTGCTGAGAGATGCTTTGATGTTGGACAACAATGGCTGAGTCTTTTCGTCCTCGGAGAAGTGGCAGGGAGAAAAAAAAGCATTGCAAAGCTGCAGCACAACATTCAGAAATCGTATTCAGTATAGTAATGCACACTATCACACTCACTCTAGGTCTTTATCCATAATCCAAACACTATTTAACCAGAACACAATTTTGGACCACATTACCATATTCTTCATAATGCAATAGATAAAAGTTCTAACTTTTAGAAATTTGAATTTATTTTTCATTATACCTTAGCTATGAAAAATACTTGAGATTAGCTGGCAGGTATGCATTAATTTTTTTTCTATTGCGACGGCTCTAAAATAGATCAAGTCAAAAATGTATTCACAGTTCTAAATAAAATGTTTCAATGTAACATTTTGTTGTTGTTGTTATACTTATACTGGCCTTCATTATCATACTGCTAAACCAGGGATCCTCAAGCCTTTAGCAGCTAGGGACCCCTATAACTAGGGGAAAACATATATAATCCAACTGTCAAAATATTTAGCTCTTTATTTCAGTGTATATAATAATATTATGACTATTTATTGGAGCCATAGAGTGTTTTATTAAAGAACTTTCTTTGTTATTGGATTATTCAGGTTGGGATGGAACCCATTCAACTAAAGTGACTAACTAGTCAAAAATGACTAAAAAAACTCAATAATGCATACGTATAATAACTTTGATAATGATGGATTTCTACCAAACAAAATGAAACCCCCTGTCTAAGCATCATGGGCCCTTGGAGGTAACCAGATTCCACTTTGAGAACCATGATTCAAGAAAAATGATTTGTATGGAACGTTTTTTAATGAGTGAGAGAATGTGAGGCAGCATTCACATCATGTGGGAGAAAAAAAGAGGACAAGAGGAGAATTCAAGGGTTCCCATTTCATTTACTAGATAAAAATGGCAGTTGTAGTTTTAATCTAATATTAGCTAGCATTATTACATAGCTGTGTTTATTTTAACAAGAACTGAAGTGTGTGCTGCAATTTATGAGTTGAATTAATTTAAGCATGTTCGGCACATTTACGTAGTCAGTTGCCTCACTTCTGCATTTGGTTTGAGACAATATGCGTGTCTGAAAGCTCCAATAATTTAGAATTACCACTCAGAGGTCAATGTGACTGTAATTCCAACTCAGACACCATAATCCTAGTTGGAAGATTCTAATTACAGTTATATCCATAGGACATGAATGCAGCATTAGTGCTACAAAACAGCGAGGTTATCTGCTGTTAGATGTAATGTTGATTAAAGCCTAAGCTATTTTTCCCAATAAATTGTTGTCATTTAATTCTTTGATCATTTGTCCTCATCTTTAAGTATGTACAAAAGAATACTGTGGCTGAATTGAAGCTAAAGTGTGTGGAAATGCCCTCAGCATTTCCATGCCCTTAGCAACCATAGCATTTGAAGGTAGGGGACTACAAAGTTTAATAATTTTATATATATATATATATATATATATATATATATATATATATATATATATATATATATATATATATATATATATATATATATATATATATATATATATATATATATATATATATATATATATATATACACATATATATATTTGCTGTTTTCATATAATTTAGATATGAGTAAGGAAAACATAATCATGTGTTTTTTGAGTTTTTTTTTTTTTTATGCAGTTAGTGGCCATGGTATAAACAAGATATTACCTGCCTTGTTGTCAGGAAGCAGGGATGGACACAAGTGCAAGTACCCAAAAGCTTTATTAGGAAAGCTTGCGCAAATCCAATACATAGGGCAAAATCAAGAACAAGAAACGAACAATGGTCAGGTGGTCAACAAACAACATATACAAGGCAAGAGTCATGATCTGGCAAAGCCTACACAGGGTCTCACTGTCGAAAGGAATCAAACAGGAGAGGTGAACAAAAACTATTCTAAAACATTAGATATACCACTGAACACTGTGAAGGCCACCATCAACAACTGGAGAAAATGGAACACCACATTAGCAAGAACAGGATGTCCATCCAAAATTTAGAAAAGGACAAGAGTACTAATTACTCTCTGCATGTGACAACAATCTCTCGAATTCTTCACACGTCGGGTCTGTGGGGTAGGGTGGATGGACTGAAGCCCTTTCCAACAAAATAACATCCAAATCCAACTAAATTAACCTAAACCATGTGGCAAAATGTGTTATGGTCTGATGAGACCAATTGCAAAAAGTATAATAATTCCATATTTAAAAAGCACATCAACAAAAGAACCCCATTCTCACACTGTAGCATGGTGGTGGCACCATCATGCTTTAGGGCTGCTTTCTTTCAGCTAGAACTTGGGCTTTTAACAGGGTGGACTGAATCATGAATAGCCACAAATATCAGTCGATTTTACTGCAAAACTTTCTGGTGTCTGCTAGTAAGCTGAATAAATATCAATTTCAGTATGACAGTGACCCAAAGCATACATCCAAATCAAAAAAGGAATGGCTTAACCAAAACAAGTTCAGTGTTTTCGATGGCTTAGCCAGAGCTCAGACCTGAATCCAACTAAAAATCTGTAGGATTGCCTACAGGAGATGCTCTCACAATCTAATGGATCTGGAATATTTTGCAGGAAAGAGTGGGAAAATATTGCCAAGTCAAGATACTAAATACAGAATCGGGGAAATACAATCAGGTAATTGGAATGGATAAGCATGTAGAAGTGAATAAGACAAATATCAAAAACCCAATGGCTAAGCATTTAACAACTCAACATGAAGAGTAGATCGGCTCTCAGCATGATTACAGTTCATGTCTGATTCCGTTTCAATGCCAAATGAGAAATTATTTTATTTATTCATTTATTCATTTATTTATTTAACATTTTTTGCTGTAATACTGTGAGACCTCATTGGAACTGTCTTGCAAAGACAATTTTCTGAGCAGTGACTAAATATCAAGCAGTTGCAAAGGGAAAGATGGGAAATCAGAATTCTAATCTAAAAGATACCACTGACTTTGTATCCACTGGTAACTGTTGAGCTCAGTCCCATGTGCCCTGCTTCGAAAGATAGACCATAATGTAACATGACAACAGAGTGAATGGGGTCGTCCATGTATTCTTGGTGTATCCATGTATGCAATTGCCCTGGTGTGCCCCATATCAGCTAAGCATTATGGCAAAGAAGATAGGAAAAAGGAAAACACAGTGCTCCAATGAAGTAAAGACACCTGGTGTACATCACTGAACCCAGTGAGTAAAGCTTTTACCTTGTGATTATTAAGCCCCTCATGGGATTTAGCTCAGCTTGGCGGAGGCTTATGTGGCATTTAAAGAGACAGTGGTGCTGATCAGATGTTCAGATAATGGTTTGAAAACATGACAGATCTCCAAAATGTAGCTGTATGGTTTTCATCTTTCCTATGTGGAAATGTTAAAATACTGATATTCCCACATAGCTCCAGTCTTTCAGATTGGACTCCTTAGATCAGCCAGTTTCAAAAAGTTTACCAGCATACTGTAGGCTTTCCTTATTGAAAGAATGATGTGAGAGCTCATGCCAGAGGCAAAGGCTGATTTCTCCTATCATGAAGGTTTAAACGTAGCTTGTGAGACAAATATCACATTTCAGACTCTACTAGAGCAAGAAGGAAAATTGCGGCATTATCCATATATATTCCGATTCAGCTGGATGGCAAGAACTTATCTGTTTAAGCTACTGCAGTGCTTACACCTAAATGGACACCATGATGAGTAGCTCGCTCAGATCACCAGTTACTCACATACCCATGTTTAGGAAATAGAGTTGTAAACAACAGAAGGAACACCATTTCTTTATGCATAGACAAGCAGCTCATTTTTAGAGTACATGCATTCCAATAGAGAGGAGACCTGTCTCATGGAAGCACATATATTTGAGTGGAGGATGATGAAATAGCCACAGAGTCTCTAAAGCTCCAACACAAGCATAGCCACTATCCTCTACTCACTACTATTCCTCCATTTGTAACTCGAGTTACTGTATTAATGTGCCTTTTCAATATGTTGTTTCTACAGTAACAACTTACACATGGACTTGTATGGTGGAGGCTTCATAAAAAATAATTTAAAAAGATGTATAATTGTTGATATGGCAGTCCAATGCAAGGCATCACACACATTCCCACACTAATTGACACCTAGGGGCAATTTCGAGCAGCCTATCCATCTATTACCATCTACTACCATACATAATTAAATAATGACATAGTACTTAAGGATATTTCACATTGAGTGGAATGGTGGTACTGTGGGTAGTATTGCTGCCTCAGCTCCAGGGTCCCTGGTTTAATCCTAAGCTTGGGTCAGTGCCTGTGTGGAGTTTCACATGTTGTATCTGCATTGGTTTCCTTCAGGTTCTCTGGTTTTCTCCTATCTCCCAAAAACATGGCAGTGGTTTCTATAAATTGTCATTTGTTGAACGTGTGCATGGTTAGCTTGATGTGTTGAGGTGTGTTCCTACCTTTCACCCAGTGTCTGGGCAACAGATGGCTCAACCGTGGCCCTGACTAGGATGGGAAGGTTCCTGACAATGAATAAGTAAATAATAATTCCTATAATGTAGAGACAAATCCACACAGTACAATTATAATTGTTCTGAATGGAGGCTGCAGTCATACTGTAAATCTAATTGATTTTAATGAAAGCCGAACTGGTTTTACAGTCCATTTGGAAGAGTTAAATTGAATTCAGATAAATTCAAAAGAAACCATTAGCAACCATTTTATCCTTGAAGATTCAGCATTCTCTGCTTGACTGGAGACTGGAATTTTCCCAAAGGCTGGCTGTCTCTGGGCTCTGTCTCTCTCTCTCTCTTTCTCTCAATCTCTCTCTCTCTCTCTCTCTCTCTCTCTCTCTCTCTCTCCACTGAATTCCTGGGGAGTTTTAGACCTTTCGATAGTGTGCACTGACATTCACAGTGGATGAGGAGAGAGAGGGGGTTCTATTGTTACTGATCCATCTAGACATCGCAGAGCCAAAGCAGGCATGCAAACGCTGCAGCTAGTAGATGGATGAGCTCACCATGGGGCTGTAATACTCAACTAGACTAATGGGTTAGCAGAGCAAACCTAAGCGAAACAGGCCATGGAGGTTCACTTACATTCTCTAATTGATACAAAGGAACCTAGGAATCTACATGACCTGATGGCAGGCTACTCTTTGATCAGGATCTAGGCTCTTTCTAAACAATTTCAGATTGCAGGGGGCTTTTTGCACATATATCCTTGTATGTCTATAGACGTATCCTTTGAATATTGATCTTCCTGTTTGAAGTCAGGCGCTAATAATTAGAAATAATGAGTATAAGGCACATTAAATTGTAGTTTGGGTCTCAAGAGGTTATTAAAACTATTTTTAACACCTTGCCTCCGTAAATAGCTGTATATGTAAATAGTGTGATGTTCTTTTTTTTATTCTTTGTTTGGTTATGCCAGATGTAATGGGACGGCTGTCTTCCAAACAGTTCCACTTTCTCCCAAAAGGTTTGGGGATCATCAAGGAGTGTTTTGGCAAATTTCAGACGAGCCTTAATGTTTTCAACTCGCCACTATTCCATGGATGCCATTTTTGCCCAATGTCTTTCTGATAGTGGAGTCATGAACAGTTATTTTATTGATGTAAGAGAGGCCTATAGTTCCTTTGATGTTATCCTCGGGTCTTTTGTGACTTCCTAGATCTCTAGTTGCTGTGCTCTTGGAGGAACTTTGGAAGGTCAGCCACTTCTGGAACCTTTACTACTGTGCAGAGTTTTTCCATTGGACATAATGGCTCTCACTGTGTTCTTTTGGAGTCCCAGAGCCTCTGGAATAGCTTTGTAACCCTTCCTAGACTGATGTATTTCAATCACCTTCTTCTTCGTCATTTATGGAATTTCTATCACTTTTGCACAGTGTATTACTGGGTAAGACATTTGAACCAACTTCATGCAGTTGAAAATTTGTATGATCATATGCATGATTTGGGGAATCAGTAACTAATAATGTGTGTCAAGGTTCCTCGCAACCCAGTAGGATAAGTGGTACAGAAAATGGATGTATGGATGTATAGATAGATAGATAAATATAGATGGATCTGTGGTGTATTCTGGAAAGTGTGAAAATGTTGAGCAGTTATGTAGTCCTACTTCGGGTCATTTCGCTATTATTTTATACAAGTTCACATAGGACAAATGAAATGAGGCCAAGGGCCGAATTTGGCATGTGGGTCTTGTGTTTGACACGTGGGCTAGGAGGATCATACTCGTGTATGAGAAGAATGATATGATGTATGATCATAGCCTTTATAACTCATATGGGTGTCTCATGGCCTTTGCCCTCAATGCAACATTAATGGTTCTCATCTCTATAACTGTAGAAACCGGATAATAAACCTAGGCAGAATGACTTTACACTGTGGATTTACTGTAATGCACACCCTCTCCTGTTGTTTGTGATACACATGTCACATGTGACACACACATTTAGCACTAGGATAGAACAACAACAAAAAAAGATACAGTTACATTTTGTTGTCATGTTTCAAATTTGCGAGTGTACAGTCTGTCACTAAATGATTTGCACATGGACAAGTGTATAGATTGCATTACATTACTAGTAAAAGAAACCATAAAATAAATAAATAAATAAATACATATAAGGCTGCATGCTGGGGAAGAGTTTTGCTGTAAAAACCCAACTAAAATGTTATGAGTACGTGAATAGGGAGGTTCAGATGCATTTCCACCAGGGTGTGAACAGCCTACATTCAAAGAGAATTCAAATTGATTTAATTGATTTTCTTCAGTTGGCATTTTCTTTTTCTGCCCCTGAAGTTTTTCTGCCTTAATAAAAAGTGTTGTTTATAATAGCAGTAGTCCTGATACAACCTAAAGACTCCTGTACCAAGACCTCTATGCAAGAAAATCTTCAAGGTAAATTTGGGAACACAGAGAAACTTAAGCACATGCATGAATGTCTGAATAGGTAGAACATTTCCAGGGTAAATATTGATTTCACTATTAAACATACGTTGACTTATGTCATCGACTCTGAATACAACCCAGAGTGAACAATATACTAATGATTGAACTTAATGAATGAAAATGTTCATGTAAAAATCTAAACAAGTTTGTGGATAGTCAGCATGAGTGGAAGTGTTTGAGTGGTGATCTCTCCTATAAAACAAATAGGCCATAAATGAATCACACACTAAGCTCTTATGCTGCTGACCCTGTCATTTATATATATATGTGTGTGTGTGTGTGTGTGTGTGTTATATATATATATATATATATATATATATATATATATATATATATATATATATATATATATATATATATATATATATATATATATATACATATACACAGTATATATAGAGAGAGATATGTACATATATACAGTATACATATATGGAGAGAGAGAGAGAGAGAGAGAGAGAGAGAGAGAGAGAGAGAATGAACTGTACTTCTCAATAATATTGTCACTACTTACAGTCATATACATTACTATGCAAAAATTTTAGGCATCCTTTTTTTAGTACAAACCTTGTTATAGATTTTTTTATTTGATGATGTCTACATTATCGAGTCAAAAAACATGTTCGATAAATGTTCCAGAAAAATGTTTGTATGTCATTAAAGAAAGCAGCATATTACGTAAGAGACACTTTTCAGAAAAAAAAAAACACAATGAAGGCTACTGGGTTTTGCTGCAAAAATCAGAAACAAGTGTGACAGTCAAAGTCTCCAGAAGATCTGTGGCTGGTTCTGCAAGATTCTCAATAAAACAATAAAACAGCTCATTTCCTTATAAAACTACACTAATTGTACCAGAGACTACTTTTTTATTTGTATTTTTGTTACACCAAATATTGACTTTGTTTCATTTACTACTGTGTACTGCTCTTTATGGTTTTTGTTGTTGTTGTTTTCTTTTTAATGTAGAAACATTTAATTTCATTATTTTTAATGCATCTTTGCTCTACAGAATTTCTTTGCATGTGCCTAAAACTTTTGCACAGTACTGCAGATCTGCGAGAAACATGCACTAAGCCATGTAAATGTCAGCTCAACTCAGTCTCCCGAAACCCACAATCCATCACTGTTAACATGTTCACAAACAGACTTTTGAGTGCACTCACCTGTTCCCAATCATACAAACAGACATAGAAAGGACTCGCAGTCGCAAACACATTGTGAAGTAAATGCTCAGTTTGTACATTGCCTCTAGTGACTACCAAGCCTTATACTCCGAGTACTGTGTTGGTTATTCAAGGTTTTTTTTTTTCTTTTTCTTGGTTTTTGAGTCTTTGCCGTAGCCCTGTTTATACTGTTTGTGCCTCACCTGACCTACGCCTGTTCTTTGATTCTGCTCTTAGCTAACGTCTGTCTTCCTGTTAATAAAAATATGCTTAAATGCAACTGCATCCATTTCTGCCTGCACTTATATGACAGCAAATAAACAGAGATGTTAGTTTCTGAACAATGTAGCACATGAATTCCCTACTAATGTGCTTTATCAAACAGTACCTGCTTAAAAAATATATAATCTCACTAATGTTAAATAAAACGGCATTTGGGTACTCATTAGCTTGATGAGTTGCGTGTGTGAATATTATTATGAGAAAAGGTATTTTTGACCTTTTATGAAGTAAATTAGAATTTTGTTTAGCAAAGCATATTCCATTTAATTTCATGGTTGAATATCATAATAGGTTAATGCTCTTAAAAGCCTAATGTTTATGAATGTTTTCAGTGTATTACCTTAATACCTTACCTTAATTAATAGATCAGACTTGAATAGAAACACTCCGACTAAAAAAGGCACTTTATCTACAAATGATACTTGTACTATTGTTAAGGTGATTTTGTGTGAGATTACCCATGACGACAACAACAACAGCAAAAATGAGAGTAAACAGGTTTTATGAGCATTCAGACAGACGCAAAGTATAATCAAATATGTTAACTAAAACATTTAATTATCAAACTCTATTGCCAAATGCATCCATCCATCCATCTTCTACTGCATACTGCATACAAGGTCGCGGGGAACCTGGATCCCATCCCAGGGAGCATCGGGCACAAGGCAGGGTACACCCTGGACAGGGTGCCAGTCCATCACAGGGCACATACAAATCACATACACACTCATTCATAGACTACGGACATTTTAGACACGCCAATCAGCCTACCGTGCATGTTTTTGGACTTGGGGAGGAAACCGGAGTACCCGGAGGAAAAAAATCAATTTGATCAAATCCTGACAATGTACTGTGTGAGGAAATCATATTTATTGTAGCTAGCAAGGCTTAAAACATTTTTAGGCAGACTTATTGCAATTACTACATTGGTTAAAGGACAGTTACAGAAAGATAGAATAGGCAAGATTACAAAGTTTTTAAAAAAATACTTTTTGTATACCAAGGTATGCTATAGACATAGGCAAAAAAAACACCTATGTTTCATCTCTTTTGGCTGTTTGTGTGAATTCAGCCACAATGATATCTGACAGGACTTTGCAGGCAGCCACACAAATAATTTATGCTGCTCAGAGCTTGTCTTCATTTAAACATCTCTGCCATAGTAATATAACTATATGATGGTTTCTTTCAACTCAAATATAATCTCTAGCACTGCTCACTGTTTGCACAAGAAGAGAAGTGCACACAAAGACTGCATTACTGGCAGAACCTAGCCATCTTATTTCTCACAGCGCCAACTATCGATCTAAAGACAGACTGGGTGGAGCCCTGCTCGTTGCTCTTGACCCTGTTACTGATATAATCTATGGGCAAGTAGGAGATGGTGTAAAGCAGATACGCTGGGGTGAAAGAGATTAGCCTAAAACAGATTTATGTTCCGAGAAAATCGTCTATAAATTTTTACCTTGCAAGCAGTAGACATAGTGATGTGTAGTACCATAGGGCATCCATACAAATCCATAAAAGGCAATACAATGTGAACACTGCTATTCTATACTGATCAAAGGAAAACCTACAGTATACTAAGTATAACAGTATACTGTTATTAATATATTGCATTTAAGATTAGTATTTGGTATTAAGTATGTAACATTATTTGATTTTTATTCTGAAAAACAGAATTAACTCAAATATATTCCACGTTGTGATAATTGCATTAAATACTGTGGCAAAATTAAATGTGGCTCATGTTCCTTAAGGACGTCAATGCATATTGACAAATGATGCTCATTATTTCAATAAACACAGCAGGAATAATGTAAAAACATAATAGAATACAGCTATGGATAGGAGGAAGGTGATGCATGGTTCAGTAACTAGTCGGTAAATGAGAACAAGTTAGTTTGTGTTTTAAGATGTGCTCAAAATGTGTATTCACAAAGAGGGTAGTTTAGATGTTCATTTATGGTAGCACACACTCAAATGCAATACAGCCATGGTACATTTCCCAACTCATATAATGCAGCAGTTCCTTACTTAAAAGCAAATCTCAGCTGTCTTTCAGTATACAGAGCAACTGTAGTGAGGTTCTTGCTTTCTGTATTACAAAGACCATTAAGGAAAATAAAGCAGTGTATGTGCTCTTGTGATCCTTCGTGCCAGGTAAACATATGGTTTTCATTATAGTTCTCAGTTCACTGATTATTAAGTGCTGAAAAAGGGTACATGCACACTGCACACATTATCATCCGTTCAACTCACCACTTAACATGCATTGCATATCGCCTCCAGCATGTGAAACTTGAGAGCTGTGTCTCTCTACAACAGGATTTACAAATTACCTTTTTCAAGCATGAAAGTGTGGATTTCACATAATCATTGACTTTATTTCTGTTACCTGTTTGCCTTGTGGAGTTTACATGGAGTTATTCTAATCTTTACTATGCAGGTCAATGTTTAACTCACCAAGAGCAGTGATCATTTGGAGAACTTATTTACAAACAACCAGAATGGCTTCATACATAAAAGATAATGATATATAATGCTACAGTTGTGCTCGTAAAGTTACATAACCCTTGCAGAATCTGAAAAATGTGAATAATAATAAAAAAATAGAGGGATCATTAAAATTGTATTTAAAAAAAAATGTATTTAGTACTGTCCTGAATTTCACATAACAAATTTTTACATATAATCCACAAGACAATATCTGAAATTACACAAATGAACCAGTTCAAAAGTTTACACATGCTTCATTCTTAACATTGTGTGTTGTTACCTGGATGATCAACGACTGTTTTTATGTTTTATGATAGTTGTTCATGAGTCCTTGTTTGTCCTGAGCAGTTAATCTGCCCACTGTTCTTCAGAAAATCTTCCAGGTCCTGCATATTCTTTGCTTTTCCAGCAACTTCTGCATATTCGACCCCTTTCCAAGAGCGACTAGAAGATTTTGATATCCATCATTTTACACTGAGGAAACTAAGGGATTCATACACAATTATTACAAAAGGTGCAAACATTCAGTGATGCTCAAGAAGGCAACAGTATACATTAAAAGCCAGGGGGGTGTCAACTTTTGAACAGTATGATTGGTGTAAATTGTTATTATTTTGTTTAAATATAGATTTTTTTCATTTAGTACTGCCCTTCAGAAGACAATATAATCTGTTTCTCAGAGGACAAAATAATAACAATTTACACCAATCATCCTGTTCAAAAGTTTACATCTCCTTGGCTCTTAATGTATCCTGTTGCCTTCTTGAGTATCAGTGAATGTTTGCACCTTTTGTTTTAATGATCCATCTTATTTATTTATTTTTTAATTAACAACACTTTGCAGATTCTGCAAGGGGTGTGTAAATTTATGAGCACAACTGTATAAGCAACTTATTGTGCATATAATATATAACTGTATAAGCAACTTACATGTACATTTAATTGAGGAGAAACAGGATACACAGATCTATCTTCACAGACTATACTATACAGTGGAACAGCAGAACGTTGTTGCCCAAGTCACCAATGGTCAGCACTACCTGGCTGTATCAAATCTGCATACAGTTGAATCCAACTCAAACTTTTTTTGCCACACTGCGGGGTTCTCCCTACAGTCTCATGCATTTTTAGTGACTCTCCATTGAAAATGAATAGACACGAAACATTGGCTGCCGAATCCAAAATCATAAATAGAGTTTTGGGTTTTGCGCAACCACAGGAGCAGTGAAACATCTTCACAGCTTGCTCACAGGTCAATATGTGGGTGATGGCAACACTTGCCGCAGCCAGGATATGAAAAGCTGTAGTTGTTGCTTGTACTTATGTCTGTCAGATTGAGAAGCCAGAGTGCCAGAGTTCTAAAATGGCTGGGTGACCATTGGTGAAGAGATGTAGTGTTGCTTCTAGCTTTTCTCACTAAAGGAAATGCTAGAAGTCTAAGAATCACCATATTTTACAGGAAGAGGCTATTTGACTGACTTTCCAAAAGGCCAATAATATTTATTTACCACTGATTCAATCAACACTTGCTTCTAAAGCCTTGGCACCATCATGCCTAAAAATAAACCAGTGATTTTTAAGGGTATTACAGTTACAAAATTTTTGCTATGATAACCTAGTCCAAAAAATATCATGATATTACTCAACCGTTCAAAAAAGTCATTACCTGTTCTAGAAACAAAATCTATTTTTAAAAATCAGAAGCATTACTTCTCTGACAAGTGCTTCTAAAGTTTGTCTCTATTTTATTGCTCTGTGATTTTGCTATTGTTTTGGTTTTGATGAGAGACAAAACTACATAATATCTTTCCTCACAGGATATAACAGAATCTTTACCAACATGCCAATCTGGATGGGAACTATATTACCTTCTTTCTATTGGTCATTTCTTTTTTTTGTAGAAGGTAAAACACAGCATAGTCTTTCATGCTGTGTACATGAGCAGCCCATAAAAAATTACTGACATGATGGAGTCAGACAGGACTGAAATCTCAGAGACACTCTGGTAAACATTACATAACCCCACCACCCCATGTAAAACTAATCCAATCCAAAAAGGATGTTAAAAGATATTTTTGAGATGCCATGTCCATAAAATGCTTTACATTGTCAGTATTTTGTCATTATATGATATCAAGCATGGTTTCAAGCAAACGCAGTGAGCCAAAAAACAAACAAACAAACAAACAAAAAGAAATGCATTTTGATCAGTATTTTGAAAAGGTCAACAGTGAGGTAATCACCCAATAATACACTGTGACTAACTGTGAAACCGTAACACTGTAACAAACCTAGTGATTTGATTTTTACTCTGTAAAACATGTATCACAATTATACACATTATGTTTTGGAATTATATGTATGGGACCTGTATGCCCACACATCACCTTGGTATAGCAAATATGGAAAAATGCTAAACTTTTCTATTGTAAGGGCAATCAATTGCCTCCAAGTTTTTTTGGAGATAAATTGGAGGATATTGGAGTGAATGTGAGATCTTCCATTCCCACTGTCAAAGATAACTGATTCAAGTCATCAACTGATTACCAGTGTTTGAAGAAGAAAAAAAAAACAATAAACAGTGTTGGGCTTTCCAAGACTGCAGTTTAGACACTGCTGCTGTAATAAATATGGTAAGCAATGCAGTAAGAAAGTGCTGATAAGTTGCTCTGAAACATTACCATCTGGACTCTAGATTGGCGTGAATAAAGCCAAATACTAATTTACTATACTATAAATAAAAGAAGAGTTAGAGTTAGAGAAGACACTTTCGCATTTTATTATACTTTATTAAGAATGCTTGCTTTAATTTGTAGAAGATTTTTTCAACTAATTGTGATTGCTCATGGATGTATAAGACATCAGTTATGCAGAAACAAAAATGCAGCAATTTGGCACAGATACAGCATAGCCAAGTACAAGGATAAACATTTCATGACATGTCAGTGTCTAGCAGCTCCAAACATCTCCACATAAGGCTTTGATGACAGCTTTTGTTTGCTGGGTTTTAAATGTGCTTACGCTAAACATGTCTTTGCTGTAAATCAGTAGGCATATGCTGAAAGACTGATTATCTACAACCACAGCATGTCACTCACACATGGAATAAAAGAAAGAGTGAAAGTAGGTGGAGCAGCTGTTTCCAAATTGCAATCAGAAAGTTGTGTTCGTCAGAATTTAAATATAGCCCTTTCTGAAAGTAACTCTGTGTATGGATTGAGGTAAATTATGCTACCGCGTGAATACAAAAATACAAGAAGACATAATAACCGAGTGGATCTTAGGAGAAGATTATTTTCCAACAAATAAATCAACATTGGAATATTATGGAATTTGTATGATCACTTCTGATGAGCGTATTAGTAATGAAATGTTGGCTATGCCCCTGCCTTAAATAACCATTTTTTACAATTGTGGTGAGCAGAAAAGCATCTCAGAACACACGACACATCAAACATGAGTCAGACTGGTTACAACAGCAGAAGTCCACATCCAGTTCCACTTCTTTCAGCCAAGAACATGAATCTAAGGCTACAGTGAGCACAAATTCACCGAAACTGGACAGTTGAAAAATGTCACCTCAATGTCAAAAAAGAAATACATTTTGTCAAAGCTGAAGCCTTATCTGCATAAGATAATTAAGAATATTGTAGATTCAACTGTTTCTGAATTCAGCCTCATAATAATATCCTACTGTTGTTACAATCAAACAAGTAAGTGCTATTGATAAGCAAGGTTTTACAGCCTATTCTTTTACACGTAAATCAGTTGAAGGCTTAATTATGCCACTGTATATACCCCAAAAGTGTGTAATATCTAGGAGGTGATCTGAACTGAATGGTTACATTATTATTATTATTATTCTCATTATTATTTAGTTATAAGACACACAAAATTTTGGTTGGAATGACTGACAACTTGCTTGACAATAAATCCTGAGGAAGACTTATAATCATTACTGTGACTTGGTACCTGCTGTCTGTTCGTTTTCTGTCTTAATTTTTATGTCAATTAAGCAGAATTCTAAGGACCACCTATAATTTGAATCTTAAGTGTAGTCTGATTACATTTAATGACTAATTGATTACTTCATCTGCAAGAATTGTAATATGGAAATATGGAGCTTTTTCACTGGGTCAAGAAATGATGTTTTGATAGCTGTTATTGTGAACAGCTTGAGGTGGAAAGTGCTTGAGTAAATGACTTGTCACACTGTAGAGGATTTGTACTTTGTAATTAAAACAATTAAAACTTGCATTCTCCTCAAATATAGGCTGAATGAAAATGTGGCCCAGTCAATCATTCACATTTTTGTCAATTTTGTTAACCTTTATTTATTAACCATAACATCTATACCACATTGTGTGGATGCCATCATCAATCATCTTTGCTCAAGGACTTCCTATAAGATATATACATTGCAGTTACTTTAATGAAAGCAAGAACCTGACCTTGTGAAAAATTTGTACAAATACTGACAAACAAGAGTGATGTAGTTGGATTTTCTTAGATTTAATATGAATGAAATAATGAATTTATATATTTATTTTATGTTTTAAATACTTTAGTCTGATTCGTTAAATTTTTCTTTTTGCAATACTCAGATTTTCACTTAATCTATAATTTGTCTGCACTTGTATAATTAATAACTTGTACCATTTTGCTTAAAATTTATATTTCCCCCATTTGTACAACAGTAAATACACTCACAGTCCACTTTAATAGGATCACCCTGTACATCTGTAAATTCAGGCAATCTAATCAGCCAATCATGTGGCAGCAGTGCAATGTATAAATTCCTGCAGATACAGGTCAAGTTAATGTTCACATCAAACATCAGAATGGGGAAGAGTGTGGTCTTGGTGACTTCATCCGTGGCATGTTTGTTAGTGCCTGATGATTGGTTTGAGTTTTTCAGTAACTGTTAATCTGGCATTTTCACATGCAGGAGACAGTTGAAGATTAGAAAAAACAAATCACATGGTGTTTTTCCAGTCTTCAGCTGTCCAGTTTAGGTCTGTCTGTGCCCATAGCCTGGTTGACAGAGAGGAACCTGATGTGGTCTTCTGCTGATGAAGCCCATCTACCTCAAGGTTTGATATGTTGTGCATTCTGAGATGCTTTTCTGTTCACCACGTTTGTAAAGAGTGATTATTTGAGTTACTATAGAGCAGTCTGGTCATTCGACTCTGATCAACAAAGTTTTTCATCCTGCAGACCCTCCAGTCACATGATGATTTTTGCTTTTCGCACCATTCTGTGTAAACTGTAGAGACAGTTCTGTGTGAAATTCCCAAGAAAGCGTCAATTTCTGGAATATTCAAACCAGCCCATCTGTTACCGATATCCATGCCAAAGTACAGAAATGGCCTTTATTTTATATAGTATCTTTAACCTCTTTAATTTAGAGCTATAATTAGCATTCTATGTATCTATGGTATATCAGGAACTGAGGACATTTTTAAGTTTAAATAAAACATGTTCAAAAAAAATTTTTTTTTGAGGACATATTTGACTGAGGACATTTTTCACTGTGTCCGTCATGTTAATAATAACTACTCTACTCTTGCAAACTTTACTATTATACTTCTGCCAAAACTTTCTGTGCCTATAAATATTTGAAGGAGTCTAATGTTATAACTATAAGGAGTTGAGTCTGTGTTCAAAGTAGAAATATATACAACCCAATTGTAAAAAAGTTGTGACAGTATGGAAAATGCAAAAAAAAAATAAATAAATAATTTGAAAATTCAGTTCACCCTGTACTATATTTAAAACACACTATTAACACATTATTTGATGTTATACTTTGTGAATTTAACTTAGTTTTGAAAATATACACTCATTTCAAAACTGATGACTGCAACACACTCCAAAAAGTTGGGAAAGTCCACTGTTTACTACAGCGTAACATCACCTTTTCTTTCAATAACAGTTATTAAGCGTTTGGATGCAAAAGACACCAGTTGGTTACGTTTAGCAAGTGGAATTTTCCCCCATTCATCCATTATGCATCTCTTCAGCTGCACAAATGTACGGGGCCCTCATTGCTTTGTGCTTCATAATGCGCCACATATTCTCAATCAGAGACAGGTCAGGATGCTTACGCAACCATGCACTTGTAATCTGGGTAGAATACGGTTTGGCATTGTCCTGCAGGGACGTCCCTGGAAAAGACGACGTCTGGATGGCAGCATATGTTGCTCCAAAATGTGTACATATCTGGTACTGACACAACCCCATACCATGACAGACGCTGGTTTGTGGACCTGACACTGATAACAGCTTGGACAGTCCTTTTCCTTTTTGGCCCGGGGAACACAACATCTGTTTTGTCCAAAAACTATTTGAAATGTTGACTCGGACCAGAAAACACGATTCCACAGTGTTACTGTCCATCTCAGATGAGATTGAGCCCAGAGAAGTCAGCGGTGCTTCTGGACAGTGTTGATGTACGACTGACAAAGGTTTACCAAAGTATTCCCGAGCCCATGTCAGGATATCCAATTCAGACTCATGACAGTTTTTAAGACACTGACGTCTGAGGGATCGGAGATCACGCGCATTCAGAAGTTGCCTTGTCCTTTACTCACCAAGATTTGACCAGATTCCTTGAATCTTTTAATTATACTGTGCACTGTAGAAGGTGAAATGCCCCAAATCCTATCGATTTGTCTTTTTGGGGAATGTTGTTCACAAAGTGTTGGATTATTCACTGACACATCTGTTGGCAGATTGGCGAGCCTCGACCCATCCTTGCTCTTGAAGGACTAGGCCTTTTTTGGAGGCTTCTTATATACTATGATCAGACGATTGCCTCACCTGTTTCACATCAACGTCTTATTTCAACTTGTCACATCACCATTTGTCCTAAATTGCCCCTGTCCCAACTTTTTTGGAACATGTTCCATGCATCAATTTCAAAATAATCGTGTACCTTAAAAAAACTATGCAGTTGATTATGTAAAACATCAAATACTTTGTCTTTATATGTTTTTTGCTTAAAAACAAGTCGAAGTACATTTACAAATCACTCCTCTTTATTTTTATTAACATTTTCCATACTGTCCAAACTTTTTTGCATTGTGTTTTTACAAAGGAAATAGAAGTCAACTTAGAATAGATCTTTGTGTTACTCAACTTCAGTGAATGTATATATGCGTGTGTGTGTGTGTGTGTGTGTGTGTGTATTTATGATGAATAAATCATTATGTCTGTGCATTTCTCTCAGAAGGTCAGAGTTAAATGTTTCAACCAGGCACACATAAATCCACCCACACACACACACACACACACACACACACACACACACACAAAAAGATACATATAGCCTCATGTATACAACCGCACTGTACACCAATTATGGCTCCCAGTAGATATCCACAGGTGACCCGCAAAGTTGTTTGCATATAATATTGGAAATGTGCCAGTGCATCTGCAAGAATGCTGTTTATATTTTCTCTTAACCCAGATGAGGCCATTCAAATGTTATCTTTAATTAATACATTAGCATTAGTGCATCAGTCCCAAACTGGCTGCGAAATGAAATGTTATCTAAAGAACTAACCAATGGTTCCCAAACAGGTTTAGTCATTTTGTTCGTGCTCTGTAGATCATGTTCCTGAATTTGATCATGAATTTGACATTTTTCAGTAGTCAAAAATTGACAAATTTCCCCATCTACTTCTGCTACACAAATTAGCCTAATACTGAGTACTAATACGAATGATTTTTCATATTACAGTTAGTGTTTAAATAATAATAAAAAAATCCCTCTCATGTAGCCTTCAAACCTACCGAACGGCATACCAGTCATTTTCTAGATTAGTAAGTACTTTTGAATGCATGGTCAGATTTAACGATTTGAGATAAAGCATATGACAATAATCACGACGGCGGCGGAAAGCTTTATAAGAGACAAAGTTCCTCATTCTGTTTAACAAAGCTCTGAATAAAAATACTAAACATTTTATAGACCGACTTGGAAAACTAACACACTGGGATATTTTGGCTCCATCATACCATCTAGTGAGTGGCATTTTGAAGTCCATCCCCATCCATCCATCCATCCATCTTCTACCGCTTACTCCTTATTCAGGGTCGTGGGGAAACTTGGAGCCTATCCCAGGGAGCATCGGGCATAAGGCGGGGTACACCCTGGACAGGGTGCATTTTGAAGTCTTCCAGATGTAAATAAGACGTGCAGTTAATATGTGAACAATGCTGCTCACATTGCTGCTGATTTTGCTCACGTTTTTGTCATGTGCCAAGTGCAAACCAAACCTTTCTGCTTTGTGTCAGATCAAATCACACCACCCTCATAACAACTCAACACATCCTGCAGATTTTGGCCAAGGTGTGTCATGTGACTTCATCAGAACACATTCAGTCGAAGCTCTCTTCGATTCACAGTGTGAACATGAGTACTACTACAGTAAAAGGTTTATCAACAAACATCACTGCAACAGGCTGTGCAAAACAATTTTGTGCAATTGCGATTTCACCAATTCAAGTAGAGAAAAAAAGCGCTGCAAACTGCATCGCAAATAAATAAAAAAAGAAATTTATAAATAAATCAAATAAAAAAAATTTGACAAAGCAATATCAAGCATTTTTGGTCACAACATTCACAAAAAAAAACTCCTGTGCAGTCTGCCTAGACCGTCTTTTATAAATAAACTCAAATAAAACTAATTATACCATAGTGCTGTAGAATTCTCAAGTCTGACTGGTCAGAAGCTGTTGAATAATTTTGTATTACAACACGGCTCTACTGTAACAATAGTCTAATAATAGCTTCTTGCAAGATAAATTACAGGTTTATATCAATGTGCTCATTCACTCAAATACATTTTTGTTTTTATAGTTACAGCTAATTCACATTAAATTCTAACAATAAATTAATTTTGTGTTGTAATTTAACCAAAAATTTTTTTATTTGGGCATCCTATAAGAAGGCAATTTTACATCCCCCAATTTGCTTTACTTCAGCAATTATGTCATATGATTTTCGGATTTTTTTTTTAATGGCCCTTATCAAAAACACCTGTTTTGTTTCCTGATTTTACAGTGTATATATTCCTTCTTTAAAATGCATATAATTTCTTTGAAATGCATTCTAATGTCATTAATGTGTTCACAGTTCAGTTAAGGTTATGGCTTTCACATAAGGTGTTAGCATTATTGTTTAATTATTCTCTGAGTATTGTATTAGATCACTAAACAAAGGAAGCAGAAGGATAATAAAAAAGAATAATAATAATAATAATAATAATAATAAATAAATAAAATAAAAAAACATGCAATTGCCAATCCAAACTCAGTTTTATGTCTAACCTCTCCTCACCTCACAACCCGATATTATATTAGAACTGGGGAATGCAAACATTTTACCATCACAAAACAACAGCTAAAAAAGAACCTTGGGCTTATTAAATTTTAATAAGGTTCTCCAGGCAACTTTCCCCTGCCATAATTGCTTTGTGTATTTCCCCTATGGGACACCCTGCTCCTGTTTGCTATCAGCACACAGCCATTGAAGTCAGAGTCAATGAGATTCTTTCTGTCTCTGTCTCACTCTCTGATCCCGTCTCTCTTATAAACATAAAAAAACGGACAATCTCAACTGAAAATTCCGCTGCCCTAATTATTATCAGTCAATATTTCCCACTTTAAAACTCATAACTTCTTATCTGCTAGAAGGAACCAAACATGGTTAGTTGGAAATTACAACTTTCCCCTCTATTTCTAGGTATCATTAACATATTACAGGAAATGAGCAGATTGATCCGAATCACGTCTCTGGTTGATGGATGTCAATACAAAGTCAATATGATTATCCTGCAAGTGTAGCTGTTAAGGATGGTGGATGGGTCTATTCCATATGCAAAGTTGAAAAATCATTCTGAAGCTGTGGCTGAAGGAAGGCGTGCAAAAAGATGTCACAGCATCTTCCATTACAAGTACGTACATCTCTCTCGCTCATACTGTATGTTCCCATGTCAAAGGCTATTATGGAATTTAGAGACATCTTATTGGCATATATCCAATTCCACCAGTCTAATGTTCTATCTCTCTCTCTCTCATACACATCTGTAAAAGAAAATGCAGAACACAATGAACACCTACTGTGAGATAAGATGATAAGATGTACCTTTATTGATCCCCCGTAGGGGAAATTCAAGTTGACACAGCAGCATAAGTAGAAAAGAAAAGAATTTCCAGAAACACCTACATCAGTAGTATAAAATAAAAATAATATAAGATCAATAGAAATAATAAAAATAATAATAGAAACAACAGATGTACATATGCAGGAGTTATATTTGTATATATACATGTCCAATATCTTTGGTATTTATATACCAAAGTGTAATATGTGTAATATCTGTGAAATGACAATTAACTGTTGAGTGTGTGTGTGTGTGTGTGTGTGAGAGAGAGACTCAGTCAGTGGAGTAGGCGGTACTGCGTACTGTTGGATTGTGGTGTCTGATGGCTGATGGCACGAAAGAGCTCCCAGGCTTCTTGAGGCACACTGCTGTATAAATCTGTGACTGAAAGTGTTCCTAAGCCGCCTCAGCTCAGCACAGAGAGGATGAGAAGGACTGTCCTAGACCTAGATAAAATTGCACTAAAATCTGGCTGCATAATTTAAATAAATAAGTAAATAAATATATAAATAAACAGCATTGTCAAGCCCAATCATGCAAGAAAAAAAAAAAAGATCCAAGACCAATGTATTCCAAGCTATGTGTAAAGGATAAAGTAATTGTGAAATAATCATTAGTAATAACCATTCATTCTGACAAGGTAGCAGGGTACACACAGTGCCCACCAGGTACACAGCAGAACACACTTTGATGCCTGGAGCTTTCAAAATCCTTTGAGATATCTGTTCATTCTCAGTAAACAGGAAAATTAGGCTTTCCTGCCACTTCCTAGGTGCAGAAATTACACACCTCAGGGTAAGTGTGAGCGAGGGGGATATTAGGCTGCCTCAGCGATGCCAAGATGAACGCTTTAACATGGCAGTCAGCAGATGTCAGACAAGAGAGGCTGTCATAACTAAAGGCACAGCACTGCACTCAAGCACAGCACTCAAGCACAGAGAAAGCACCTTTAAAAGAAAGCTTGGCTCATTCCCATTCACACCTCAGTTTTATTATTTCCTGTCCTCCATCCTTCTTCTTTTTCAATCCCTCTGCCACGGCAACCTGCACAGCTTCCACCTCCAGGACCTCTGAAACCACATCAGTAGGCCTGGTACTCTTTCCTGGCACAAAGTCTTCCATATTAGTCCTTGAGAGAAAGCAGCTTGATGTTCACAATCCAAAGATGTACCAACACTGACCTCTGACTGCTCACAGGAAGTAAACATGATGGCGTATATTCATGGAGCATGGAAAAAGAAACCTCAACATTCAAAGTCAAAAGGCAAAAAAAAAAAAACTGCTTTATGTACAGAAATGTTATTTTCTTTTTCGTTTCCTTTTTTTTGTTATCTATTGAGAGTTAATTACACAATAAAAATGCATTTGTGATAAGCAGACTAGCACAGATAAGCATGGGCTGTTGTTTCTGTCATGAGGAAAGAGTGAATCAATTTTTATGCAGACAAAGACCTTGTCATGCTCTTGAATTCTGACTAAAATGAAAAAAGAAAGGATTTCTTTGGACACACTGAAATCTTTCAGTGAAAATGCTTGAGTTTAATTATTTTTATAGCTATTTGATTTAAGAGAAGTAATGCTTCCAACAAAAAGCCATCAATCTAATAGATTCACCTCAAAACAACACTGTAAGAAAAGCATTTGAAGAGCTGTGAGACACAACGATTCAAGCATTCAATTCATTCACATGTTAACTGTTAAAAAGGTGTACAACGTTTGCAGTGTTGCAGTGCAGTGCTTCTCTTAGAAACAGCTGCAGTATTATTTTCCAGACCTATTTCTATAACCATTGTGTATGCATGACGTAAGCATGATTTCATCAGATAGATTTAAGGTTTGCTGTGAGACATCCCTGTTTGATCTGAGGGAAATTTTTCATTAAAACAAACTTCAAAAAGTATGTACAAGAAGGAAAGCTTTGGCCGCCCAACAGAATGAGTCATTCATTTCCTGCACAGTCTGTCTGTTGTATAGAGGATAAATAAGGAATTTAGAAGTAGGGTGTCAGGTAAGTGACAGAGACGAATGCATGTGCAGGTTGATGTTTATTTAAACAATCAGACCAGCAATCCAAAACCAATCCAAAAGTCAAAGTCAGAGAAGAGGAAAAACTAGTGAAACCCAAAGAAGCAAAATAAAAAAAATAAAATACAAAAAAAAGTACAAAAATACACAAACAGAAAAAGTCTAAACCGGGAACATAATTACAAAGATAATCATTTATTGGAGACACCACTAGGCTTACTAGGACAAAACCTAGCTGTGTGTGTGTGTGTGTGTGTGTGTGTGTGTGTGTGTAAGCATCTTTCTTCCAACAGATGATCATTATTTCTCTTAACAGCTTAGAATGACGTGTCTCAGTCAAGCACACATCCAAATCCCACACACCCACCCACCCACACACACACACACGCACACACAGTATAGCCTCATGTATTCAAAAGCACTATACACCAATTATGGGTCCCACTACCACTATATCCACAGGTGACCCCTGAAGCTGTTTGTATGGTTTTGGCTATGTTGCTTTCAGTGGTGAATTCTGAGAGTTGAGTTCATGGCTGAAACTGGCCATGACATGACACAGGGGTGTAACTATCTATATCTGTTTAGTGTTAAATATATTCTTATTTGTATCTGTAATCGAATTAAAAATAAATCTGTGGGTGTGGCCTAAACCAGTAGGAAACTTTTTTGGTTGTTTGATTGTTTACTAAGCATTCAAATGAACCCAACCACTATCCTGCTGCTACTGTGTAGCACACTGGAATAACCCAGAAATGCCAGCACTGTCAGCCTCAGCTACATCAACCTCAACACTAGCTACATCACTTTTTTATTCGCACAGTTACTATTTTGTTTGTACCTGCCTACAATATTTCCTAATGGACATAACTGGTTATATTTATATAAAAAATAAAGCAAACTAGTAGCCTAATTTTAACAACCATGACCTGGATAAGGAAGTTATTTGAGTGTTCTTTCTGACAGCTTGCTCGACGTCCTGTTCGCATGATTTGCTGTGTGTGGAATCCCATACTTAATACACACCTCTAGTTTCAATCAAATGTCCCGTGAACCTTTCTGACATTATTTGTTCATTCCCATTCTCAATACACTGCCAGTCTCCTTCTTGCATGTATAACTGGTTGGTTTTCAGGCAAACTATCTGTCCTTAACTGTGAAAGTTGAAGCCTGTCAATCTATGTTGTACCACTGAATGGCTCTACTGCAATTCACTGCATCAATTTAAGATTAATGTGAGCTCGATGATCAGACTTCACACTCACCAAAAAAGTGTCAACCAATGGGTGCTCAGTGGAGAAATACAGTAGAATAAGGAATTGAAAGACAGACAGCTTGGAGAACTGCACTTAGTATTAGTGTCCAAGGGAATTCCACAGCCTTTCATCAAGAGTTATTGGCTTTGGTCTGCCAAATGTTCTTTGTTAAATGGATTATAATAAATAGTAAATTGTAACTCTCTGTCTCTACATTGAACGATTGACGATGAACTGAAGACTTAATATGACCAACTCAGGCTACTAATATAGACTCCAATGTCTGTAGCCATCCATTAGGACTGTAACATAAGTTATAGACAATGGACAATTGACTCTAAATTAGCTTGTCAGCATATGGCACTCTTAAGTCTCTAAGCAGCGCTAATTCAGTCAATGCAGAGACAACCGCAGTCAATAAGACAGTGAAGTAAGTCCATTGTCTTCCATCAGGACTGTTATTAATATTAATTAATGAATTTCCCAGCAGACTAAATCATCTTCAAAATTAAACCACATGTGTCCATTTGGCTTGACTTAATACTACTATAATTAATCTTATAAGTCTATGAACTTGTCAGTTGAAAAGCCTTCTTATTGGCAGAATCGGCTGCTTTATTTCAAAAGTTTTAATGGTGGGAAAGTTCTCCAAGTTGTTTTACACAAGTGCGCAACTTGATTTTCTAGTGGCCCATCATTCAGATTATTATAAATTCATGTCAGGTTTACCCTGTAAAAAAAATTAAACTATAAACATGCACTTGCCTTTAAGCCACTTAAAATGTTTTGTAGAAATGGTAAGCAATATGACAAAAATATCACATGACAATAGTCTGAGATATATATTGCATGTGTAGGTGTGTGTGTGTGTGTGTATATGTATATATATATATATATATATATATATATATATATATATATATATATATATATATATATATACACACACACACGAATATATATATATAATTATTTTTTATATATTGTATAAAATCACACAATGTAAAGGTCTGCTAGCAAGACAAAACACTTTTACTTAAATCTAGAAAACAAATATTTGGTGGGAAAGTTCTCCAAGTTGTTTTACATGTGTGCAACTTGTTTTCTAGTCCCATATTAGATTATTATAAATTCATAATGTAAAAAAAATACTATAAACATGCACTTGCCAAGCCACTTAAAATTTTTGTAGAAATAACAATATACAAAATATACATGACAATAGTTAGATATATATTGCATGTGAGTTGTGTGTTGTTGTATATATATATATAAAACTATATATATATATATAATTATTTTTTATATATTGTATAAAATCACACAATGTAAAGGTCTGCTAGCAAGACAAAACACTTTTACTTAAAGTCTAGTAAGACAAATTATTTAAAAATATCTTTTCTTTTTTTTAAATAGCCCTACTATGCAGCATAAAACCAAGAGAGAGTTCAAAAACAGTTTTACAGTTTCTAGTAATACAATGATAGATATACAAATCAGAATGGGAAATTCTGTCTATGCTGAAATATAAACATTTCCTCAATATTTTTTTAAATATTAGATCTATTCAAAGAAATCTTCCAGTTTTTAATGGCTAAAGTTAAAGGAAACTTATAGCTGAAGAATCAACAAGTCAAAGAAAAACCAGTATCTTGTGTTGATGTTCAAGTTCCTTGGATGGCAATCTGTTAGTCTGATCAAAGATCTCTCTGTTCTAATCTGAGCTGGTCTGCATGCTCAACCTCCTCCTCCTAGATCAGTACTTTTAGGCCCTGATTTATACATTTGCTCAGAAGCACTGACATCTAGTACTATTTGTAGACTTTTAGCCTTGGTAAGTAAATCAGATCAGTACCTCATATCATAGACATTTCATCTTATTAGACATTAACTTAATTGACACTCTGACTGACATACCACCTGCCATATCCTAAAAGTGTGAACCCACCACAAATTGATGCTACAATCCACATTGGCACTCTCTTACAGGCCTATTTAGCTCATCAGTTTCCTGTTAACCCTCATTTACTTCCATGTGTTTTATCATTCCAGGGTACATGACTAAGCTGTGTTTGTTTCTCTGTTTGTTATTCCTCATTGTTGACTTTTTGGTTCTGCCCTTTGTGTTGATTTTGATTACCCTCCATTGCTCTGTTTTGCTTGATGTTCAACCTCTGTCTGTTTTTTTTTTTCTTTTTTTTACCGTAAGTCTCTCTGCTGATTTGTATGGTTAATAAAAGGCTCACAAATTATATTCATCTGCCTTCACCTCATGACACCATCTCAGGAACAAACCTGTTTTTCTAATATCATGCTTTGTAACAGAACTAAAATGAACACATCACAGTAATGTAAATGACTACCCTAAATTAGACAATTTAATTATAACTTATTACTATACCTATTGTTGAAAAATTTGCTTAATAACTTATTTACTTAGGACTTTATTATTTTTTTATCACTGTCTTCCATGGATAAGCACAATTATGTTGCCTCTCCTTGATAATGTACCTAAAATATCAAAAGAACAATTATTCATGTCATCTAGTACATGTAGACAGATATGATCAAAATTTCAACACTATATGTGAAACCTGTAAAAACTCTTCTGTTCCTTAAAGATCAAGTTATTTAGTTCTACAACAGATTGCAGAATTTCAAGATCGCAGAATTCAATAGAATTTCAAGACCAGTTTCAATCTTAACATTATTCAACATTTAAAACTTTAAAACTTATGTTAGCCACAAAAACTCTTTTACACTTGGCTGGTTTGTGCAAGCTTTTAGTCATGTTTAGCTTCCTTTAACCTGGTTTGACACTGACTTTGCAAAGTGTCTACAATTATGTTGGTATGTGAGGAGTTTCGCATGTTCCCCTTGTGTCTACAAGGATTTCCTCTGGGTTCTCCAGTTTCCTCCCACATCTCTGTAGGTAAATTGTTGATTAAATTGCGCTTAGGTGTGAATGTGTGTGCATGGTGCCTTGCAGTAGACTGGCATTCCATCCAGTGTGTATTCACATTCACACCCAGTTTTAAGCTAAGCTCTGAATGCGCTATGGACAGTGCTCTAAAGCATTTACAGAAGATAAAGATAGACCAGTGGTCACTAACCCTGATCCTGGAGATCTACCTTTTGAAGACTTTAACTCCAACTATAGTCATGCACACCTTACCATCTAATCATTCCCTTAAGAAGTTCTTGATCAACTAACAAGTTTTAACCTGTAACCTGCTGGATGGTAGATCTCAAGGAAGAGGGTTAGTGACCACTGCTTTAAAAAGATGAAGTGAGTCCTTCATTGTTGTGGAAGTTACTAACACTATTGCTGACATTTCTCACAACATCTTTAACGTTATTTAAGAATAATTTGTTAAATATGTAAAGGTTGTTAACGTGAAGGTGTAAAATAATGTTGAAGATGTGGAGAGGTGTAAAATAATATTTCACACACACACACAGTTCGGCAAATAAACTGCTACTGTATAAACCACGGGATATCAGAACAAATAATGGTTTGATTGATAAGGGTGGAATTGTAACTCACACCTACCCCATTGTCTTGCACAGCTTTAAGCAAACTTATTTTCCAGGGTTGTCTCACTCTAACATTAACACATTCCGTGCTGCCATGTGTTCAAGTGATTTCAGCTATAATTGTAAAGCTTTCCTGTTGTACAACTGTTATTCAAATTAATGGCCAAGCCTTGAATACCGAGCGCTCATTAAAATGGATAAGTTTAGCTTTGACCTTTCAGGCAGCACAGATTCTGCAGATTCCTCTCTGATGCTCTCCGAGTGTGCATTAATTTCAGAAGCCGAATTTCGGACGCAGGAGGGCATTAATTCCGACAGTTTGGGTGTGCATGGTAAATGGTACACTTTAAATTCGCCTTCAAAGCTGCAATTAAAGAGATCATGCTACTAATTGATGAACACGCCTGGGTGAAGGCATGGTTTTAATTTAAGTATGGTTGGTTATTTTCTCCTGATGTGTTTTGAAGGATGTTCATGAGTCTCAACAGATGTATTCTGATTTGAATTGTAAATTCCTTCTGTAAGTAGGTTAGGGTCCGGAGTAGGGTGCTTCAAGAAAATGTCCCATTAAACTGATCCAATGTAAGTCAAGCTGCTTCCATTTTTACAGCTTGTTTTGCATATTACCATTTAAGCTATGGGTGTCCAATCTTATCCGGAAAAGACCGGTGTGGATGTAGGGCTTCATTCCAGTCAAGCAGGAGCCACACCTGATATCCACCTGTTTAATTAGCTGATCCTGGCTTTCAATAGTCTATCAGATTGGAATGAAAACCTGCACCCACTGCAGCCATTTCTGGACAAGTTTGGACATTCCTGGTCCAGGCCAACATCTTCATATTAGTGCCACAACTCTATTTTCTAAATTCGTTGTGAATTTTTTTATGACACTGCAAAGCGACAAATAGCTTGTATAAATCCTTGAACAAATTCTAAGGCGCACATGGTCTGCCCCCCCATTCACAGCGTTAGTTCTCATTTATAGTTTGAGGCACAAAAATGGAAGAAAAAACCTCTGACGTACATTTCTTATCCTGTCATATGTGGCAGAGACTAAGTAAATTAATGCTTGGAAGGAAGTAGCAGAGATCATCATTGGTGCCCTGCATAAGAGTGCATACTATGTAATTTAAACGTAAATACAGGGCGTCCCAAAAGATTCCATACACAGGGTAAATGAAAATATTTTTAGCAAAACGTCTTCCAAAATGTTTCATACTTAGTTTATATTAAAAAAATTCCAGATTGCTTTTAAGAATGCCTTTGACAGAAGAAGAACATATGGAAATCATTCTAATGGCTGGACCAGGAAGCTGTTTCAAGGTTGTGATGGACGTTAATAGGAAACATCGCGAGCACATCACACACGACACTGTTGCCAAACCTATTAAATTCTAAAAGACTGGAAGTGTTGCAGACCAACCAAGAAGTGGACCTCCACGAACATCCACTGACTAAGACACAACCGATGTGGTGCTGGCAAACATATTCCCCTATGTATGGACACCCTGTACATGGAAACAAAAGTGGTGTGTATAAATTGAATAGTTGCTATAGGTTATATAGTTTGGTTCCTACCATTTAGGAGCTGATGAAAACATTGGACAGTAAACCAGTCCCAATGCTCCCAACTTAAATAGTTACAGCTTAAACTCTCTCTTTCAACTCCTTCACTGTTCATTATTCAAGCAGAATTTGAAAGACTGTCAGCTAAAGATTGTTAGACTGGAGCATGTGAGATAGTATAGATCAGCGGTCCCCAACCTTATTTCCGCCACGGACCGGTTTAATATCAGACAATATTTTCACGGACCGGCCTTTAAGTTGTGGCGGATAAATACAACAAAATAAAATGACAGGACCGGCATAAAAACTGGGGTATTTTAAAATCTAATAATAAACGTGAATCCAGTGTGAAATCGCAGCTTTATTAGCAGCGTCCTGGTAACATCACAACAACAACATAGCGTGAGTAACTTCCGCTCTACCCCTTAACGTATCACGTGACCAAGTAACACATCACGTGACCGAGATAGGTGTCTTGAGATGCGTCTTGAGCGAGTTGTAAACGGATGTAACGGAGAGAATCCGGTCATTTTTCACAATAAAACATCATTCAGACTCCGATAATAAATAAAACGGAAATAATGTAAGTTATTTATTCTTCCTGTGCGGCCCGGTACAGAATGATCCAGGGACCGGTACCGGTCCGCGGCCCAGGGGTTGGGGACCACTGGTATAGATGGTTCTCTCTCTCTCTTTATATCTTCTTTATATATATATATATATATATATATATATATATATATATATATATATATATTATATATGTATATATATATATATATATATATATATATAGGAGCAGATAGACGTTTTCTATATATATATACACAAATATACATACATATATATATATATATATATATATATATATATATATATATATATATATATATATATATATATGTGTGTGTGTATGTGTGTGTGTGTGTGTGTGTGTGTGTGTAGCGTTCACCAATTCCTCAACAATACTGTACCGTGTTGTTCACTGCTCTGCTGCCATCAGTAAGTCTCTGTCTCTGGCAGCATGTGATCTGAGTTGCCATGTCGTTCCAGCCTAATTGTGAGACAGCTTGAAGCTATACTGCAGATATCGTCTCTCACTTTCGCTCCCTCACACAGGTCTCAGGATCTGCTGATTGCCCCCTCTTTATTTAAGGGAAACATGCATCCTTGCCATATCCAAGCCTTTGTAATTACTGTCATTTATCAAGTGTGCATGATTTATAGTCAATTAAAGCTGGCCCAAAAAGGCCCTGTGCAGCTTGTTGTGTGTTCAAAGAGTGATTAATGTAACATTATTATGGCTGTGAAAGTGTCGGGATCTGGAACTTTGTCTGAGACAGGGAAGCTCCAGTACACATTGTGACTCAGACCAGCGGCTTCATTTAGAAAACATTCAAAAAATCAGCTTTGATCCTAAATTGCTTGGATATGGTCTTACATGAAACATTATGAGAAAATTTGGATTGATGAAACCTGAAACTTATCTGTGTACATACAGTACAATGGAAACTATAGCAAACTTACTTTTAGTCTGTCATGTGTGACTGTATGATTTAATTAATGATTCAGATTCAGTTAAAGAAATAAGAGGTAGCTTTTAGGGATTTTAGGATTTGAAGCATCCCCTGGTAAGAAAAATGCTATTGTGAGTAACCAGTGTCATGTGGGTTGTGCTGTTCCCTGCTTTTCTGTGCAAATTATTCTGAAGGTTGCCCATGGCAAGTCAATACATATTCAATGAGAATTCAAGTCTGCATCCCAAACAGAATAGTATGCACTAAGTAGTATGTCTAATACTACTATTGGTAGTGTAGTAATTTGGCATATATAGTAATTTATTTTTTGCAGTTTGGGACATAGCCCAGGTATCCATTTGAAAGTATGTGGTGTTCATTTTTGCTGTCATTTCTCACTGGAGTGGTCATTACCTTCCATTCGCTGTACTGTATGACCAGCAGGCGTTGATTAGATGCAGCACCTGATTACTTTCAACATGTCTGCTGCTTTCATCACAGGCAGGGGAGCTTTGCTTAGATCAAATGACTCTCAATTTGTGCTGACTGGTAGTCGTTCTGAGCAGTCTTGGGGCTGCTCAATGCTGCGAGGTCACTGTTCTAAATTTGTGTGGGGCTTATGCAGCATTCACAGAGTTGGTTTCCAGCACTAATGTAGCCATGCTGTTAGAAATTATTATTATTATTAAAATAGAAATATTATTAATACATTTTTTTTTGTTTTTGTGCTTTTAACATTACATGCAGCTCTGTCTTCCCATTGCGAAAAAAATAAAAATAAAAATTTTATTTATTATTATTATTATTATTATTATTATTGTCTTTATATTTTTCTGTTTGTTTTTTATTATTAGAGACCTTTGGTCTGATACTTTGACTATATAAATTAAATATCCTATTCTTATGCATATTATAATTACATTACAGTGGCTTGCCTTGCAAATGTCACTAGAATTACTGAACTCCACTGAATTATTACATTTTCATGGAGCTTTATGTGGCATGCTGAAGCAGTTTCGTGTACCTCAGGCAAATAGAGAACACAGTAAATTATATATATATATATATATATATATATATATATATATATATATATATATATATATATATATATATATATATAATATTATATATATATATATATATATATATATATATATATATATATAATAAAACAAGAAAAGCCAAGAAATCTGCATCAATTAAAGTTAAACCTCACTGACATCATCCCCCACTGTGTCTTAACTAAGTTACTCCAAAATGACACGATTTGATTCGTAGAGCATGAAAAAAAAATTCTCAGAGTTTTAATTTTACAGCCAGTAAAAAAACTATTTTATTAAATAACAAGTCCCTAAAACAAATATACAACAGACAATAAAGTGTCTACTGATAATCAAATCGATTTAAAGATATTAGGCTGGGTCAGAGGCCAAATGCTTTGGTATAATGAATCCCAGGCCTGATGTAGTGGTGGCATAGAGTAGCCACGCGGCATAGAGGTCTTCTTCTTTCTTAATCCAGTTAATAAGCAATGGGCTAAGTGCCAGACAAGGTTAGACCTTCTACAGTCCTCTGTGCCTTCACTATAGTAAAACAGACTTATAATGTCAGTGTAATCGGGGACTACATATTATACAGCATCCAAAAAAATCCTTAAGTTCAAGCCTTATATATTGTAATTTATATTCACAAATCATTTCCAGCAGGCTTGTATACGTAGATCTGATTTTGTATGATGCAACACTGAGGAAAAAGCAGTAAATGAAGCTGTGTGATTCCATTTGTAGAACAGGAATGAGCATAGATGTACCGCAGAACACCAACGGGTAGAAGAATATGCATCATTTAAAATCCAAGAATTGTCCTAATTTTTTTGTGTCCTAATTTTATTTGTTACTAAAAGCTGCTTAAGCTAATGCATTCACAATCTAGCAACACTACAGAGCTGTAATGACTAGGGTGGTTACTTGCTTTAAGCAACAACAACAAAAAAAAACATTCTTAATATCTTACAACCAACTACACTCCATAGCTGCCTATATTTTGGTGGTGAGATTTTGCTCTGGATGAAAAAACTCGAGTTAGGCACATGCAAGCGTTACTGTCCAATTTCTCACCTCTCTAATATTGCTTTTCTCATTTCCCTGAAATGAAGGAGCATGACTGTCCATCTGTGTGCATCTGGGTCATATCCACATTTCTCTGCTGGGGAGAAAATGTCCGTGTGAAATTGAAGCCAATGTCGAATTAGTGGTTGGTGGCTTGGAGAGATGACTGGATCAATCTCATTGGCTTTTCAGAAAATTGCTTTCAATTTTCTCCTCCTCATTAAAGTATGACGAAGAGATATACCTGTATCCAGCAGAAAGATGCACACTGAAAACTATCCCACCTCGATGAACTACTTCACCACGCATAGATTGGGAAGCATGTCACTTTATTTGATTTACATTTTGGTAATGTAAAAAAAGACCTATTTGAGGGAACATTGCATCTCTGTTACTGCTTGCACTTATCAAGCAGGTTAAACGAGAAGAACTTTATTTCTCATTTGGACTGCACAATCCGGTTGGCTGATGTGAAAGTAATCATGTTTTAATTTAGTTCTATTCCCTGGTGTGTGTTGGTTTACATGGAGGTTTTGAAAGGAGAAGAAAATGGCTTCATGCACTGTGGATGTGCACTTAGCATTATTTTAGTCTACATACTGTATGTATGCTGCTCACAAACTCAGGGGTGACACAAGGTCATGGCTTGACAGAGAGGAGAGATAACCTGATCAGCATTCATAAGGACCACTGCATGATTCACCTGTGCACATGCTTGCTTATTATTCGTGAAGGCAGGCATGTCCGTATGGAAATAACATTATTTGTCAAGGTATCTGGATATATATAACGTATGCTGTATTTGATGTGTTTGTCTAGCCGTAAGAGAGCAGGCGTATGCTAACAAAGGGCAGCCTATGCAAAAAGAAATGAAACGTGTACAAACATTGTGCTGTACTGTCCACATTTATTCCAATATATTCTTCATCTAAGGGTGTGCCTACAAGTTCAACAGATTAATATCTGTAACCCAGGGTGCCCTGTCCAGCAAAGACGTCCACATCCTAATCACTTCTATCTCCATGATTACAGAGCAGGCCTGGCCCAGGAAAAAGATAGGAGCAAGGCATTTACATAAATCTGCATGCATCAAGTAGCCACTTGTGACCCGAGGAATGTGTTTCCAGCCAGACTTAATGATAATTCACAAGGCAAGAACATTCCCGTTGTGGAAATGAAACACTTTTTCCCTCATTAATCCATGAACATCAGTACAATAGTGTCATACAGTAAAGCCAGGCTGTTTCATATGATGACCTTAATGATGATTATGGGGTGTGTGTGTGTGTGTGTGTGTGTGTGTGTGTGTGATGGTGCCAGAGCATCTGAGTAAAGCAGAACGCTGCTATTTCACAGTTTGTATGGATTGCTGAGCTCCAAGATGACAAAATGGCATACTGCTTCCGCCAATCAAATACAATGACATAAAAAAAAATCCACAAACACAATGACAAAAAAAGTCCAAGTGAGAACTGCTATCTTACCTATTGTCCATCAAATATATATATATTACACCACACCAATTGTGAATTCTTGATTCTGATTAGGCAGAATCTGCTGATGAGTACTGACAGTAGCACCAGCAATGTTTATATTATTGCATAAATTATAATACATTATTGTATCTATATTAACAGCTTGGCATGTCCTTCTTTAATTAATTAATCTTTTAATCATTGGAAAATTGATGAGGTATAATAATCAACCTTATAGTGGTAACAGTAACTCCACTTTATGCCACCCATACTAATTTTCTATCCATCCATCTTCTATACCGTTTATCCTTCTTTCAGTGTCATCTTTCAGCCTATCCCAAGGAGCATCGGGCACAAGGTGGAGTACTCACTGGGTGCCAGTCAATCACAGGGCACACAATCACATACACATTCACACACCCATTCATACACCCATTCATACCCCCGCAGCACGGGGAGAACATGCAAACTCCACACACACAGGGCCACCGTGGGAATCGGACCCCCGACCCTGGAGGTGTGAGGTGAATGTGCTAACCATTAAGCCGCCGTGAATTCATTTTCCACATTTTCCACTTTTGGTGTTATACCTATATCAGAGCTCTGTTTATTGACTGATACTAGTCACTTCAGTAACTGACTCTTTGCAATCTTTGGTTGGCATGTTACTTGAAACTTCAGTGATGTTACAGCACTACAGCACAAATGATGAAATTTTGTCATTCAAAATCACACACGTTCTTGGCAATTATACTAAATGGACAACAGTATGTGGACACAACCTATTATACTCATATGTGTTTGTTGAACAGTTCATTCCAGATTTGGTCCTTCACTCTTTTGGAAAGGCTTTCCACTAGATTGTGAAGCATGGATATGGGGATTTGTGCTCATTCAGCCACAAGAGCATTAGTGATGTCAGGCACTGCTGTTGGGTGAGGAGGTCTGGGGTGCAGTCAGCATTTCAATTCATCCCAAAAGTGTGCACTGGGGTTGAGGTCAGGACTCTGTCCAGGCTGCTCGAATTCTTCCTCTCCAACCTTGTCTTTATGGATCTCACTTTGTCCACAGGGGCATTGTCATGCTGGAACAGGTTTGAGTCTCTTAGTTCCAATGAATGCTACAGCATACAAAGACCTTCTGGCAACAGTTTGGGGAAGGCCAGAATGTCAGTGTGAAAACACAGAGCGCAGGGTAAGCCATGATATGCTGCCCCTGGAACTGTTAAGGTTAAGGGTTTGCCCAACAACAGCAGCTTTGTATTGCTGAAGCTTGAATTCCAAACGTTCTGATAAGAGCCTTAACCACTGAGCCATCATGCCCATAATTTAACAGCATACAGAAACTCAATGGCGCATTATTTCAGCCCATATTTAGAATTAAAGCAGCAAAAAAAACAACATACTCCCTTTAATTACTTAAAATATATAAATCAATAATACACTCCGAACAAAAACCTCCACACACAAGAAGATGAGACAAATGGCTGCCATCCCTGTTGGCTGACAGTGGAGAGCCATTCTTCTCTACCTTCATGTGCAACCTGTTGACATGGGTGTGAATTTTTTGAAGAGGAGAAAGAAATTCTGGCAGAAAAGCTAGTCTCCCACAGGGAAACCAATTCGATGCCAGCAAGACATTACCACGAATCCCAGAGGAGCTTAAAATGTGCTCGTAGATATTACAGTGAATCTCAGAGGAGCTGCAACCCACTGAGTTGTGACAACTCTGACACACAAACTGTTCCACAGTGGGGAGCGAGTAGTGTGGCTTCACTAAGAAACAGCCGCGAGGGAGCCTGTGCATGCTGACCAGTCAAATCATCCTCAACTAATTTCTGAGAAGAACTATTATTAACTTAAATTAATTTACAGCCATTATTCTTTGGTTGTGCTAATTGGGGCATTTCCTTGTTTTAAATTTTTTATAACATATTTACGTGCAGTTAACACTAACTGCTCATTCATTAACTTTACTTGCTGTATGGGCTGTTCAATCAATAAGATGTAGTGACACCATAGAACATGAAAAGTGTGAGTCATGCAAACTTTGAAAGCATTAGGGCAGGTGTAAACTCCCCATGCCATACTGACAGATATGTCTGATTCCCAGGAGATGTTGTCAAAGCGAAGGAAATTCCCTTCAGCAGATGCTGCATGAGACACCCGTAAGTCTTTGTAAACATCAGAAAAATCAAAGAGAGTAATTTATGAGTGCTAGAATATTTTGTGGGTTTGTTTTTAAGCATGGAAAGACATAAATTGTAAGAGATACAAGCCAAAAACGCAGCCCACACACAGTCACCTTTCGCTAAGACCCCAGAGAAATATTCAGTCAAACAAAAGATATGTTTAAATGCAGCCAAAGAATCTGTTAATAACCCGAACGAGAATGAAAAACATCCATATATACACTTGGAATATATAAAGGCTAATACAAATGAAATGTCTATACAAATTAATAAGGTGCGGGAATAACAGCCATGTATACATTTGTGTATGATTTCCTACATTATTGGAATTTGTCATAAACCTTTGCCAGAAACAAGAGGGCAAAATTGTATATTCTTTCTAGGTGGGAAGGATGGCATACTCTCTCTTCCCTGTGAATCACAGCAAAACAAGTAAATCGTGGGCACACTGTAAAAAAAGAAAAGTTGGCTTAACTTAAACTTTCCAGGCAACTTGCTGCACAGCTTTTCTGAGTTTACTCAACTTTTAACCAAAGTAGTTCACTTAACTCAATTTTTAACCTTGACTTGAGTACAGTTACAGATTTCCTACAAGTGTGTTACAGCACAAGCAGCAGTTTTAAATGATGTGACTGGCTTGGCTTCATGTGATTCAGAGGATGCTGGTGTTAGCCTGTTTGGTATTTGTTGTATGACATGGGAGAGCTGGATGGAGGGTAGAAATTAGCAGGTAACCAAATTTGGGGGACAAAATGGGGGGGAATTAAAAAAGATTTGGCAGATGACCTTAAAAATTGCTTTGTAGTCTCTATCACAAACACATCCTCATGCTAGTTCACTGTATTGGAGTTCTCACTCCACACATGCATATAACTTTGAATCAGATTACAGATTAAGTAATGTGCATATAAATGCTGATCCAGTTTAGGTTGCATATAAATCGAAATCTGTAATCAGAATGAATGAATTCATTCAAAAATCTTTGTAAGTAAACAAAGGCACAGACGGAAGTAGAAGTTGTGCTAATGGTCTAGAACTGTAATCTCACTGGGAATTGTAAACACTCCTGGGAATTTCGTATTTACGAGTTGGGAAGTCACATATTCCAAACACATAATAACTGAAATCAACTTTCATTAAATTTAATTTAATTTACTGTCAACAACAGATGTTGCATCCATCGATTCCACCAGGTTTCCTAACAGACACACCCCCAACTCAGAAACTTGGAGCTCAAAGAAAATCCTGAGTTTCCCACTCATAATTAGTGGTGCTGTCCATGTGTGTTCAACTCATAAATATGATCATTCCATAATGACTTGAACACATCATCACACCTTATATAACACACTCCATAATTCCTTACCTTGCAGGAGAGGTTGATCTTTCAGGAACTGTCCATCATAGTCCACATGGTACTTCTTCACCTGAAAGCCAGGTGAGCATGCTGCCTCCTCTGCCTCCTCTTGAGCTGCACTGCACACAATCTGGGGAGAAAAAACATAGTAGAGTTTATGAATACTTTCCTTGTATTCCTAGTCCCATGGGTTGCTGTGCTGGTAGTGATTACCATCTACACACACTAATTAGCCCTAAAATAACTTATGCCAGAAATCAATCCTATAATTTATCTCCTTAGCTTAATTTCAAGCTGTAGGCTGATCATATTCACAGGGGCTTTCTTAATGAGTTATTCTCATGGTAAATTAAGCACATAGACAGCATTTCTTCCAGAAATCAATCAGACCGTATGTCTTTATAGTCCACCTAACTCATGCGCTGATGAGAAGAAGGAGTATGTGCCACAATGAAGTATTTTCCTGGAATCTATTAACGATCTGTGCAATTCACTTTTTTCCCAGTGTAATTTAGGCTTACCATAAATGCTTTCCCCACATAATAATATAAGACTTAAACTAACCATTGGTGGGTCAATGTAGGCTGTTGTAATTAAAACTAATCACCAAGTTCATTTTCTCCGCTCCTCACAATGCACTGCAGTTTTTACAGAAAGTAAGAACATTGGCTTTCTACAGAAAGATGAATAGATCAATTATAGTAATTTGTGGTTGTCTTCCTCTCAGCAAAGTGCTATTCCCCATTAAAAGATAAAGGTAATCATCTAGTTTTTAAAAGCCAGTGGGAATAACTGCACTGGGGCTCTGTGCTCAAAGACAGAACAAAGCTTGGGGGTTGAGATTGTCAGAGGGTTTGTGAAAGCCCTGCAGGCATGGTGAAATATCTTACTGTCACTCCCTCTTTTGCTCCTGCTACCATTATTACTCCTTCACACCTATTTTTGTCTTCCATCAGTCACCATTTTTAGACAGGAAGAAGCACAAACTTGCTCTGACAATGACATAAGCATGGCTGCATATAAGCATCTAAGAGCCATTACTCTCTTCATAAGGCATGGTTTATAGAATTGCACGCATGTCAAAATGGATTGGAAATGGAAATATTTTTTAAACAATATTAATAAAAAACTGGTTTGTAGTTTTTCAGGAGCTGAATGAAACATGAATTTCACAGCTGCAGTTGAGCTACTAATTTACTTGTACCATAAGCCAAACCTGAAATAAAAAAGAATATAACTAGACTAATCATGTACGATAGTATTACTAAAAAAGCTACTTGTGTAAATGGAAATTGTATAAATGGGATAAGTTTTTTTTTAATACTATTAATTTTTTCCCATCTTACTGTGTGATTCCTATTAGAAATATTCTGCATCTCACTATGGCTTTTATTTTGTATTGAGTCAAATGTTCAAGCAATTAAGAAATCAGTCCGGTCTGTCATAATGCTAGCATGATTCGTAAAAATTCTGAATGGAACTGCAGAAGAAGGAGAGAGGCTCATGTGGGAAGCCAGCTGCCAGATTCATGCATATTACCAGGCTGGTTCACACACAGCTGGTGTGCCTCACTCTTAATTAGTAGAAGCATATGGAAGGACGTTAGAGGAATAGTAGGGAGGACAGAGTCTAGACAGTTTTAAAAGAGACCAAACTGGACAGACACAAGTAGTGGTGTTCTACCTAGAAGCACGACGAAGAAAGGCTTGGAAACAAATCTAAAAACAGCATCTGTATCCCAGGATCAGAGTCATCACATATCGATGGCCGGAAAAGTTTCTCTATAGGTTATCACATGTAATTAGTGATAGGCATGTATAGGGAAAAAATGTCTCATTGTGGAAATTTTGCTAGACAACGACAAAATATAACGAATGAAGGAGCTGCACAGATTTACTTTGCTGAATTTCAAATGGCATGCATACAGTGACCTAGGTAGTCTGTATGACATGATTATGCTACAATGTAGTGAATAAACAGTGAATAAAGCCATGTGGGATTCAGCCTTGTAAATTTATTACAGCTTAAAGTGTATTTTATGTGGATCATGGGTGAGAAATGTTAAATTGAGCAAGGTATCAAAGACAAGTAAAGAAATACAACAAATCTGAACATTTAAACTGTATATTAAAATTGTGATGTTTCCGATAGGACAATTGAAATGATCACTACTATCAATCACTACTAAAGACTGCTTTTCAGGTAGAAATGTAAATCTATCTAGATCAATTATTATTATTATTATTATTATTATCAGGACAATTTATAAAATGTCGACTGAATATGACCAATCAGTGGTTTGCACTAGATATAGCTGCAACTGTAATGTTGCAACTCAGCACACTGGTAAAAAAAATAAAATAATTCTTTGGACTTGTTTTTGGTTCCTGGGCAAACAAATTCCAAATGACTACTCAGGTATGGGACTGTTCACTTAATGGTAGAAATGATGATGAAATTTGCTGAGCCAAGCTACACTTCCCTGGGTTAATGTGGTAAAAGAGAATAAACTCTTCTTCCAAAAAGCATGCCTGACAGTTTCCAAGTAAGTTTAACAATTTCATATCAGTGTTGGTCTGTCTCAGTATATCATTAATTCATCTTCATTATCACTTTTTTTATTTATTATTGTTGCAGTGGATACATAGCCTATTTATGCCTATTTCTGTACTGCTTGTCATACACAGGGTCGCAGGAGAGCCTGGAGCCTATCCCAGGGAACTCGGGGTACGCGGCGTGGGACACCCTGGACAATCACACACGATGGCCAATGTGGAAATGCCAGTCAGCCTACAACACACGTCTTTGACTGGGTGAGGAAACTGTGTACCTGGAGGCACGGAGAAAACATGCTAAATCTGTGCACACAGGGCAGAGGCAAGGCAAGATTCGAACCCCCAAACCCAGAGGTGTGAGTCAAACGTACTAAACATTAAGCCATTATGCCCCTCAGATAGCATGCCTCTAAAGTCTATTGCATTTAGACATTCAGACACTCATTCACACTTAGGTCGAATTTAGCATAACTAATTGACCTACAGGCAGGTTTTTGGAGGTGAAAGGAAACCGGAGAACTCATAAAAAACCCACACATTCACAGGGAGAACATGAGATGCTCCAAACAGACAGTAACTCAAATCCAGAGACCTGGATCAATCCAGAGACCCTGGAGCTGTGAAACGGCAATACGACATGCTGCTCCTCCATCAGTATATCAGCTCTATCAAAATAGACCGCTCTATCAAAAAGCCTAAGGCATTGTAATGAACTCAAGCCATAGTAATGAACTCAATCAATATTTATACACATTGTGAGTTCCATCCTAGAGAAACATCCATGGTTCTCTCAGTAGGACACATTTTAAACCAAGATAACTATTTTGACCTGGTCTAGGTCGGGCCGCAACGTACAATGAAACAAAGGGTTGGCGAGACCAGGATTGCATTTGCTTTGTATTTATTCTTACTCCTTTTTTCCCTAGTGGTCTAAACTTCAGAAGCCGATTAAGCCAAAGATAATAAACAAAATTTCCCTCTAACTTTACAAAAATGAAGTAATTAACCTAAAAAGAAAGAAAACAAAAATGCACTTCCTTCCCTCAATCCCTAGCTAACCCAAAAGCATGAGAAAACAAATTAACATTAACAATATATATATATATATATATATATATATATATATATATATATATATATATATATATATATATATATATATATATATATATATATATACACACATACACACACACACACACATAAATGCAACACTCAAAACAAAAGGCAAAAAAAGGGGTAGGGCAAAAACAAAGTCAAGAACAGGCAGAATGCCATACGACGGAGGAATCAACACGCGTAAGGCAATATCAAAAAAGCAACAGCAATACAAAGCTACAGCAATGATCTGCCCCAAGGATGGAGACTGAAGAGGCTTAAGTACACATCTGGAAATGTACAGCTAACAGCCAACCAATCCCAAAGTACGAGGCAGGAGCAGACATTTACGAGTTTTGATCATCCAATTGCAAGCTGTAATGTGACGCACTGCCGTGGACGCGGCCTAAATGAGTAGGAGGAGACAAAACACACCCATCCCACCACCAACATAGCAAATGGTATACAGCATAAACAGAAATACAATTGAAAATGTAATCATATCAAGAATGGTATTCACTATTCCCACAGTAGGAACAAAAAAGTATGTCATGGGTGATATCACCACAGTGAATCTGCATGAACACTTTCAAAACAACAAGAAATGGTAGCCATTTGACAAAGTCTTGCACATGCGAGAGAGGAAAAGAAAGAATATATATTACAGAATTTCATGATTCTGTGTATCTGTATATATAATGATTCTGTGTATCTGTATATATAATGATTCTGTGTATCTGTCATGCAAAACAATCAGACCTGAATGACAATAGATTACAGGGATGAAGCCAATAGAAGGAAAGGATGCATACTGTTTCAGAATCATTGGGTGTGTGTGTGTGTGTGTGTGTGTGTGTGTGTTAGGCAGAGAGAGAGGGAGAGTGATGGAGCAAGAGAGAGAGAGAGAGAGAGAGAGAGTGAGAAGGAGAGAAAAATACATAATGAAAGGACATTTATTTTATCTTAAGAGAGCATTGGTATGTACATTAACATCAATCAGTGAAGGGCAATATCAGTATTAAACATGAGGTGAGTTAATGGAAAAAGCAAAGCGGAGAAAAGCAGAAAGCAAAGATAAGAGCACTCTGACATTAATACGTTTACTCTGTAAGGAATGACATCTTTATCTGGTTAATGACATGGCTATGTGAAGACCTTAATATCTTTCATGAAGAAAGAATTCATTACGTAAGGAATAAAACACTTTGGGATGGGCTGTTATAGGAAATGAATCAGTGGTAGGGTAGTGTGACATGGCCCGATGCAAAGTGTAGTTACAGAAAATGTATCAACACCGTCTGACCAATTAGAAACATTACTGTGGCATAAGCGGCTTTAATACAGGCAGCATCACCTCTACTGAAATGATTCAGTGGCAGTGAACAGAAATAGCAGTACTTGGTAGTCAGAGACCCAGAGAGATATGTGCACTTGTTTGAAGTGTCAGAAGAAAGGAAAGTACATGTGCATTGAAAAGGAGTGCCTTTATCTCAGCTGTGAGTATACGCATGGGGAGAATAGCATCCAGACAGAGGGGACCTCCTACATTCAGCATCCATCCCCTGTCATGAATAACCTCTCAGACAAACACACCTCTTTCTTCTTCTTTCTTCTGCATTTTCCATTCTACATGCAATAACTGATGTATTTAAAAGTTGTGACCGTATTATTGCCATGAATCCGACTGCAGATGACTTCATTAGTTTGTAATAATTCAGCTCAGTGTGCGCTCCATATTAAGCACAGTCAAGGAGACTGGTGCTGATAGACTGATTGAAGGGACAGAAGTGGGAAAATTTCAAAATGCCCCCCACTGTCCTACACAGATACATTTATATTCGCTTTAACAAGCCGTCTTTGATTCAGGCATGCCCTTACAGCTGGAAGCAAAGGCTTAAGAAGCAGAGGGAAACACAAAGAAAATAGGATAATTAGACAGTTTAAGTGAACAGGAATGAGACAATAACATGGCAGCAGACATATAAGAGAAAAACAAATATCCAAGCAGAAGCAAGGATGAAAGAATGAGAGATATCCAGAGGAGAGAAGAGAGGAGAGTATATTGTGCTTAGCTAAACCTTAAAAAAGCACAATATCCTCTCTTATGAGATTTACTTCTGAGAGCTTCTATTGAGAGACTGGAGTCTTGTCTTGGGGATACTGAGTTCAAACTTATTCGCAGTCTGAACTCATAAATGCTGATATCATGATACATTAATGATTTAAATAAGGGTTGCATATTAAAACTTGGCTAAAATGGGACCTGCCCACTATGGTAATTAGGTTGCTAACTAAACACATTTATTCATTTGTTTCCACATGTACCTCCAAAGCTGTAAGGATAATTAATTAGGATTTCTGTGCCTGTTAATGACTACAGTAGGTTTGAACTCTCAATCTCTGGACTGGGATATGAAGAGCTTGCCACATTTATTTCTCCCCCAGTAAAACTCCATGATCTAGAAGACCCATCCCATCCATCTTATCTAAGGCAGCGTGGAGTAAAGAGTTATCATGTCTACAATGCTGTAATCCTACTTTGTCACAAGCTGCCTAAATTTCTTGTTAGACCATCTGACCTTAATCCTACTGTAGGAGGATAAAAGTAAGAAAGAAAAGGGATGGCACAGTAGAAGACAGTCAGTGCTAGCTCTGAAGTTGCTGCAGCTAATGTGCTCTGTCTTAATTAGAGAAATGTCAGGAGTACAAAAGGAAGACAAGCTTTTAAGTATAAAAGTCACTCAGGAATGAAGGGAAGACTGTGAGACTGTGGCACTGTAACTTTAGAATTACATCAAATTCTCAGACACATTGTCGCAGGGATACACTGTCTGAGCATGGGTTAGTAGGCTATAGATGGGATGACAAAGGGGAAATAAACAGTGGTTCTGTTATACTGTGCCAGGCAATTAGTTGGCATGGTTTGTCCACTTGTCCTCTTAAAGAGCAGGATCACTGTAGTCACCAAATTTCAACCCAATTCAACACCTATGGGAGTTTTTGGACATCAAACTACCATCTGAGAGAATATCTTTTAGAAGAACTGTGTTCATCCTTCCAAAACAGTTCAGTACAGACACAACCTATGCCAAGGTGCACTGAAGCTGTTCAGGTGATTTGTGATGTCCCAACACCTTGCTAAGACACTTTAATGTTGTTTGCTTTCCTTTAATTTGTCACCTCTATGTCAGTTTTTCTCATGATCTTGCTTTTTAAACATTCATAATTGTGTAATTTGTATTTGTAATTGTGTGCATGCTGAACAAATTTTTTTCCACCCCTAAGTCAGTTAGATTTTTCACTCATGAATGAATTTTGCTCATCTGTCATTCAGATGATCAGTATGAGTCATAGATTCTTAGAGTGACGACCGAGAGTCGCTTCCCTTCTCATTCACCTAATTATTTGAGTCAGTGAGTCCCATTCAGGCTTATTCAATCTGAGTTGGAGATTTTCAGCATTTCACTGCATGTGATAACAGTCTGTACTGGAATGGATGTTAAAATGCTTTATTTCCAAACATGAACTTACATTCATATAAAAAAATATTAGCTGTTTTTACATTGTTCTGGCAGTCGTGATGAGGTTGCTTGATCAGGATGCACATTTAGGCAAATTTGAATGAAAAAATGACTCAAGGCAAAGACTCAAAAATTTCAGCAGTAAGTTACTGCAATTGTGGCAATGATACAAATATTTGATCGAAAGGTCAAGGGCTCATGCATGTTCTCCCCGTGCTGGGGGGTTTTTCCGGGTACTCTGGTTTCCTCCCCCAGTCCAAAGACGTGCATGGTAGGCTGATTGGCGTGTCTAAAGTGTCTGTAGTGTATAAATGGGTGTGTGAGTGTGTATGTGATTGTGCCCTGCGATGGACTGGCACCCTGTCCAGGGTGTACCCCGCCTTGTGCCCGATGCTCCCTGGGATAGGCTCCAGGTTCCCCGTGACCCTGAAATTAGTATGCGATAGAAGATGGGTGGATGGTCAGGGGCTCAAGCCCCAGAACTGCCAAGATGCCACTGTTGGGCCCTTGAGCTAAGCCCTTAACCCTCTCTGCTCCCGGGGCGCTGTATCATGGCTGATTATTTGCTCTGACCCCAGCTTCCTTACTTGCTGGGGTATACAAAGCAAAAAGAATTTCACTCTTCATATGTATATGTGACCAATAAAGACTCATTTTAAAGTAATTAGAGACAAGACCAGATTTAAAGCATTAAAATCTGAATGAATTATAGATGAATGCAAAATAAAAAAAGAGTATGATGAATAAGGTATATACATATCTCACATTTGGCCATATATACAAGTTTGTTATGCTCTTTAAATACTGTTGGCATCAGTGGTGCGAATGTGAATATGTAATATAAGATCAATTTTCCATTGGTAACAATGTTATTTTTTCAAGAAATACTCTAATTGTTTTAAAATATTAAGAGATCATTTGTTCAAACGTTAATAAAATAATCAAATATTTTATCAAATGTGTTTGCTTTTCAAATAGTGGAAACAGGTTTATGCAAATTTAATATCTGCCCAGTGGGATTAATCTGTGAACATTCTTCAAATTATTGTTAGATATAGTACATAACAACATGGATGCTAAATTACTCTATTTGCATAGACACTGCCCGGTAATTTCCAGATGGACACGATGTGTTATTTGGGTCATGTAAAAGAAGCAATCCTTTGCAAACCCTCAGCAGTCCATTATAAACAGTTAGTAAAAAAATTTTTCCACCTTTGGTGTGATGAGATATTCACCTTTTACACACACAAACCATAAATCAGGTCCTGAAGGTATTTCCAGCCGCAAATAGAAATTGAGCAACACAGATATAATACATATCCCAAATTAAAAATCTAATCTAATCTAAATAAATATAGATATGGAGACTTTGTTACACATTAATAGGTATCGACATTAAAATATTAGACATTACAAATAAATGCAAAAATTAAATTAAATTAAATTGCTGTGGTAAAATACAGGTGGTAGGGAGAGTGGACCTAACATAATAAGTGTACTGTAAACTATAGCACTCACGTTGGAGGCCCAGAATGTTGTCTTGGCCAGGAGTGCCATTTAGGGACTGACTTCATTGATGAAGGCCAAAAGCTCCTTGACAGAGTCTGGTGTAAATGTCAGCTCCATAGGAAATCAATAAGGTAATTTAAGTTCAGAGACACCATACTACCTAAAGTGTGTGCTTTGTGTGAATACATAAAACGCAAAGGCATACAGGTGCACAAAGACAGAAAAGTATAAATGATCGACAGAGCAAAGGTTTGAGTACACACCTTCCATTTGGGATGCATAAACTACCGATTTGTACCTTCCCAAAGTTTATGCACAGGCTTCTCCCTTTCTTGAGTAGATCGTCTCACTTGGATACAGTAGTTTTATACCTACAAATAGTACCTAGGAATGACTCCTTTTCACAGTATGCTCATACTCATACATTCTAACCCAAAATGAGTTCCCTTTTGAGATCCTCTCACGATTTCTTCCACATAACATCTGTGTGTTTTTTTTCCTTTTTACGAATATAAATCAACATCTACATCTGGACTTCTGTAAAGCTGCTTTGTGATTATGTCTACTGTTACTGTAAATACACTATGCAAATAAAATTGAATTGAACTCATTCTGTAGTCGAATCCACAATATTGCCAATCTCTGGCTGGTATTCTGTACGTAGACATTCTCATAACCAGCCAAAAAGATGTCCTCGTTCTCTCTCGTTCACGGAAAGAAAATGAGATGAATGTCTCTTCAGTTCTGCCAGAGCACATGCAGGACTAAGCCTCAGTGACCTCCACCTGGCCGCAGCAGAATCAATCAGACTGAAACTCAAGCACCTGCATATGGTCCAGCCAGATGAGACTCAGAGACACCTGCCTGTACAGGAAGCTGGACACTTGACAGTGCTGCGTTGATGAATGTAGACTGAAGAACAAGGAGTAAACAGGGCAGATCTAGCTTGACTGTAACTCTAAGTGACCCATATCTGTCTTGCATGTAGATGCCCCCGAAATGCCCCGTATGCACACATATATCAATTCTGTATGATACATGTGTGTTACAAACAACAAGAAAAAACATCATGTTTGTAAGACAATCACACACTACAAGCAAATATGAATGCTCTAATCGTCCAAGCCTACACTGCAATTTGATCAGGAGGTTGGCTAACAGCTCATCAGTTGTACATGATCAGGTCGAGAAGGCGGAAAAATGGCAGATGCCTAGCTTTTGCTATTTTTGCAGCTATTGCTGGCACTACTACATTGAGAGATGTGTGGGTATAGCAGAGGCGGCAGCAATGGTGGGACTGCAGTGTGGAGGGATTCACAGAGTATTTCTACAGGAGAGTATTTCTATGTCATTTTAGACAGCACTTCACTTCACCACTCTCCGAGTGGGGTTTTACATGTCTCCCAGTATTTGCATGGGTTCAATGTTTTCCTTCCACTGTCTAAAAACATGCATGTAGGTGGTTAAGCTATGCTAAATCAGCTGTAGGTGTGCGTGAGTGTGTCAGTGTGTGTGTAGATGGTGCCAGGACTGAGATCTCCGTGAACATCCAGTATTCCAGAGATTAGCTCCAGATTCACCACAACCTAGACGCACCGCGACCCACCGTTGGGATAAAGCGGTTAGTGAACATTAATGAATTGCTGAAGTTTGCCAATAATCTTGGGCAATTGTTTCAAACACTACTCAGTTTCAGTCCCTTCCCAAAGAAGGGTTGGGAGGGTTACTTTAAAAATGTATTCTCTTACAGTTACAAATGACTTCATAAAAAATTTAATCAGGGACATAAGCCAAGTATCACAATATGAAAGTAATGTTATCTGATTATTTTTGGATTACTTCAAGGTCACATATGTAAATAAAGTCAAAAGAAAGGCAATATAATCTAAAATACTTATTTAGAGCTTATTTTATAGCTTACATGTTCAGTGTTTGGATTTGGTTTTATTAAATAAATAAATGTGTTGCTACTGGCAAGAGTGAACGAGAGCTATAATCATGCAGCTGTCTATATTGTGTTATGTCAAAAGCAGGGCTCCAGACAAAAAAATCAATTAAGGAGATTTTGGTTCCTATTAGAAAAAAAAAAACATTGAGTGTAGTTTGGCCTCCTCCTTTGCTTTGCAGAAAGCCAACATTTGACACAGGTTCAGGATCAAACTGTTCAAGTGATGGGCCGTCTGTGCTGATCTTGGTCAAGTCTTCCAAGGTTGAATTGCATACTTTTGATTTGATCCTGCTTTGAGCTAAAAAGATATGCTCATCCTGATTAACCAAAATTGGTAGGACAAGCAATGTCTCAACTATATGCGTTCTGCTTAAAGCACATGCTGTGTCGTTGTCATACGTCTTGCACACATCCAGTCAATTTTTCTTCATTAGTAATATCTAATAGGTAAATTTGGTGAAAGGCGGCTCTTCACATGCAATCATATAGGCAGAGGTGAAATGTATTTTCTGTTGAAGAGATTTTTTATGCTTTTCTCATAGTCTCAGTCTCTTTCTTGAAATGGTTCGTTCTGGTATTGAAATCCATTTCCCCCGCTATTTCTCTGCCCACTGTGGAACAACAGTCACAAAACGTTTTCTGTGTGCGATGATCATACCTGAGCCATACAAACTCTTGAATCTGAGACATCTTAAAATGCCTTTCTGCACTTTTACTTGTGTGTTCGGAAAGATGATCCTCTGTGTTTCTATTGTTTTCTATTTCTCTCATGCTGGCACAACTGGAGCCTGCTTTTTTATTAGCAGGTGTGTCATCAGCATTGGTGATCGACTGAGATATTTTTCGTTTTGACGAGTCTTTCTGACACGGAAAGCTGATCCTCACATTCCCTTTGCGTAATTTGGCACTCTGGATGAATTTGAACTCTTTTTTCTCCCCACTGAAACGTTCATGCGCATTGTCTCATTTTATTACGTCAACACAACAGATGTGGTACTTATGTGATAGGCTACTCCTCACAGAACACACAATTAAAAAGACATTAAATGCTAATGTTTTAATCAAAACATTTCGTGGTAACCATTCCATTTTTTAATTTTTTTACAAAATATACCTGTAGTCTGATTACTTCCTTTTTTACATAACTGTAACGGATTACAGTTACCAGTTTTTTATATCCTGATTACGTAATGCTCTTACAAGTATTCCATTACTCCCCAAGCCTGCCCAAATATCAAGCAAATCATTAATTCCCCCATATGTCCACTAAATATAATTACTATTGTTATTGTCCACCATTGTTGGTTTTCCACGCTGCCAATATTGGATGATGTTAACAATTACACATGTGGTTTGGTTAAAAAAAAAAAAAAAAGCACATAAATTCTGATCTGACCATTCCTATTCGTTACATGGCCACAAATCAGATATGTATCCGATCTGTGACCACATTAAAAAAAAAAGTGGCTGAGGTTTGGTTTAAAAAAATGAGACATTTTGTTTCCACACAGTTCTGAAAAAATCAGATATGTGTCACATTAAGCTACAGATTAAGATTTGTGTCACTTCCAAATGGGGAGTGACAGCAAGAAAGATGGGAACAAAGAGAAAACTCTTGGTTTGAGATAGAATTACCTGATTTACATAGCAGAATTTGAGATTTGCATTATTAATCAGTCTAGAGGAAAACATTATTAGCAGGCATGGCATCAATGACAAACTTAATAAAGAAATGCCTTTCCTGAAGGGCATATTTGTGATGGGCCTATTGATTTTGCTTTGTTTTACTTTCTAAGACAGTCTGCTAGTGCATCACACCAACATAACAGCAGTGGAAAGCCTTGTAAAAATCATTTGCGAAGGGAGCATGACTATATCCACTGCTGTTTACCCAGTGATTCCTGTTCAGTATGGCTTAACAGTTATCTCACAAGCATGGCTGCCTGGCACAGAGCCATGCCAACCTGCAGAAAACATGGCCTAATGGTTAAGGAAAGCTGCTCAGGGGTCTTAATAATGTAGCTCATCGCTTAGACTAATCTCAAAGACGTTTGTAGATCTGTCACTACATGAAGTGTTACTGGAGATTGGTAGTTTTGGAGCTTGGTTCTCCGTGAGCAGAATCTTGCTCTCCATGTAAAATGTTGATGACACCACCACCTATCTGCATTATGTCTGATGCCTTGCATCTATACCACAATCAGAGTTCAATAACTCCAGAGAGATTGTTGCTGCCTTCAATCGCTTCATATTGGACCGAAGAGGCTAGAAAGGCAGGAAGTAAATGATTAGACGTAGGATGTCTGTGAGAGAGAGAAAGAGAGTGAGAGGTCTCAAGCTGAACAATTGTGTTCCATGCTCGATTATCTACTCTTCTCAACATCACATCCAGCCCCAGCTCCATTTATCAGTTTAAAGGCCAAGGGTGCCAATAAGCCCTCCGGCATATGCAGCACCCCTCCTTCTTTCTTTCAACAGAGATTGAATTGAAAACCGCTGGTCAATGAATTTCAGGGCAAAAAAAATTATTTCTTTTGATGTTTTGTCTGTATTGAGTAAACTTTCAACTAACTGAGCAGGCTGTTCATCAAGTTCCTTTCTTTTGTTACTGTATCCCTATGAAGTGACTAGAAAGATTTGGGGTTGGTTTGTAAAACAGTTTAGATGAGACTCTAAGTGCAGGATGAATCAGAAGGCTTGGCTTTAGTTTCAGTGTAACTCATCGCTTTATATCTGGACTTCACATACACACCTCAGCTCTGGGTGGATGCTTCGTGAGGCTTAGGCTTTTAATTTTATTAAATCTCTTCCTTCTGTCTTGCCTTTGTCTGCTAAACCCCACTGATTAATGGTGTATACCAGGAGACTACAGTATTCCTCATGATTAACCATGCCAATAAGATGACTTAGCTACTGCCAGTGCAACCAAACTGACAGTAGGAAAAGCATGATGTAGCATGCAAATTTGGGTTTGTTTGTTTTTTTTGGTTGTTTTTTTAGATCTCACCTTTCTATTTTTTTTGCCTTCTCCTAATTTCATCCCATTCCTTTACCTCAAGCCTTCTAGTATCAATGATGACAGAGAACATTTTTTTCCTTTAATTTTGTTAATGTTCTGTATCCTATTCTATTAAACTATTGGAAAGCCTATGAAAATGATCCCCTGTTTATCATCTACGTAGGGAAAAGCAGAAAAATACACTCCAAACAATATCTGAGATAAATAATTTTGTTCAATCCACAAAGTAAAAAAAGTTGAAAAGCAAAAAGAATGAATATGATGATTATTTTTTTTATTTTTTTTTTTTTTACCATACTCAAGTTTTAGCAAATGCATGTAGAATGTAGAAACTGCTAATAGAAAATAATGCCCATAATTTATCTTTTACACCATCCCAGGAGTGTTCTTAATTTCCCTAACATTGCATCCAAATGGAGTGCATAACAAGGGCTTATCTTAAAAGCCAGCACATTTTCCCCTCTCACTGCAAAGCAGTGTATACTGCAACTTTCAAGCACTTCATTAATCTCTGATATTCATAGTTTCCCCCAAAAGTGCCCTACTCATGATTTAGTTCAAAAACCACAAAACACCCTGGAATTCATCTTTTTGAAAAATGTTTTAATGTATGGCTTTTACACGAGGAGAGAGTTACGATGCCCTCCACTAATATTGGCACCCTTGGAAATTATGAGAAGAAGAAAGCCGTGAAAAAATTTCTTTATTGTTTAACCTTGTTCAAAATATTCACAAAAATACTTTGATCTCTTGGATATCAAACAATTGCAACAAAAGCACAGGTTTATCAATAAATAAATAAATAAATAAATCATTATACATATATGTATATATAGTAAAATAATTACTCCAGTAATAGTAAAAGTAATAATGTTGATAATTACTCGAGAAAGAGTAATAAAGTAATAATAATAATTCCTTACATTTATATAGCGCATTTCTAGGCACTCAAAGCACTTTACATTGTATGGGGGGGAAATATCCTTAACCACTACCAGTGTGTAGGATCCCCATGGATGCAGTGGAGGCAGCCATGGTGTGCAAGAACGCCCACCATACACCAGCTAATGAGAATGATGTAGCAAATTCAGGGATGGGGATTATTAGGGGGTATGATATATATTGTTAAGGGCCAATGTGGGAATTTTGCCATGCAGAACAAAGTATACAATGAGTAGTATAAAATATGCTATATCTATCTATCTATCTATCTATCTATCTATATATTACTATACAGAGAGAGACAGATATATAGAGACATATATCAGTCAAACAAACAGACAGACTATCAAACAGACATACTATCTATCGATCTATATATATATATATATATGTATGTACCGATCTACATATCTATATATAGACTATTATGTATAGATAGATAGATAGATAGATAGATAGATAGATAGATAGATAATCCCCATCCCTGAATATGCTACATCACTCTCCTCTCATATTTCCCCCCATACAATGTAAAGCGCTTTGAGTGCCTAGAAAAGCTCTATATAAATGTAAGGAATTATTATTATTACTTCATTACTCTTACTCGAGTGATTATTAACATTATTACTTTTACTGTTACTTGAATAATTATTTTAATAAGTGGTTTTACGTGTACTTGAGTAATTTTTTGCCTACTCATACCCGACTCTGTGTATACAGTGAGGGAAAAACGTATTTGATCCCCAGCTGATTTTGTACGTTTGCCCACTGACAAAGAAATGATCAGTCTATAATTTTAATGGTAGATTTATTTGAACAGTGAGAGACAGAATAACAGCAAGAAAATCCAGAAAAATGCATGTCGAAAATGTTATAAATTGACTTGCATTTTAATGAGGGAAATAAGTATTTGACCCCTCTGCAAAACATGACTTAGTACTTGGTGGCAAAACCCTTGTTGGCAATCACAGAGGTCAGACGTTTCTTGTAGTTGGCCGCCAGGTTTGCACACATCTCAGGAGGGATTTTGTTCCACTCCCACTCCTCTTTGCAGATCTTCTCCAAGTCATTAAGGTTTCGAGGCTGACGTTTGGCAACTCGAACCTTCAGCTCCCTCCACAGATTTTCTATGGGATTAAGGTCTGGAGACTGGCTAGGCCACTCCAGGACCTTAATGTGCTTCTTCTTGAGCCACTCCTTTGTTGCCTTGGCCGTGTGTTTTGGGTCATTGTCATGCTGGAAAACCCATCTACAACCCATTTTCAATACCCTGGCTGAGGGAAGGAGGTTCTCACCCAAGATTTGATGGAGATTACATGGCCCCGTCCATCGTCCCTTTGATGCGGTGAAGTTGTCCTAAGCATAATGCAAAGCATAATGTTTCCACCTCCATGTTTGACAGTGGGGATGGTGTTCTTGGGGTCATAGGCAGCATTCCTCCTCCTCCAAACACGGCCAGTTGAGTTGATGCCAAAGAGCTCCATTTTGGTCTCATCTGATCACAACACTTTCAACCAGTGAATCATTCAAATCTTCATTGCCAAACTTCAGACGGGCATGTATATGTGCTTTCTTGAACAGGGGGACGTTGCAGGCGCTGCAGGATTTCAGTCCTTGAGATTACTGACAAGATCCTCCCATGTAGTTCTGGGCTGATTCCTCACTGTTCTCAAGATCATTGCAACTCCACGAGGTGAGATCTTGCATGGAGCCCCAGGCAGAGGGAGATTGACTGTTCTTTTGTGTTTGTTCCATTTGTGAATAATTGCACTAACTGTTGTCACCTTCTCACCAAGCTGCTTGGCAATGGTCTTGTAGCCCATTCCAGACTTGTGTAGGTCTACAGTCTTGTCCCTGACATCCTTGGAGAGCTCTTCGGTCTTGGCCATGGTGGAGAGTTTGGAATCTGATTGATTGATTGCTTCAGTGGACAGGTGTCTTTTATACAGGTAACAAGCTGAGATTAAGAGCACTCCCTTTAAGAGTGTGCTCCTAATCTCAGCTCGTTACCTGTATAAAAGTCACCTGGGAGCCAGAAATCTTTCTGATTGAGAGGGGGTCAAATACTTATTTCCCTCATTAAAATGCAAATCAATTTATAAAATTTTTACATGCGTTTTTCTGGATTTTCTTGTTGTTATTCTGTCTCTCACTGTTCAAATAAATCTACCATTAAAATTATAGACTGAACATTTCTTTGTCAGTGGGCAAACGTACAAAATCAGCAGGGGATCAAATATTTCTTTCCCTCACTGTATTTGTGTATGAATCTGATTAATCTCTTATAGGATGCGTTTGGGTGAGTTCATTAGCCCGCTAGTAAAGTACTTTAGTTTACTGGTTTTCATTCACTCAGCCCAAGCAGGTCATTCCTGCTGATATTGTCTTTATCCCCAATGAACAGATTGCTTTACGAGGGTTCAGCTCTACCTGACCAGCCGACCTACATGTTGGAGGTGTGAAAAGGAAGATAATAAACAATAGCAGGAATTATCCACACCTAACCCCAAGCACAGGTGCAAATGGACCATAACCATAGGCCCACATGAACACAAAGTTTGGATGCCATTCCACTGAACTACCCAAAAGATATTTCAAATAAAACTGCATGGAAAGTTTACAAAAACAAGAGACTGACAGAAAATCCAGAGACTCTATTTGCAGACCTCCATGAGGATGGTAGCACCAGCAACCTGATTTTTGACACAAACAAACCTCATGCATGGCACAGAGCCATAATTTCGAACTTTCCCTCTGCTGAAAGAATTGGCATGGGGGGGGGTTTTCCAGTAAAAAAAAAATGAGGAACACACTATCAGTATCAACATATACAAAACAACAGGGATAGGTGTAGTAAAAAGCTTCCATGGGCTCTTTGAACAAATTTTCCTCAAGATCAAAGAAAGAGCACAGCAGGAGCCCATTACCAATGACCAATTCCTCACCCCAGAGGACTCAGACAGACTACTTGCTTCCACCTCCCCCTCAGATGAGCATAGAGATCCACAACCATACTGTTGTATGCACTGACATGAGAGAAAGATTCACAGTGCTGGAAGGAGAACTGGTACAGCTCAGAGAGATGACCACCTCTCTACACACAGCCCAAAGCACAGACCAGCCAAGAAATATTTGGTTTCATTTTGAACAATTAAATTCTACGTTAGCTTGAGGAAATTTCTACAGTGAAAAAAACACTCATTAAATAAACACATTCAAATGAGGTAAGGCTCAAACCCTGGTTGCTGGTATACTACACCCTGCATGTTACCACTGCACTATTCTAGGACACATGCAGTAGCCATTAAATCTTGAAATTAGAAACTTGTTTAAATTAGGTTTATCATAAGTTTTAATGAGAAACGTAATATTTTTATGTGAACCATTCGACCATGCATTCCATTTTTTTATTGTACAGGATGTTGTTCCACCTGGTGATTATTGTGTGAAGCACAACAAATGAATTTAAATTCTAAGAAGTGTGCCTGCAGGGTACTACGTGATCAAATATAATAACGAATAGCGTGAAACTGCATGAAAACGTGCATTCTTAAAGGCCACATTTGTAGGTGTGCAACAATTATTGGCACCACTATGAATTTGTATGAGAAAAATTGATTTGAAGTATATTGGCATTCATATTTTAAATTTTTTAGTACACCTGGGTAACTAGGAACAGGAAATTGTTCAACCATGACTTCCTGTTTGACAGGAGTATAAATATAAGATAACACATAGGCCAAATTTCCTTAGTGATTCATAACAATGGGTAAGACCAAGGAATATAGCTTCACAAAGTGGGAAGTGGCTATAAGAATATAGCAAAAGCATTGAAAATGCCTATTCCCACCATCAGGGCAATAATTAAGAAGCTCCAGTCAGCTGGAATTGTTATGAATCAACCAGGAAGAGGACGTGTGTCTATATTGTCTCAACGCACTGTGAAGAGCATGGTTCAAGTGGCCAAAAAATCTCCAAGGATCACAGCTAGAGAATTGCAGAAGTTAGTTGCATCTTGGAGTCAGAAAGTCTCCAAAACTACAATCTGAAGTCACCTACATCACTACAAGTTGTTTGGAAGGGTTTCAAGAAAAAAGCCTCTACTCTCATCCAAAAACAAGCTAAAGTGTCTTCAGTTTTCACTTTTAGTGCCAGACACTCTACAGGAACTTCAAATGGGATCGGGTTCTATGGTCAGATTAAACAAAAATAGAGCTTTTTTGGCAGTAAACACCAGAGGTGGTTTTGGTGCACACAGAGAGGTAGCAATATGGAAAAGTACCTCATGTCCACGGTTAAATAAGGTGGGGCTGTTTTTCTGCCAGAGGACCTGGACATTTTGTTAGGATACATGGCAGCATGGACTCTAGCAAATATCAACAGATATTAAATGAAAATCTGCCTGCTACTACCAGAAAGCTTATAATGGGCCGTGGCTGGATATTCCAGCAGGACAAGGATCAAAAACATACTTCAAAATCAACACAAAAATGATTTACTGACCACAAAAACAAGGTCCTGACTTGAAATCCATAGAAAACCTGTGGAGTGAACTGGAGAACCTGGAGAGATTCTATATGGAGGAATGGTCTCAGATCCATTCCCAAGTATTCTCCAACCTCATCAAGTATTATAGGAGAAGACTTGGAGCTGTTATCTTGGTGACTAAAAAGTTGCAATAATTGTTGTACACCTATATTTAACAAAGTTTTTTTTTTTTGATAAACCTGTGTTTTGTTTGTAATTGTATGATATCCATGAGAGCAGTGTATTTTTGTTAATTTTTTGAACAAAAGATTAAAAGGTTAAACAAAGAAAAATTTTCACAGCCTTCTTTGCTCATATTTAACAAGGGTGCCAATATTAGAGGAATGCACTGTATCTAGATGTCTGGATCATTATAATAGCCACTTTCATAACACTAAAGCTTCCAAAGGAACTACACATTTAAAAAAAAAACACACCTCTGGATCTGTGATTAAATGCTCAAATAAATTTGTATCTTATATACGTATATTATATGTTTGAAGATGTAAGTCTCATTATATGCTTGTCAGGAGACTCACTGTTGCTTTGAAAGGAAATAGCTCAGTAAGGACCCATTCATTACAATTAGTTCCTGTGGTGACTCAGCACTTTGCTCATGTTTAAAATTTACATGTAATTGCAAATTAATCTGGCTTTAGCGTATGAAGCAGTTTGCTGTCCTTTTCTCACTGATATATAATAATAAAATAATACTACTACTACTAATAATAATACTAATAATAATAATAATAATTATTATTATTACTTTTTTAAAATATATTTTTAAATGACAGCAAAAAGTAATTTATTTATTTTCCTTTTATCAGCTCTTTTTATTTTTAACCTTGATGTGTTTTAAATCAATGATATTTGGTAGAAAAAGCACCACAAAAAGATAAACACAAATAATTATCACATATCATTTTTCAATAGGAAGTAAAAATTAACCACTTACTATTCTCTGTTCTTCTGATCTCTGTTGTATTTGTAAATTTAGACCCATAACTTTTTAGACCCAGAAATTTTTTTGTGATGGAAATCATTTTGTTAAGTCAATATTACAAGAAAACATTACTATTTTGTTATGTCGGGATTATGAGAATATAATGTTGAGACCACAAGAAAATTAAGAAAACAAGAAAGAAAAAAATTATAACGCATGGCTTCCATGGCGTATAGTGCTAAACAACACACATCATTCTCTGTGCTATTTCATAACCCGTTCTTCTCAACTACCATAAAAATGCATTAGTATATATCACACAGTACAAAAAGAACACATCGCATTAAAGAAATACTGCTGTCATTGTCAAGTGACTACACTATCAATCATTCGAAGTAACTCCAACTGTATAATTACACAGAGACTAGTTTTTCACAGAGTCAGGAAAACTATTTCACACAGAACACCCAAAATGGTACAATGTCCCATTCACAATAACTGAATTATTTTGTTTGTGAAGAAATGTCAGCCAAAACAAAAAACTGAGTGGTTGGAAACTTCCAACATTTCCAATAATGTTAATGAAACTTAAATTAAATTAAAATACTTAGTTGTAATGAACAAAATGCTTAGCTATGAATTTTTGTTTTGATTACATGGGTATTACATTTTTTTATCGCATTGGTTTTATTTTGTTGTCATTTCCAAGAGACAGACATGCAGAATAAACATAAATCTAGTACTTGTATAAAAATATATGAGCACTGTTGAAATACTAGTTAAATAAAAGCATGGGTTACATCACTTAAATTACTTTGTTTACTTCTATGACGTATTTATCTTTTGGGAAATAGAACCGATTTAGTCTTTTAGAAAATGCCACATGTATGTACAGTCAGAAAGAACATCTGTTGTGGATTTTAAAGTCATGTGTCCATGGGGTTAGGACATTGGACATAACTTTCTCCAAACCAAACATCATGCTATACTGGTCAAAGCATGGTTTCTTATCCTTCCCCATGCTGTATCCTCAACGACTATTGCTTCCACTCATTCCTTTAGTACTCAGGAAAGGATCCTTATATCAGCCACTATTCTTCAGGGTAAGGTCTAAATCTTTTCCTCTATGAATTGTCAAGGTTTCACATTACTTCTTTATCTTTTATGCTCTTTTTTGCTGTCATATATGTGTTACCTTCCTTGGGTGAGATGAGACACCTCACAGATCAGAGTGTTCCTCAGTGCATTAATTTGTGTTTCTGTCCGTTTAAAAAGGATATTTTTAAAAATATGTATTTTGCATCAGACTGACACATACTACTGCTTTGTGCTACTAAAAGCATGGAGAACTAGTGGGTGAGCATAGGTGCAACTTTTCTTGACATAAGTGCTTGGGACATCAATGATGACAGATAAAAGAAACTGTGATCTATTCATCTGTTTCTGTTCATCGCTATCAAGACACCACTTCCATTTTAACCAACGGCTTTCTAAAACTCCACAGTAAGAGCGAGATTATGGAAGCTTTAAAAGCCTTTAAAAATGTAGTTGTTGTGGTCTACACCAATATCACCGTGTTTCACAAATACTGAAGGGGAAAAAATCCAAATGCTGTGCCCGCAGGCTGACTAAACTATTCTTCAAATGACTTATGTCTGAGATACAATCTTAGACTTTGTATATTAACAAATGCCACAATATTATGATTAAATTTATAGTTTAAATACATTTGTGATACATTACTGTGATCATATCATTGTGTGTGTCACAAACATGAAAAGTGGTAAAAGAACTTGCGAGTACAGTGTTAATTAATTTCCGTCGGAAACACTTGAGTTTGATCAAAGTTTAGAATAGTTTTTACCACCCTCACTGTGAATGAAGTGATTCTATTCTATTCTAAGTATTAAAGTAAACATTTAACTATATTTCAAATAAGTTGTGAGAACATAACCAGGCATATCAAAATATGGCGAGGACATGTCCTCAGATTCCACAGCATAAGCTATGTCTATAGTTTTATTCAGACCGGATAAGATTACCAGATATATATTGTATGTCTGTTACGTAATGATTTCATTATGTACGATTCGCATGGGATGAGTGATCTCTGTGAAAATCACACATATGGGAATGTCTTCAAGGTTACACTAAAAATCCCATGTGTACTACATACTGTACATACATACATACATTTTCTGTACTGCTTATCCAATACATGGTCACAGGGAGCCTGGAGCCTATCCCAGGGAACTTGGGAAACAGGACACCTTGGATAGGGTGCCAACCCTGAGCAAGACACAACTGCACTCACATTCAGACACCAACCACATTCTCCACCCCAACCAGTGATTAGTGAAATAAGCTCCAGTCTCTGGCATCTTGATAATATAGTGTAACTAATAGTTTTTGGCCATTTCTTACTATTGCAATTAACTACTGCATCAGACACCTGACAAAGCATGTTTTATCACGTAATTATCACTCAGTAATACTCAATAATGCATTGTCATATAAACACCTTGCACAGCTGGATTTCTATAGTCCAGGAATCACAATTACAAAAACTGCCTCAGAATTCTTGATCTAACTTAATTTCTACCTGCACTCAACCTACTAGTCTACGAAAGCCCTAAGCGGCCATGTATTATTAATTTTTTCATGAATATGAATTTAAAAAAATTATTTTATTCATTTTCTCTTGATTTCGTGAAAACTAAGTCGAGATCACGAGAAAAGAACTTATGTCAAGATCACGAGAAAATTAAGTCAAACACAACAAAGAAATAAAATATTAATAATGAAAGACCACTTTGGGCTTCCGTACTAACCCAATACTGTCGTCATGAGTAGCTTTTTTGTCATACATACAACAGATCTGAGCTCTTGGTGAAATAAAACATAAAAAAGTGCAGTAACCTGTTGAAGCGAGTAAAGGGAAAAAAGAGGGCAGACAACCTTTCCTTATTGTCATTTTCTATTCTCTGAGCAACAGAGAAAACGAGCACAGGGAGGCAGCAAAGTCTGAGATGCAACAGCACAGACACAATGTGGAAGAAACTGGGGTTCTCTGAACTGTAGGGAGGAATGCTAGAGGAAAATGCACTTTCGCTCTCATCTACATGGGGTTAGAGCTGAGGTTAACAAACAAACAGATTACAATAAACACAAGGTAGAGCGGCAGAATTTCAAAACGTGTCTGCTGAAGATAAACATTTGCCATCTGCAAAATAATATGCACCCCGCAAATAGCTCATGTATCTAGAATTGTGCCGTGCGGTCCCTCAAATCACTCGCCGCTAGATTACCTGTCAGTCATGACAGAAGTGCACAGAACAATTCAATCTCAGTGTCCACAAGCATCCCATTCACTCCTTCCTCACAATGGCTGAGATATCCCAGGCTGGTGGCAGACAATGTCAGACAATGAAGATCGCTTGTTTTTTTAGTAAACTGGGAAAAAATAGGTCTCCGCTTTCACCGGCTACTGTACCACAAATGCTATTCTAGCAGTTTGCACCTTGATTTCTGACCAGAACACTTTACGTGTAACTGAAATGGCTGTAAATTATGAGCTACATGCATGTCTTGAAATACTTGTTGGAAAATTGCTGTGGTATAAGAGAAATAAAACATTTCCAGACATGTCGTTTAAGAAAAATAATCCACTTTATGGTGGCATAATGGCACCACATTACTTTCCAACATGCCCTCAAGTGTTTTATTCCTTACATAAATCAATGTTGATGGGTTGGTGTGATGTTCTTTCCACCCTGAAGTGTTATTTTCCTTTAATAACACAATTGTACATGTTTTACTCCTGTTATACGGCAGAAATTAGTCAACGATCACATTTTTTGATTATCCATCTGCTGCATGAATTATTACATTTATATGTAATACAAAAATATTTTTTGCCACCAAGTAAGCATGTAAAAGTTATATTTTCTAGAAAAGAATTACAGTTGTAAAGAGTATATCTAAACTCAAAATACATACAAAAATGAGATCCAAACATCTTTTTAACACTTTCTCTTGAATTCTTAATACTTTCTCTTGAAGCGTAAACTTTAGAAAATAAGGTGCAATTGAAAAATGTCTGAAATTACCACAGTTTATCTTACTTGAACAAAAAAATTAAATATATTTCTTTATTATAGTCTTTTTTTTGCTATGTTGATCTGTTTCAGTTCATTAATGCACATACTGTAGTTCCATTATCACATGTGGTTGCCATATGGCAACTTTTACATTTTACCATTTAACAGAACACTCAAAATATATACATTTGCTTAAATGACAAAATTTTTTTTAAATATACATTTTCTTATATATATATATATATATATATATATATATATATATATATATATATATATATATATATATATATATATTTTCACCATATCAGTAAGAGGTTTGGTTTATTAAATAATGTTTTATCCATTTATTATTAGATTACATAAAGCATCTGCCAAACAAGACCCTGTTAATGAGTTGTTATAATAGAAATGATAATGTATTATCAATATAAATCTGTCATATGAATTATGGCTAGCACTACCGTCAGAGCTGCTCTTCGAGAAAATTAACACCTTCGGAACAATCAGATTAGAGAATCGAACAGTCCTGTGGTATGAACTCTAATAGCACTGACTGGTTTGGGTCTGCTGGGATCTGAAATGTCAGCTGAAAGAGTCATTGAGCACCACTGTTTAGCATTTTGACCTTGGTAGTTGTGTAATAACAATCAGTGGGAAATGGCTGCGGCCTTGCTGCTATCGTCTGCGTCATTGCTTAATCATTGAGTCTAATTGCTTGTTATCCTGTTCTTTCAGGCACCAGTCCCATTCAATTAATCGACTATTTAATTGGATGCAAATATCTCCCTAAATGAGCCATTCGACAGTGGCAATCAGGCTTTGCAAAAGGTGAGGCTGCATCAAAATTTATCAAATGCTCCTCCTCGATACTGTATTCTCATAGATTTTGTCTTTCACTGTTGCCGGTGTGTAAAAAGCACAAACATCAAAACAGGCTCGAAATCTGTCAGCACACATTTATAGATTATTACTAGAAAGGCTATACTTTAGGGCAGGATGGGATAAAAGAGAAATAACAGCTATTTGACTTTTTTTTCTGCTGAGCTAATGTTAGAAATGGTGTGAAATGATGAAGATGAATTGGGTCAGAGCGCAGGGTGTAATTTTCTCTTTACCCTTAGAAACACTGTGATAAAACAGCATAACTCGTCTCGATAGATACAGCAGAAGAAAACCTTTGACATTATCAGGAAAAAAGAACATAGCTGCCTAAAAAAACAGTAACAGTTTGCTAACTCTCTCCCTCTATAAAAATATTTTAACGTCTCCAGTTAAGACCATAATCCTGGATGTACCAATTGCATTTTTTTCCTCATTCAGTAGATGTTCTTGCATCCGTAAAGAGCGTTACTGGAAATGAGGTATAAAAAAAAAATGGAAAGAATGAGTGACTGCATGGAAAGTGCTGATGGACTAATAGGATTTATTTATTTATTTATTCTGGCATCTGAGACGTCACAGTCTTGAACAGAACACCTTTCCTTAATATTTACTCCAAACTACATCTCCAGCAACTAGATCTAAATGTCCTTTGTGGCCACCTTAACTGCACCAGCACTGAGAAAAAATAACAGTTCTTATCATCATATGAAGTTCAACGGTGGCTTGGTGGCGTGCACAGAATTTTCTTTTTACTTTGTAATGACTCTAATCTTCTTCCATTTGCCATGCTCAGCCCAAAGCACAGCTCTCCCAGCTTAATGTGTTAAGCAGCTGCAATTGCTGCACATAATGGCACATGATGGCCTGGTGCAGGTGCATTATGGACAAAGAAAGAGGATGTATTACCTACAGCACTTAGCACAAAACAAATGTGTGCTTTGGTACACTACATAAAGCAGACAAAAAGAAGAGGATTCATTCATGTCTTTGTGTACGTACATATTGATGTTATAGTAAAGACTGACAATAATAAGAAGGTGTCTGGAAAATATAGAGCTCTTAGGCAGACATGACATGCTACCAATGCTGCACTTTGATGTTCTTTATTATGAGCAGTGAGCTTGGATTCAATTCAAAATCAATAACAAATAAATCAATATGAATAGGAATCATAACTGTATTGTACTGGACTGTACAGTCAAGCTGTAAACACACATGCCATCTGCATACTCTGCAAAATAACTTCATTTGGGCTATCAGTGACATTTGGAAACGATCACATTTCACAGCAATATCCCAAAGGACAAAGGACAAAGTAAAAACACAAAAAAACACTTTGTTGTGAAGGAAGGACTGTGCACACTAGCCTCTGAGATACCACAGAAAGAGAATTCTGTCCCTTTTCTCACTGAGACTTCCCTCTGTACACTCACTGCATTTTAAGCAGCACATAGCTTCCATAACAGAAAGCATTCTCCTCTGGGACTCAAAGCTTTAAACCATCAGATAATGCACACTGTAGCAGGGAGAAATGCACAGAAAGAATGCTAATATAATAGAATTGCACAATTATGTTCATTTGGAATGGATTGCACAGTTTAGCATTCAGTATAATGATACTACAATTGAGGCTGGACATACTGTTTATTTGGTGTTTAAATTGAGAGGAATGCGTTGCACTCCTCCAGGAATGCGTTGCACGTGACCCAGTCTCACAGAGAAAAGTAAATAAATAAAGGAATATCAACGTCCTGTCACAAGCACATGATGCATGTCAACGTATCAGAGTTTGTGCTTTTCATGATATATAATTAAACTTACCGGCCATTACATTTTGCATGGGTATGGAAGTAATATGGGAATGGAGTATTCTTTACTCTTATACTCTTATTCTTTACTTTTTGGAAAATACCCACTTTACCATACCACATCACCATGTGACATGCAAGCCCAATTGAGCTTGCAGAGAAGCGTAGATGTTTAAAGAGCTCAGTATGTAAACTCAGTATGTATTTACAAAATGATTATATATCACATATCACATGACATATTATTCAAATAACATAGTGATTGAGGTGAGCATGGCTAAATTACGTTGTTGGAGGACATCAACTTGTCATAGAACTTGTAATATCCATCGTATTGAATGTTCTGCATTAATTGTAGTTAGATTAGATTTAACTTTTATCCGCGACATTAGGTTGCTAGAAACGCTGACATAGCCATGGCATAAAAATTCTGGCTGTAAGGAAAATCACGGATTTATATTAATGCACTCATTTTAATACATTATCGTTTCTATACTAGCAACTTACACCGGGACTTAAAGTAGATGGTCCACATAAATAGATTTAAATCATGTATATGCGTTGATATAAGTGAAGCTTTTTGTGAGGAGACATTTATTTAGCATGTATGGAAGGAGTCTCCAGTATCACAGCTCCGTAACAGTACTGTTTTTCTGAAATGAGGGTGTTGATGTTTCTCATTAAGACAAGCTGCATTTATTTTTATCTTGTTAAATTCAAGAGAGCAAAAAGACTTTTACAAAGTGATAACAAACTAACTCGTTTTGTTGACATACCACAACAATAAATGTAACTATAAACAAATAGAAACAATGACCTGTCATTCATTAATAAATACAGAATTGTTAGCATGAATATTTCACATCAGGCCACATCACACCACCCCTTCACTGACTATTTCTGTGTAACAGAAATGTATTCCTTGCTTATAACATTTTATGATAGATGTTATGACCCGGATATGTAAGTATGGTTTAGCAGCAAAATAGCAAAAAAACATCTACATGTCATATATCAAAGAGGTAACTCTGGACTTCAGTTCCCATCAGCCACTGCACTGTACCTGAATCACGTTTCTGGTAACAAGCACACTTCCATCCATCCATCCATCTTCAACCGCTTATTCCTGCTTCAGGGTCACGGGGAACCTGGAGTCTATCCCAGGAAGCATCGGGCACAAGGCGGGGTACACCCTGGACAGGGTGCCAGTCCATCGCAGGGCACAATCACATACACACTCACACAACCATTCATACACTACGGACAATTCACCAAGCTGCCAATCAACCTACCATGCATGTCTTTGGACTGGGGGAGAAAACCGGAGGAAACACCCGCAACACGGGGAGAACATGCAAACTCCGCACACACATGGCCCCGGCGGGAATCGAACCCCGGACCCTGGAGGTGTGAGGCGAACGTGCTAACCACTAAGCCACCACTTATATATAGCCACTGTTTGCACTGCATCTTAGACCACTGGCTTAGACCACGTTGTGCCACGTGTGCCATGTTACCATGTTTATTGATCTGGTTAGTTTATGTTTAGTTTTTGCCACAGTATTATGCCAAGTTGTCTTAGTGTCTTTGTTTTGTTGTTTTTTGTTTGTTTAATAAACTATATGGAAATCTGCGATTGCTTCCGCCTCAACCTTGAAACGTGACACTAGCCTAAACCAACATTTATTTTGATTGTCAGGTTACATGTAATTATGATAGTGATCCGATTTTTGACCAAATTAATGTTCCAAATATAAATAATTGATAACTATTAGTAAGGCGTATTTTCTGAGGGCATGGTATAAAAATGTTTTATGTTCATTTTCATAACATATGTATCATACTGGGCACACAGTGGCTTAGTGGTTAGCAAGTTTGCCTCATACCTCTGGGGCTGGGGGTTCAAATTCCACCTCTGCCCTGTGTGCCTGGAGATTGCATTTTCCGTGGGATATAGTCCAGGCTCCCGCATGACCTTGTGTAGGATAAGCGGTATGGAAAATGGATGGATGGATGCTATTTTATGTAACCTGGAGATTGCATGTTCCCTGGGATATACTCCAGGCTCTCCCATGACCCTGTGTAGGATAAGCTGTATGGAAAATGGATGGATGGATGCTATTTTATTTAACCTGGAGATTGCATGTTCCGTGAGATATTCTCCAGGCTCCCCCATGACCCTGTGTAGGATAAGGTTTATTGATTGATATTGATGCTATTTTATGTATCGTACCATAAACATTTTCCAAAATGTATGTTAATTAGTATCAATTAGTATCAGTTATGACACTTTCCAGTAATGGTAAAATAGCATTCAATCACTGTATCCTATCATGGCATAAGAATGTATTTGACATTTATTTAACAAAAATGAGCTAGTGTTATGAATACGTTACTGTATTTATATGCCACTGGAATATACTGTATGTGAGAATTTACACCAAATAATCATTAAAGTATAAAAATAACATGTCCAATGATCATCTAATGACACAGTTGCCCACAATAAATATCAATTAGACAGCAGTACACCACAAAATAGGGTTTTGTTATATCACAATTGAATCTATGCTTGTGATCATTTGTGATTTATGACAGACTTTCAGAGACTCATGCACATCTAAGTGACACAGCCTTATATTTACCCATGTCACATAATCTCATTATGGTATTTTAGCTGTATCATCCTTGTTCACAGTGTATTGAAATGTGAAATTGAAGGCTGCTCTTGTGCATGAGTTGATGCAACACACCACAGGTGACGTAGGTACCTTCTCTCTATCTCCATTCCCCCCGTCCTCACCCCCATCCTTTTCTCCAGGACTCCGCTCCACAATCACATCAACATGACAGCTTGATAAGCAGCTGGACGAAACACTTTGCTCTGCTCCTAAGTATTCGGTGGTCTCCTTGGTTATTCTAACACGACATGTTTAGCCTTCTGTCCCTAATTCCATTTCGGACCGGTGTCATTCCAAGGCGGAGTATAACCAATTCCGCAGAGAAAATTGAGGGGCCATCAATTGTGCGATTGCCGCGTTGTCACCCTCAGTTCTAGAGGTGAGGAAGGAGAGAGAGAGAGGAGATGGTTGTGCTGCTGGTCAGACACTATTCTATATCCTCACAATAAATCTGATTTAATATCCATTGTGCCGCAATCCAGGCTACTGAAGCGAAGGGAAGGGAACGCAGGCAAAGTGGCATAAATAAAAAGTGAAGGAAGCAGAATGGATATTGGATGCATTGTTGTATTAAATCAGAATAATAAAGTCATGCATGCCCAAATAGGATTTAATAGAGATGTCTGGTGACACAGAGGAGACAAACACACACACACACACACACACACACACACACACACTCCTGAGACACGTCCAGCTGAGGCAAAGGGGACTCAGCTGCAGCAGCCAGTCTTAATCAAACCAGAATGAATTTCGCCATCCGTCCTTAATGATTTGGCTTGTAATAGCAGACCCAGCACCTTGGTTCTGAGTCAAGTGTTAAGAGGCACCTGTGTAGAACATGGCAAATCCTTCAACAGGGTCTGCGAATGTCAGAGCGGTTCAGTCCAATCACTGATTACACAGACATAGAGAACCATGCTGCTGTAAACATCACTGACCTATTGATGTATCCAAATCGTTGCCCCATTTAAACAATTAAGAGAACCAGCACCATTGTTGCTATGAACAACAGTACAAAAAAAACACCTCACAGTGCTACTTTTCTGTAAAAGTCAAATAAGTTTGATTATTTTAAATATCACATTCTAAACACATATATAAGGGGTTCTTCAGATAGTTAAGAATAGCAAAGCAACACAGTCTTACAGAAAAAAAACAACAAAAAACAAACACTTGTATGTAACTTAATTGCAGCACCTTCTATACATTGAATATCAATGTTCTGTTAGAAGAATACGTATCAAACTTTCACTCAAATGCTCTGTATGCAACATTCCACTCCAGTGTAATATAACTAAGCCCACCTCTACTACTACTCTATTTGAATATGATCAATATGTAAAAAAAAAATAATAATTTGACCTCTTTTATAAACATATTACATGTAGTAAATTTCATGGATAAAGTTTGCACTTTTCAAGGCATATGTTTATATTTACCAGGCTCATGAAATAAGCCTAACTTTTTCACTTTGCATGAGTTAAAAGCCTTGTGTTTGCAGAGAAGAGAAGTTGTTTCAAGCTCAGTAATTCTAATCATATGTTGTTTCAAAAAAAAAACTGCACAAAATTAAATACCTAATTTTGGTAATGCTCTATATGCTTATAAAAAGATGAAATTATTTATTATACTGTACATCATAGCGGCAGAAATGGTCTTTGTTAAATGACGTTAGTGCAGAACAGGAATGTTTGACACATTGTAGAAAAGTGCATGCTTGTGACAGATGGTGCTGCAAGTTACATGCAAACTATTGTTTTTGTGAGATTGGGTTGTGCACAGAGTCTTTCCCCAAGATAGAAAAACCAAATAAACTTTTAGGCTTCCAAGGTTTTTTTCAGGGTATTTCAGTCCATTAGTCCATTTGCTGAGTGAAATTTGAGTGAAATTGATACTTTTGGTTTGATTTTGTTTCACACTGCACATAATTGAACAAACCAAAAATGAAAATAACAACCCTGGCTGTGGTGTGTGCAGGACTGAAAATGTTCTCCTAAATTGATTTCATTCATTGGTCAGAAATACTGCACTGAAAAAAAAAGATAAGCAAACATTGGCAAGTGTACACGGAGAATGTAGAGTCATGCTAAATTAATGATTTGATAATTACAGTGCCCTCCACTAATATTGGCACTCTTGATAAATATGAGCAAAGAAGGCTGTGAAAATTGTCTTTATTGTTTAACCTTTTGATCTAAAAATAAATAAATAAATAAGGCACAAAAATACTCTGCTCTCATGGATATCAAACAATTGCAAACAAAACACTGGTTTATTCAAAAAAGAATATGGGTGTTAAATATGGGTGTGCAACAATTATTGGCACCCTTTTAGTAAATACTTTGTGCTACCTCCCTTTGCCAAGATAACAGCTCCGAGTCTTCTCCTATAATGCCTGATGAGGTTGGAGAATACATGCCAAGGGATCTGAGACCGTACCTCAATACAGAATCTCTCCAGATCCTTCAGATGCTGGTGGACTCTCCTCTTCAGTTCAACCCACAGGTCTTTTATGGGGTTCATGCCAGGGACTGGGATGGCCATGGCAGGACCTTGATTTTGTGTTCAGTAAACCATTCTGTGTTGATTTTGATGTATGTTTTGGATCATTGTCCTGCTGGAAGATCCAACCACGGCCCACATTTTAAGCTTTCTGGCAGAGACAGTCAGGTTTTCATTTAATATCTGTTGATATTTGATAGAGTCCATGATGCCATGTATCCTAACAAAATATCCAGGTCCTCTGGCAGAAAAACAGCCCCACCTTATTTAAACATGCGTTTAGTCTGAATTTTTTAAACAAAAGATCAAAAGGTTAACCAATAATGACAATTTTACACAGCCTTCTCTGCTCATATTCACCAAGAGTCCAAATCTAAGTGGAGGGCACTGTATATAAATAGTTCGTTTTAAAGTGTTTTGTATCTCATTCCAAGATTCATTTAGCATTTTTTTGTTGGTCCAAATATTTTCATTTCTACAGCCTTGTCCTTTGGATCAGTTTACGCCTTGCGGCTCAGTTTAACAGCTTGTGATGTACAAAAACAATGCTACCCACAATCCTAAATATATGGCATGTTGTCTTCATTTTCTGGGTTGATTCAAGGTTGAATCACTTTCTTACTGCAATTGAACCGAGTTCACTTGGAAGCAGACTGAGGCCACATCACTCAGAGTGTGTGCTTGTTGTGTTCTTTCCTGCCAAAAAGCACAGACTGGGAAAACACACCAGGATTTGATTCAAACAGAGTACACACAGCATTATGTCAAATATGTTAAATCCCCCATCATATTTGGTTTGTACCCAAAAAAACATACCATCCACCAGGAAGCAATGCTTAAGGACAACCTGGAGAGTTAATCCACTATACATGCAGTTCACCACATTATTCCACCCAAACAACACTCCCAAAGCCTTGCACGCAGTATGGTGATTTGAAGCAGCGGGTTTTCTGAGCTGCACAGTGGACTTCTCTTCCCTAATCCCTTCTCTCTTAGAGCAAAGCTGTGTATGAAGATGTGTGTGTTAGATAGTGCTCTCTGTTTCTGCCCAGGCTATTTGTCTTGTTTTGAGAGGATAAAGTCAACAGCACTCAGCTGGGACACTGCTCTGTGAGGGAGAATTAAGCAGTGTGAGATTTGCGGATTCAGAGCTGGCCGAAGTGCACAACCCTGCTCTCCAAGATGCTTGACTTGGCACCAGTTCAACAAGATAATTTATAGTTCATTTATCTGTGTGCACAGGCAGTCAAGGAGGCACGCATAAATACACAGAAACATGCATGCATGGTACACAAACTCACTTTTATATACATTTCTCCAAAGACATCAGTTACTCTAAATAAGTACTCCAGCTCAGCCTGATAAATTTCATTTCTGTCATACATCTCTTACAGTTCACTCTACAGTACTCTATTTACTCCAAGTTAAAAATATTGACGTCATCTTTCATTCACAACTACATTTGCTAGCTCAGTTTACCTTCACAGCAGGTTTATAATATTTTACCCTGTGCAAATATATTAACTTACAAGACAAAACGTACCTCACTGAAAGTAAATAGATATTAGAGACTAAATAATGAACCTTCTTCATTAGAGAAACCTGGTATATAAAGAAAAAGGTGGAAAAATACATTTACACTAAGCTAAGTGGGGCTCAGCTAGTAAAAAGTAGGCTAATGTTTGTTAAAACATTACCTGGATTATTTGGCACAATTTAATTAATTCTATCCATCCATCCATTTTCCTTGCCATTTATCCGACACAGGGTTGCGAGGAGCATAGACTATCCCAGGGAACTCAGTGCCCAAGCTGGGGGACACCCTGTACAGGGTGCCAACCCCCCACAGGTCACTATCACACACCCATTCACACACAATTTAGAAATGCCAGTCAGCCTACAGCTTCTCTTTGGACTGAGGGAGGAAACCAGAGTACCCAGAGGAAATCCCGGAAGCATGGGGAGAACATGCAATCATGTGAATGTGATGACCACTAAGCCACCGTGCCCCTCCCCCCACTAATTCATTCAAATTCGGTAATCTTTGCAACCTGGTCAGGGTCATGGTGGATCGACAGCCTATCCTGGCAACACTGAACACAAGCTGGGAAACTTCACGCACTCATTCGCTCCCAGCAATTTTGCATAGTCAATCTACTAATCCATACCAGCATGTTTGTGGACATGGAGAAAACTCTTGCAAACACAGGTACAAAATGTAAAACTCCACATAGACTGTAACCCAAGCTCAAGAATCGAACCAGAGACCCTGTAGCCATGAGGCAGCAATGCTACCTGCAAACCTGACTTTTTCACCTTATCCGCTTAGAATATTGCTGGAATCAACATCAAAACCATATTTCATATTTTCAGGAAAGACTTGTTTTATAGTATGATGGTGCATCTATGTGTGTGTGTGTGTGTGTTTTGCTGAGTGCATGTTAGTGAAAACACACACTGTTGACAGGGCCCAGGGGGAGATTAATGAATAGGGTGAGGAGCTCTGACAGAGGTCACCCAACTCTAGCACACAGCATAGGGCACAGTGCCAGTCAAACACAAGAACAGCAACAGCAACTGAAAGATCAGGAGAGATATAAAGAAAGGGCAGACATTCACCAGGAGTGGATCTTCTTTTTTTTCTGCTAAAATCAGAGACTTTTAGTCAATATATACTCTCAGTGCCCCCACTGGGATGAATAAACTGATCTATCTTTCTATCTATAACCATGATGCTATATTAATTCTTCTGGACATCAAGTAAATTATTCAGTATCTCAAGTAAATAAATGTCAACTTTGGATCCACATTTTATCCAAACTTGTGTAGGAATTAATGTAAAAAAAAATCACACGCTTAGCAATTGAAACTTGGACTTGGAACAGCAAATTGGAGCTGATATTTGATGTTAACTTCAGAATCTATTTAGGCAACAGGTCTTAAATAAGGCAGTCTTAAACTAAATGCTAAACAGGTCATAGCTACGACGGGTTAAAAGAAAAAAAAGTGCGTATGATGTCATACGCACATAATGTGACGCTGATAGCTTTAGCAGATACCCTAAAGCTGACAATGACTTTCTTCATTTTACTTTCTTTGTCAACGTTACCTTTCATAAAAAGTAGTGTATAAATACTATTATATAATATAAACTTATATATTAGTTTAGATTATATATAAATATTTATGCATTATTTTTGTTGATGCAAAAAAGCACTGAATTTAAACTACAGCCCAAAATGAATAAATTATATATATATATATATATATATATATATATATATATATATATATATATATATATATATATATATATATATATATATATATATATATATATACAGTGCCTTGCGAAAGTATCCGTATATATATATATATCTTATATATCTGTCTTATGTAATTGGATAAACATTTCTGGAAAGTTTTAGTGTGAAGTTTATATTTGTAACACTTAGTTTGTGGATTTCATTTTAAATAAACAAAAAAAAATGGCACTGAAAGTTTGTCGCCTTGTCCGATTAATCGATTAATCGGGAAAATAATCATAATAAAATAATCAAATAATTATTTAAAAAATATAATTAAAAATAATAATAAAAAAATAATCATTAGTTGCAGCCATACTTCATACTGTACAGTATGTAGCTTTTCTGTTGTGAAAAGGTGTTTTAACTGCTTTCAGTTTAAGTTTAAATTTGTAAAATAATTCTGCTGATTTCAGCCCAAATTTACTAACGTGATAAGACCACTATAACAGATCATTTGTAGTCATTATAGTATTTTTTTTTCATTAATTGCTCAGAATTGCTTCATGTAGATCTAATTAATATGTTTATCAAATTTATAGTTTAGAGAGGAAAATAAGCTGGCTCTGGGCGTCCATGTATTTCCAATCTAAATTGTTTTAGAACACAATTTAGGAAAGTCGACATGAAACTTTCTGAGTACATAGTAAAATGTGTTGCAGCATTACTATGCCAAATTACCAGTTCCTACCACTACTTCTACTACTACCACTACTACTACTACTACTACTGGCTAGCAGTCAACTCACTAATTCATGGAAAGCTACACATAATGAACAAAGCTCTTTTGAGTGAGCAGCAAAAGTATATATCCCATCTAACCTGTCAACCCGGTTCCTTTTTTTGCAGTATTATCCTCTCATATCTGACAGCTAAAACTTTGCTGAACTAGCTAATGTTTCGTGCTGCTCCAAACTAGATGTACATTTGATACCCAGAATTGTGCAATGGTGTTAAATTTATCTAAGAAATCTTCTAGAGAAGGAGTTTGTCATGAGTCCCCCTTGGTGAAGCACGCTATAGAGCATGCGAGCGCGCGTGCACGTGCGTGAGCACCTGCTTCTCTGTTGTGGACAGCAGTGACATTTCTACACGTGCATCGACACATGTATTTGTTTATGTTTATGTCATGTCTCCTCCCCGTCATGTCATTGGTTGTGCAGTCACGTGTATCTGTATTGCCCTCAGCTGTTTGCGATTACGAGGCTGATTCATGCCTCGCTCAGCGCGGAATATTAGCATAGACTTAGTTAGATTAGATGATAGTTACCATAGTCATTGTTCATGTCATGGTTCTTGGTTCATGTTCATAGTCACAGTCATAGTCATAGTCCATGTCATAGTTAATGTTTAGATTTGTTAGTTTAGTTCACTGGTTTCTACGCTACCAGTCCCTCGCTCATGTTCATGTTTCATGTTTCGTGTCTCAACCCCGTTTTCTGTGACCTCAACCTTGATTCCTGTTTTGCCCTGTATATGCCTGTTTGCCGATCGCCGGACCTCTTGCATGTTTTGGATTACGTTTCTGGATCACGTTTTGGATTTGACTGCCTGTCTTTCTTTAAATAAAAATCTCATTCGAACTGCGCTTGCATCCGTCCTATCTTCCCTTACGTCACGATCCGTGATAGAATATGCAGCATGGATGCAACGAAGAGGACGCAGAACCCGGAAGTCCATGCCTATCATCCCTAATTCTCTTGAGTGGAACGAACAAGATGTCCCAGTTTTTTGGCCCAGCTCGCAATTGGGCGCAGCGAGTAGCAGCCACGAGACCCCAGGTACTGGAGGACAGTAGGCAGTTCTCGGACCTGTTTTTAAAGGAGTTTGAAGAACCAGGGCAGAGCTGCAACTTGGATAAGTTGCTGAAGGGAGTCAATGTGGCGAACAATGCTGACCTTCTGTTCCACATGCATTATAAAGCTGGCCTCACGGAGACCCACGCTCCTCTCCCTGGCCTCACGGAGACCCACGCTCCTCTCCCTGGCTGCACGGAGACCCACGCTCCTCTCCCTGGCCGCACGGAGACCCACGCTCCTCTCCCTGGCCTCACGGAGAACCGCACTCCTCTCCCTGGCCTCACAGGGGACTTTGCTTTGCTTTCCTGCACTCCTGAGTAAAGCGCTCTGTTTCCCTGTTCAGCCGAGGACGTCGCTCTGCTTTCCTGATCCGCTGAAGACGTCGCTCTGCTTTCCTGCTCCGCCGAGGACATCGCTCCACTTTCATGCTTTGACGAGGACGTCGCTCCACTTTCATGTTCCACCAAGGACGTCGCCCTGCTTCCATGCTCTGCTGAGTACGTCGCTCTGCTTTCCTGCTCTGCCGGGGACGTCACTCCGCTTTCCTGCTCAGCCGAGGACGTCGCTCTGCTTCCCTGTTCTGCCAAGAACACCGTGCAGTTGCCTGGCTCTGCTTGGGACATTCTGCCCAGGGGGCCAGGGCCGCCAAAGAAGATGGAGTTGTGTCTTCTGTGTCACTCCAGGAGGAGTGCTTTTTTATGGGGGGGTTCTTTCATGAGTCCCCCGTGGTACAGCCGTTTCTGGATCACATTTTGGATTTGTCTGCCTGTCTTTTTTTAAATAAAAATCTCGTTCTAACTGCGCTTGCTTCCGTCCTATCTTCCCTTACGTCACGATCCGTGACAGAGTTTGCAAAATTTTTGCAGCTAAATAAATTCCAAGGACTCCCAATGTAAATAATCCAACAATTCAAATAATGGGCTCATTATTCAAATGTGTAGAATAATATTCTGGCTATTGTTTACAGCCATGAAATTTCTTCTGAAGGAAAACATTGTTGACAAGTTGACATTATTTCTAGACCTGCTTGTATTTGTGTTTTTGAGGTTTGGATTAAGCCCATTCACTTAATGTGACCAGTCAAATAGGCTAATAACTATAAGAACTCAGTAATAAGTATAATAAATGTGATATGTCAGTAAATGTAAAATGTAATGTTGTCATTTCTAGTACTATACCTAAGTAAGAAATAAATCACTGGCTATGCTTCACGGACGCCACTTTGAGAACCATTGCTCTAGAGAGTATTCACATGCAGTCATGGGCAGTCATGTTTATGCAGCTTCATAAAGAGGTCGTGTTCATGGGTTGAAGGAGAGCCTGTAATTAAGAAGCACACAACTAATGACTAAATAAGGAGCATAATCAGGGAGTTCACAAAGAGGACAATAATTAGAGACAGTGCACACTGACAGCTCAGTGGATCAGCAGGGGAGCAGCGCTACCTCCAGCCATGACCTTCACTCTATTATTTCAGGAAAAGAACAGAGAAGTCAAAAACAAAGACCTTCCACATCACACTGCAGCTACTGTTCTTAATTACACCTATTCAGGTAATCAACAGTTGATTACTATTGCAGGAGGTCTACAAAGAACAAGAGACATGTGAACAGGGCTGGATCTGTGCCTGACTCAACCTGTGCCAAGATCTGGTCATGTTAACAATACCAGACTACCAGAAGGGGGGTATGAGGAGTCTGGAGTAGACCTGTCCATTTTTCTTTGGTGCTTTCAAGTGACAATGTGAGGGATAGAAAGGAACCTCTGAAGCGGTCTCTGCTCCGTATTAGGTTGTTCCTTACTAGCCCAGCTGGGTGAAAGGTTAACACACTCTGGGTCTATTGCTTGTGGCAGTGGTGCTGCCACTGCCAACTATAGCAGTACAACACTGAGCCACACACACTGTGCAGAAGAAAGAAAGCGAATATGGTGTGGGAACAACCTGATACTAGTTGCAGTTCCTAACTTTATGCCTCTTCTAATCACCACAAGTTGATTCACAAAAAGCTGTTTCATACTTCTGCCTGTTCTCAACAACAGGCCATTAAAAATGATGGCATCTGTTTTAAGTGCAGAGACTGCTAAGGTGTTTGAAGTGAAAAGTGGTGCTATATCATCTGCAGTAAACAGTATTGATGTTCTCTGAATAGGCGGTCTATATCAACGTAAAAGAAAAGCAATCTATAACGCTAACATGGTCAAAATTCTAAGTTCCCATCCTTATAAAGGCATTCATGCTTAAAATGAGCCTGCTGTTATGTGTACTACACCTGCCATAAGTTAATACTCCTGCGTCTTCGTCAATAAAGGAATAATTCAGCACTCGGCAGAGATGTCTTAAGCACACCATTGACCATGAAACGCTGGCTCTCGTGCACAATAGTAAATGGAGCGACCCAGGCAAAGGCCGCGCCAGCTACTAGCCAACAATCTGCAAATAACTACCGCCATTAAAGTGAGACACTGATTTATTTCCTCACATCACAACTGATAAAGTATCCTCATTGCGCACATATAGACGTGCACACATGCACAACCTTCAAGACGGAAAAAGGCAGGAACAGCAATTTCATTGATGTACAACCCTTCCACGACCTCCATCACACTGTTGCTTTTATTTATTCATCTTTTTTCTTTTTTTTGCTTTGGTGCAACGGCTGACACATTAAGTGCTGTAAGTGATGCCATGCATGCTAAGCTTGAGGGCCCAGTGCTGTGAAACAATTCATCAAGCATACACACAGGTCAGCAGGCCACACAGCCATCAGCTATGTGCGTGCGTGCGTCCGTGTGTGTGTGCGTGCACATGTAAATGTGAGTAGTAATCTCTGTGTCTATGAACATCTGTAGTTACAAATGGATTTGAATACAAATGCTCCATCCTTGATTAACTGTACGCAGAGCAAAGACAAATCTTTAAACATGTCATGATGATTAAATAAATGACAAATTCTGCCAATGAGCTCCATCACATACATATAACGCAGTGCAAAGCCTCATTGTTTTAAGAATGCTTTATACATCAAGTAGAAAATGCAGCATCAATATTAATTACTGTACCCATTTAAAGTGATAATGTGCTCATTATTTCAAACATCCATTCAGTTTTATTTCAGGCTTTTTTTTTCCAAGCTCAAAAACACATTTGCATACTCAAGGAGTTAATTTTCATACTGATTGGAACTTCAGAACACTAAACTTTACAAATAAATGTACTTTGTCCTTGTCCACTATATATGCCTGTGCTCTATTCTGTTTCACCAAACCGAGTAAAACGCGATGAAGGCATGCTAATACTAATGCAGGATTTCGCTTACTGACTTTCACCCTAATTTTAGCCCTGATTTACAGTCAAGTGTAGACTGGTCTGATTGGCTATCTGCACTTGGGTATCTGTGTAGTTTCTAAAGAGGAAAAAAAAAACAGTTTAAAACAGCGATTTTATTGAGCTTTCATCAGATACTGTCATGTTTTGAAAACTAGTGCAAGTGGTAAGAGTAACACTTCAGACACTCTCCAAACCTTCGGTAGGCTGTCATCAAGTCATCTTCCTTGTCTTTTTGACCACCTGGGATAGACAAACAGTAACAGTAAAGAACACAATGAACAGCAGTGCTTAATTTGTAAATCTGCAGCTCCCAGAACACTGACGCCCTGTTTACACTAGACAACACTGCCGTTTCCGCTGTGTTTCGGAGATGATGTCCGTTTACACTACATGACCGAAAACGAATGTCACATGACCGTTCATGCACACTGGGCATGCACATACAAGTGTAAACAGGAAGTTGGCTACTAGTCACCGGCAGGCACAGCAAACCGCTGTTTCATGTAGTGCTTACGCAGCTTGAAATGAGATTTGTTGCCAATTACTCTAATCATAGCTCACCTCTTGCTCATGTAGGCAGCTGCAGTATTATAAAATACAGAATTTAACTGCAAAATGGCTGCAAAGAATGACAACACAGCCAGCATAGTTTGCGGTTCAGTCTTTGTGTTGTTGTGTATACGATCAATGTGGCTTAACTGTCATATGGTAGGGGCTTGATGAATCAGGGAAGGATACACAATGATCCAGAAGACCCAATCAGGGGAGAATGTATGCATCCATGCCATCGTTTTGGTCTGTTTACACTGAAACACGAGCCCAGAGTTTTCAAACAAAAACGGGGTATTCGGCATTTCCACAAGTCTCCGTTTTCGAGGGTCGAAAACGCTGGAATAGTGTAGACGACAGGCGAAACCGTAGAAAATATTATGCGTTTTAAAACAAAAATGCACTCGTGTAAACAGGGCCTAAGAGGGTAGTGGTCCGGCATGTCAGGTTCCGGATCTTACATACTTGAACTTAGAAATGCTTCTAGAATCTCACGCAGCTAACAATATTCAATGCTGATAGGTAAGTCTATGTAACTGATCGCACTGGTACAGCGACATAAGTTTATTCTGTTGCAGTGAGTAATCTCAGTACAAAGAGAAACATTTATGGATTGCACATTCTATCAATTTATGTGCTGTCACCTCAGTTAACTACAAAACACATTTGTCCAAAGCACTTCGAAAACAAAGCCATGATTCATACAGTAAGCCTGTTTAAAATAAACTAATGTTAACTGCACAACATAATCAAGAAAAAAAAGATTACAAAATGTTCCACAAAGCTGTCATGTCTGTGTCCTCCTACTCTTCCCAGTGTCCCTTATGTATCCATGAGAACACAAACGGCTTGGGATTGAGCTTTGAACATCAGAGATGAGATGGTGGGGGTGAGAAGGGATGCACACTGCAAGCTACAAATGAGATTCATTTTGGAGAAACTCCACTCACACTCCACTTGAGATTGGTAGTTCACAGTAGCCAACAACTGCTTCAGTCCTTCTGGAACTTTTTGCGTATTCGAGTTCCTGTACTCCTTAAAAGCCCGAATGACTGTACATGGGCTGTTAACTCTTGTTAATTTCCCGGAGTCACGCTCACTTTCAAAGTCATGCACAGGTTGACAATGTTTAGCCTCGTAGCCACTCCTAAAAACCTTCCACAATCAGGCTAGGGTTATCATTGCTAGTCATGGGACCGACCACCAAACTGCTTTATCCGTGACCTGCTGCCGCTCGCTCTCTTAGACTCGGACTTGGCCTTTTTAGCATTTTGATCCGTTTTCGCATTGTCGTTGTTTGTGTTTTTAATAAATTGCTGTTAATGATAACTGCTTTACTGTTGTCACAACGATCTCCGTCGGCTGTGGCGCTTCTTTTGAGAGTGACGGACTTGGTTCCGGGTTAGTGGAAGCATTAGAGTTAATGATCACAGGTGTGTGCATTTTCGGTATGATTACCTTGGTTATTTAAAGTCCTTAGTTACTGAGCATGTTGCTCTTGATTGTGTGTATGTGTGTATATGTTGAGTGTCATGTTGACACGTTAGTAGCGGTCGTATGTTAAAGCTACATGCTATGTTTCCTGTGGAGACCGCATTTCCTGAGTGTATGTTTAAGTTTAATAAAGTCTGTGACCTGCGCCTGCATCCGCCTTCATGTCGTAACAATTGTCACCATGACACACTCTACATGCATGCTACATGACTGTAGGCTTTGCTTCATGACAATGAATTCAGTTGACCTTTGAACTTGAAATTATTATGCTATGTGAAAGAGGCTTTTGGTTGGTTATAACCAGTCAAAAGCCTCTTTCACATAGCATAATAATTTTAAAAAATGCTAATCTTATGTTACCGGTGCTCAAATATTACTAATAATTATTAGTAATATTTGAGCACCAGTAACATAAAATTAGCATTTTTACTGCACTATTTTACGTTTGGTGAATAAAAAACTACAACTATTTCTTTTAATGATATTGCTGTGTAAGACTTTAATCATCTTGCTGCAGAGGTGCCAGATCCACATAAAAAGGTACCGAAACACAGGTGTGCTATACTTTGGAGGTGTCAGAACCTTATCCGAGACAATTCGGCTCAAATTAAGCTCTGGTGAACAGTAAAAATTATAATAACATATCACATGTTTGAATCACTTGTCTAACGTCCATCATAGTGGCTGTTGATCTGCTGCCTGAATGTCTTTGAGTTCTAACCAGTGTAATAGCGCAAAGCAAATAAACAACAATTTTAATAGATTTCCAATTAAAATTACATTTAAAATACTTGTAAGCTGTTAGATTTGACACTTCCTTTCCTTCCAGTCAAAATTTTCCGACAGTTGTATTTTTCAAAATACAAAAAAAAATTGGAAGTGACATTACTGACCATTTTTGACCGAAAATCTTTGCAGCATCCCTAATAAATGTAGACCATTTACCATTTATCAACTGGACTATTCATATAAAGTCTAGAAAGTCTAGAAAAATAGGCTGACTACTAAAAATCAACAACCTTTGATATCTGTTGACATATACAATATGGCCAAAAGTATGTGGACAACCTTATTAATTATTGAATTCAGGTGTTTCAGGCAAACACTTTACTCATGTACAATATGAATACAATCAATCCATGCACGCTGCATAGACATGGGCAGTAGAATAGCTGGTACTGAATCAGCCACTTTAAACATGGCACTGCCACCTGTGCCATAATTCAGCCTGAAATGAAATTTTGCCCTGCTATACCTTCCCCGGTCAACTGTACTATAAGTGTTATTTTTGTGAAATGGAAGCATCTAGTAACAATAGCTCAGCCACAAAGCAGTAGACCACACAAAAAGAAAGCAAGGTCGCCAAGTGCTGTAAGTGTGTGCCTCTGGGAGCAACAGCAGGACAGGAACTTGCATCAGGAGCCTCATAAAATGGGTTTCCATGGCCGTGCAGCTGCACACAAGCATAAGATATGCCTAATGCAAAGTGTCAGCTGGAGTTGGCTGGACTGGAGTGATGCTTCACTAATAGGCACGGTTTGGCGGATGTCAGGAGAACAGTAAAGTTTGGTGAAGGAGGGAAAATGGTCTGGAGGTATATTTTAGGGTCTGGGCTTGGTTCCAGTGAAGGGTAATGTTAATGCTACAGCATACAAACATATTTTAGATATTCATTTGTGGCAACAGTTTGGGGAAGACCCTTTACTGTTCCAGAATGGCAATGCCCCTGTGCACAAAGCAAGGACCATAAAGACATGTTTTGATGAGTTTGGTGTGGAGGAACTCCAGTGGCCTGCACACCAGTTGAGCCCTGACTTCAACCCCACTAAACACCTTTGAGATGAATGGGAATGTTGTTTGCAAGCAAGACCTTCTCGTCCTCCATCAGTGCCTGACCGCATAAATGCTCTCTTTTCCTTGCTAATAATTGAGCCTTAGGTCACTCTGAACAAATTGGAGTATATAATACATGGACATTCAGCAATCTACAGTATATAGTGTACACTTTAAAAAAAAAAAACTCGAATCGGAGTCCATTCAAAAGCAAATAAACATGGAGAAAATACAGTAAATTAAAAAATGCTTATGGACAGCCATTAAAGGCAGTAGTGGTGCTACTTAATGAAAACAACATATTAAGTTGTCACAGAAGCATAGAAGTGAAAGAATGATCATAACCACAAAAATAAGGCAAGGCTGCAAAGGCTGATGCCTTGAAATAAGCAAGTAAAGCCTGCCAACACAATTAGTGCATAATATTACATTATTAAATTATAGCCTGCTAATTGTTCAATTATTTGTCTGAGAGTGTGTTGTTATCCTTCCCTTATAATGTGATTTCATGTAGCTTTGTTTTTGATTTCGTAAAAAGTAATAAGTTCGGTGACAGTTTGAGTGGTGTGAAATCACCAGTCATTTATCTGTCGATCTCACATCTTGTGTATAATCCAGTTTTTATTTAGCATACATAAAAAAAATATATAAAAAAAACCTAAATAAACTATATGACCCTAAGTAAGTTAAAAATCAGCTGTGCTTTTAAAAGTATTATCTAAAAGTAAGTCTAGCCTAAATGTCAGAATGCACTGCAAGGAATGAACACATTAAGTATTAAAAACATCCCTACTTATGAATTATTTCACTAGTACCTGAAATGTGGGTAATGGTCCTTCTTTGTTCGTCTTTCTCCGCCTTAATGAACCTATCACAAAAACCTCTACTGATACGATAATAGGAATGATAGTCTTGATAGATTCTATTTCAGTGCAGTTCCTGCTCTCTAGAGGAGATAGCACAACAGTAAAGTAATTATTGTAACGTAACAGAGACTCTCTAGATCCACTTACAGTCACAGAAGTCCCATATGAAATCTCTCAGAAGTGCAGAGGGCCAGAACAATGAGAGTAAAGCATGATGGATGATGTGTGCTGCCTTTAGACACATCTCTTTGTCTCTGGTATCTCCGTACTGTCCAGTGGCTGACCCTGGCTCTGACAAAGTGCTAATCAACCATCTTGTCTAGAGGAGAGACACCAGTAGGAGAGAACGTCCTTGACTTTGTAATCTTCCTTAGTGCAGATGAGGCAGTAGCCAGATTTATCACTCTCTTCGTGCTTGAATCTCAGTTTTTGTGTCTATTAGTGTTTGTGTACATGCAGGATACAAGTGGAGTCTATGTAGCGTCTTCTAGCAGACCAGGTTCAGGATGTGTATGTGTGTGTGAGAGAGAGAGACTAATGAAGCATCAATACCTTTATTAGTATTTACTCAACTTAATGAATTTCAGTGGAGATGTTCTTAGAAAGCCCTTATTTCGTTTCTTGATGCCCAGTAAAAGACTATTATGCTCAAGCACTAATCTAGAGGCAAAATTACAGTGAGTGAACAAATTCACTAGACCGGGACCCTACGAAATGTATGTACTGTGTGAGTTTTTACTCATAGCTGCCCAATATACAAGAAAGCCGTAAGTTGTTACTAACAACCAAGTAAAGAAAACTCCTTACTCCTTATACTTGACAAAGAAAAAATTTGTTTTGTTAATATACACGTTAATATATACGTTATACACGTTAATGTATATATGTTTAAACATACTATGCTCAAAAAAATTCCCTAGTGGTGTAAAACAATTTAATGCTGTCACTGTAGTGCAATACTTGTTCCTGGTTATAACTGCAGACATTACCCGAGGCACACTCTGCCTGTTTGTAGACATCATTTTTAACTGACTAATTAATTAAGTGGAATGCCATTTTTCCAGAATCAGGAATGTACTGTAATGTGGAAACATTAATGAAACTGAACAAAATACAGTATACAGTGCAATGCAAAGCTTCACGTAACTTTACTCATAAAGTAGTTCTGGCTGTAAGATACACTGTAGCAATCATTACTAAACATTACTTAAAATGTTGTGTTTTGGACCCATAAATCAAAAATATAGGTTTGTTAAACTTAGTTACCTACAAAATGCATAAACTTTCAAGATTTCAAGTGTTATGAACTCAAAAATCATGATTTATTAAAATAGCTCACTGGCCATGCAAGGAGTTCTGGAGTACTAATACAGTGATTGGTAGATAATAGTGAAATTCCAGAGTTCGTCATGAGTAGGAGAGACGCCTCTGTATGTGTTTACAAAGAAATGGCAATCGTGTAGAGGATGGTTTGTAAATAAAGTTATTTTGTGCTAAATATTTGTTTTTTTAATTATTTTTGTGTTAATTCACCCATGTATGGAGGCTTTTGGGACATCTTGTATTTAAGTAGTGAACGTAATTATTTAAGCACACAAATGGCTAGCATATGGTGCTCTCACTACACTATTTGAATGTCAAGTTAAGTGAACTTAAATATATAGGTTTTGGGAGACCCCTTTGATCAATTAAATTGAGGGAACGAGTTTACTCAATCACCTGAGTACAGTCAAATTGTTCAGGGTTTTTAATGTAAATTATATTAATGTGCTCATTCTAATACACTGTAGTTTCTATAGTAACAACTCATTCACTTGGACACATATGGCAATCTAGGACTAATAAGAAATGAATAAAAATGAGTTGTTTAACAAATGAAAATGTATAATCTTATGGTGTTAATGTAGTATCTTAGTCCACTTAGATGGTCAAGTTTTGTTTTTTTGTTTTTTCCATTAATGAACGGAAAGATCTACAGTACTAGGTGACTGGTTTTGGCAAGTCAGTTGTGTGTTATTCATTCCTACCTCAACCCTGAAACACATTACATACTGTATGTTTATACTGAAGTAACTGATGTGCATAGCAATTGTTGTGCTAATCTGTTGAATGGGGTTGTATTTCCTTAATATGTGAGAAGTTAGCGTTTGTCTGTGACTCTGGTATCACAGAAGAACATTGTAGTGCAGTTACAATGGTGTTACATTTAATAGGAGAAAATGTTTTCATGTTATCTCCTAAAAGTAAAAGAGCAAGAGCGTCTTTTCACACTCATCATTTTCCAGAAGTACTTCATGTCATTGTAATGAGAAATCCAACCAATTCTTATCTAAATTATATCTAAATTCCAGACAGGACAGAGCTATATGACAGATTTACAAGATGACAAGCATGATGGAGTTGACGTTGGTATTAGCATGAACGCTGAAGCTTTGGATCATGATGTCTATTTGAACAGAGTGTACAGATAAGGAGGAGAGAGAGCTAGACAAACTAAAAGTGCTACTGCATTGTTAGCAATTTATTATTATTTTTTAATATGTGTCGATGGTCACATATTGATTATAAATAGTGATATACATGTCATTCAGGTTTTTTTTTTAATTACATATCAGATTGGACAGTACATTAGAAAGTTGACTTGCCAGAGGGTTAGCAAATATATGATTTGTTCACCCCTGACATTACAGAAGTCCTTGATGCCTTTAATCAATAAATATTGCTTGTACACACTAATACCCAGGGTTTTATCCAGGACCTTTGATAAAAAAAATAGTTTTACATGTGCACAAACTGCATGTATTATATTATAATTAACCTTCCAGATAAGTGCACTTTTCAACAGCATATGGAGTACTAATATTAAGATCGTACACGCATCTTATGCACTGTTCGGTTCCACCACTCTCACTTAGATTTTACTTTTTTTTTGAGCAACCTCTTATTGGTTTTAAAAACTTGTAGCATTGGGCTTTATAAGTAGCAAGCTGGTTGAATAAAAAAAAAATCCAAACTCTCAGTGTTTTGCTCTTTGCCCTCTACCAGATAATGTTACGTGAATAGGAATAATAAATGAATTAATAAACTTAATGGCTGACATATGATCTATCAGCTAAATGCACTGAAAGTACCGCATGCCAAACACCAATTATGGGAGAACAATGTGAAGCACTATAGTTCACATTGACGCTGTCTCATTGACAAAGCTCTTTACAGGAAATGATGCGCCTTGTCTATATTAATGCTCTCATCTGCTATCTCTTGCTCTCTCTCACACACATACACACAGTGGGAATAGCTGTGTGAGTGCAGCTTTCATTCTTCAGCTACACCATCTCACCTCAGATCAATAACGAGTCTATCTCCATCTCATCCCGCTGTTCTCTTACACGACCATCACCATTCTGGCTTCTTCTCACACCACCGCTTCTTCCTTCACATTAATTGGGTTGCACAAGAAAATGCGTTTTAATTGACTAAATTAAAGAAAGCTTGGGTATTACCGCTGGATAAATTGGTAAAGAAAATTATGAAACAGTACATAGAACATTGACAGTCATGCTCAAGCGTAGACTAAACAAACGAACTACTACAATAAATTTTAGACACTTTATGGGATAAAAAAAAACAACTAATATATATGAAAGAGATGTGTGAATGACTGAGTGTGTGTATGCGCTTGTGTGCCTATTAAAGCAACTAATTGTGTATAAGTGTTAAAATATTAATGATTGAAATGTTCAAAGGAGATTATTTTGTAAAATGTATCAACAAATAAAACAACTAGCGTCCGTGTCCTGGAGCGAATAAATAACGCCTCCAGCAACGTTGTAGTCATTCACAAGCAGCTTTAAAGCATGTAATCTGACTCAAAGCTGCCCAAAATATTCTTTCTGTTACTAACTGGAAATAAATATTGTGCATATGGGAGGCAAGACCAGAATTTCCATTCCTGACTGAATAAAAAAAAAAACAACTTTTTTTTAAAGACATCATAAACATGAGCCTTACAGTCAATACTATTAAGTAAGGAAAAATTCAGGATAGAGTATGCTATTCTAGGAAAATATTCATCGATGAGGCGATGTCGAGCCGTTATCACCCTGATGTGACAGCATATCAAGAAGTTTTTTATTGCTCTTATACCAGAGTAATTTGTCTATTGTTTCTCATTTATTAAAAGAACAAATAGTCATAGTTTTTATCCGTTTATAGTTACAGTGGAACATCAACACACAACAGCAGGAAAGCAACACACATCATTACAACATCAGCTACAGAATACAGTAAGTCTCTCCAAGAAACTCTACCATCGGAAGGTAAGTCAACAAGGCAGGATCACATAGGAAAAGTGTTGGTTAAGGGGAATGGCTGCACATTCTTGTCACCAGGAGTGTGTGTGTGTGTGTGTGTGTTGCATTATTGGAAAGATGTAGTAGCTGTGCTTTCTTGGTTGTACCTTTGGTTTCGATTAGAGTTATGGAGTTAGGGCTGGTGCTTGAGGGCACTTAAGCAGATGATAAACACTCATGTGCAGTAAAACAAGGTCTGACACTGTCAGCTCAGGGACATAGCTTTGTAAATTCTATCCAGTCATACTCAAGTTCTCCAGTCTGAATGAAACACATAAGAAGACAGACACACAAAGACTGTATAACTGAACGCCAATTACACTGCTGTTGTCTTAACACATAATGCTGTGTCATTTTATAAGCACCAAACTTAAGGCATTAGCAAATGTACTACCGGCACAATTTATTATAAAACCATAGTTTAGCAACTGATCATGAGGACATTTTACATCAATATAATATTGTCAGTTTTGGCAAGTTTATATCATTAGGTTTCTTTTTTAGGGGTCTAAGCATTTACTGCTCCGTTTTTGTTAGAATTTCACTTCTTCTTCTTCTTCTTCTTCTTCTTCTTCTTCACATAAACACTGAAGAGAATATACTATAAGACTAAACTCATGATTGTTTGTTTGTTTGTTTTTGTTCTGGAGTACAAGAAGAGACTTTCCTACAACTTAAGGCACCCACCATCAACTCAAGGTTATTGGTTCAATTGAGTAAAGCATAGCTTTTAAATTTGCAAAAATAAAATAAATAAATCTTTGCTCTCCATGTAAAATGAGAGTGTGCTGGCTCGTGCAATCCTCTAGTGGCTGGGGTTTGTACCCTGATCAGGTGAGATCACCACCTGCTAGCCACTAGTCCATCAGGGAACCAAAATCCAAGTAAGTTCCTTCTAAATTAATGAGACATTTTGAACAATGACCATTGATAATGTCTGCAATATCGCAGGACCGCTAAAGTGCTTGGACCCCAGTAATCACCATTCCTTGATTTTTTTAAAGTTGATCCAATTTAATTACAAATTCCTTATACAGAATACAAGTAATTTGCAACTGTAATTTTCAGATTCGTGTTTTTCATGTGTCCTTTAGTCTCATCCCATTATATCAGAGTTAGAGGCTCTGACACTTTGCCCATTTTTCCTCGCTAAACTAGCTCAGAAATAGATATTTCAAAATAACTCATATTCTCAATGTGTATTGAGATCCTGAGGCTAGCAGGATGAATGCATATCTAGGCACATTTAAAACTCCCATTTGCTAACTACTCACAGTCACTAAAGGCTGAAAGGCAAGCACTCAAAATAATGTGAGTCATGTGGAATTATAAAACAAGCATTGCCCCACCTTAAGTGTTTTCAAGTGCATTGTGTACTGAGTCTGTATTAAAAAGGGATGGGAGTGTGCAGGTAATGCAAATCATTTTCAAAAGTGATCTCTTGAACTACTAGATGAGACATGAACGATACAAAAAAGACACACAACAAGAATTTACAAGGACCCTTGTGCAAAAATTGAAAAAGAAGGGGGTGTAGAGAAAAAGACCTGAAAGCGATACTTCAAAGAAAGCTGTTTAAACTATAATCAAAGAACAAGAGGAACATACCATTTGTACTGACAGTATGAATAATAATAAACCAATAATATAAAAAGAGATAAACAAAAGGGCTGTTTACCTCAACTCAGTAATATTCAGCAGCAAATAATCCTGAAATGTGAGAATTAATGGGAATAGTTCACATAATTCATTCAAACAGTGTCACCAAAAAGACAAAAACAGAGAGATACACTAAAGATCCATTCCTCATTCACTTATAAATATTTCTATAGATTTGGGCTTAATTTTAAAAAGAGGTATCTGCTCCTAATCTCAGATACCCAATTCCATGTTTTTCCAATTTGCTCAAATATGCCAATCGCATGAAATTTAGAGTGCCAAGAAGGGAAATTCACAAGAAGGAGGGTTTGAAAAAAATAAACCTGCCGTCATATTGTTTCAGGGAGAGAGTGAGTAGTTTACAGCGCTGTCATATCTCCACCTGAGGGCCATTTGTCAAACTCCTGGAAGGGAAGGAAAGGTGTGGGGCCTCCTCTCAAACTGACAGCTGAGCCATTATGCGCCACAATGCACACAATGCTCAGAACAGGGAGAAATTACATATAACCATGCATTTAAATATTCCATCTCAACACAGTGAAACAAGAGAAATTAAATTAAGGAGGGTAAAATTATTCAGTGCAGTCAGTGACAGGGCCTTGGAGACATACAGGGAGGGGAGGGGTGAGGTAAGTGTGAGAGAGAAATGGGTTCAGTGTTGCACTACTGATGCTAAGTACCTAGATCACAAACTCAGGGAAGTCTCTTTAACTCAGGACCCCATTAATCCACACCGGTGACAGTGCTATGGCCCCTTACTGGTGTTGTGTCCCTAAGCACTCATCTAAGTCCATAGATTACCTGTAGTAAATGTTAGAAAATCCACTCTCGAACACACACGCACAGACACACACACACACACATACATACACAAACTGTGAGGACCTTCCATTGACAAAATTATCAACATGCAGATATTTAATCCAGCCAACTATGTTCTGTAATGCTTATCCAACACAGGGTTATAGGGAGCCTTGTGACTATCCCAGGGAGCTCAGGGTACAAGGTGGGGGACACCCTGGAGAGGGTGCCCCACAACAGGGCGCAATCACACACACATTGACACACTGTGGACAATTTGGAAATGCCAATCGGCCTACAACACATTTATTTGGACTGGGGGAGGAAACAGGAGTATCTGGAAGAAACCCCCATAGCACAGTGAGGCATGTGCCCAGACTCCACGCACACAGGGCAGAGGCAGGTATTGAATCCCCAGACTTCTGGAGGTGCACGACAAACATGCAAACCACTAAGCCGGCGTACCTCTGAAGCTAATTAATACTATGCCTAAACCTAACCTTAATCTTAGTAACCAAAAGTCAACCTTTTTGCTCTTGTAGGTTTTTAAAGAAAGACATTTTTACTGACAGATATCCCTTTTCCTATCCCAACATTTGGACCCCACAAGGAAATAAAAAAAAAACAACAGAGACAAAGAATTCATATTCTGTAGCAAAACAGATGAAGATTGTTAAGGTTTACTCGTTCTGATTTTTCTCTCTCTCGCTCTCTCTCGCTCTCTCTCTCTCTCTCTATATATATATATATAAATAAATATATATATATATATATATATATATATATATATATATATATATATATATATATATTTTTAATTTTTTATTTTTTTTTTTTTTTTTATCTTTCTCTCAGGATTTGCAACATTCAATTTCACTGGTATGGCACTTCCTTGAAAGATTCTGCTCTGTGCTTCCTAGGGGTGCATTTCCTTTTTTTTTTGTCAAATGATAGTCTTTCATTGTTGGCCATGGCACAAAAAAATCCTGTATTTCAGTCCACCTCTCAGTATAATTGGCTGCCAAATTCTAAAGCTAACAATGGTAAAGGAATTTTCTTGGTCATTTTTTTTTCACCCTGTGTTGTTCCTTTTTTTAATATATCACGAGCAGCCTATTTGCCAAAAGGATTCCTTCTTCTAACCATGAACCATGAACAACACAGTTAAAACTGCTTCACGATGAAGAAAGACGTCACAGAGTGCCAGGGAGCACCTCTGCAAACATTATTCTCATTTTCAAGTAAATCTATTGATCTTATAGTGAATATAATGCAATATGCTAAGCTTGACTTGACAGTAGTACTTTCTGGAGCCACATTTGGGAAGAATAACAGCATGCAGGCAGAAAAAAAAATCAGTTTTGATTGTTGTGCGAATTCTGAAAGCGTGTAAAGCATGTAAAGCTGTCAGAAACCTACAGTGAATTACTTTAACATGTTCAGACCCCATAAACTGAATTATATGAATATAACAGCATGAAGGTTTAAAGAAAAAAACTGTTTTGAGTGCTGTGCAATTTCCGAAAGTGTTTAAAGCATGTAAAAACATTAACATATGAGCAGGAAGGTTAAATTAAGGTTTAAACAAAAAATGTTTTACATGCTGTGCAATTTCTGGAAGCACGTACACCATGTAAAGCTGTCAGAAAAAACAAGGTAAACTTATATACTTAAACTTGTATAGAGTCTATAGACTGAATCATAGGCACCTAAATTTATATATGAGACCTTCTGACTTATATTTACATTCCAGTTTAAAGCATCCAATTTAGTTCATCAGTGTGTGAAAACTAAATTCATCAGTTCAAAACATTTATTTTTTACTTTTTTAATACTGCGGTATATTTGAAAGTGGCCAACTTACATGTTTGGCTGGATGCTTCCACTTTTAACCGAGTAAAATTTTAACATATTATCTATACATTCACTTAAAGTTCTGTGGCTTTTAGTATGAATATGTTAGCCTTAATGTCATCTATAAGCTAGTGTGCTCCAAAACAATGACAACATTTCCATTTAGAAGATATATGCATTCAAAATATATCTCTCTCTACCACCAATACGGATCAACAATTTTGATGACATCATTCTGCACTTCGGGTTCTTAGTAGATTTTCTGTCCAATCAAATGCTCTCTGAAGTGTCCCACCCCCAATGTTATAAAAATCACCTTATCGTGAAATCATATAAGTTCGAATGCGCACATTTTATTCCATTTTTCAACTGTAAGTTGGTTAAAAAGTAAATGGTTAAATTCATCCAATTTATTGCTTGGGCTCACATCAGTGCTACTAACTGTCAAGTACGGCTTAGCCCAGGCTATTTCAGTGGAAATTACATCAACACAGCAAAAATGCTGCACATTTCAAGTCACCTAACAAGGACTTTAAATATGCCTCAGTACTTTTTTAGTTGTGGACAATTCAATGGAATTTTTGATCAACGACAGTGTTGATTATTAATAAGGTAAAGAGGATAATTCGCTACATAAATAAAACGACATAAACACAACTGTTCCATTGGAAAGTAAAACCTATTTACCAGTCCTAGCACACAAGGCAGAATTTGTTCAAATCGTTTTGCTCTTTGTCTTGAAAAGGTGCCAATCATTTTGGAGTGGAATATGCAGATAAAAGCCTAAAAGAAATCACAAGATTTTAGAATGGATATCGCTCCTAGCTTACATGTTCGAGTTTCTAACAGCTGTCACGTTTTCTATAATGGTAACACTTCACGGTTATTTACTCAGTTAAATGAAGTCTACATGTCAAGTGAGATTCTTGTATGTTCTCAAATGTAGTCTTACAATGAGCAAAACATGTTGCTGGAAGGTACAAATCATGTGTCTTTTTAGACTTCAGCTGGGGATTCACGTCAAGAAAATCTTATGATGTAACACACTGAGAAAGCAGCGCAACGAACATATATTGTCCAAAAGTATTAGACTGTATCAAACATCCATTCAACACAGACTTCCCTTTGTCCCAAAATGATTCCCAGCACACTACAGCACATCACAGTTCAGTCTATTAGCACTCCCATCACTGTCAGTCAAAAAGGATGCCCTAGGGAGGCAGTAAGCCAACACTCATGCCATGTTCCAAATTTGCTATATCCTCAGATCAGTGTGAATTAGCAAATGCCAGGCTCAGAGACATGAAGCCCCAGCACTAACACTAACGCCAAAACCATCAGCAGCAGCAGATGGAGCACAGCGCCACACAGTTAGGGCAGAAATGGAGCCGCAGCTGCTAAAAGACAAAATGAATCTTTGTCCATATGTGCTACCTTGGCTTCTCTGTTTTGTTGCTCAGTGAGCTGACTAAAATACATGAACCTTAAGAAACACCAGTAAAACTTCTGATGGTACTGGTTTTTGTACCACTGCAGAATAGTAAGAAAATCTGAATTTATAATATAAATTATGGTCCTGCATAATGTAATAGACAAACTGTTCTGGATAACACCAGTATAATTGACTTCAGTATTTTTAATTTTATTGTTTTGTTTGTTTTGCTTTATTGTGTAATCAGTAGTGGAAAGTACTTAAGTAATTGTGCTTCATCACCAGGACTTGTGCTTATGATAAAAGTCCATTTAATTTCCAATTAATAAAATAATAATAATAAAATTAGAAAAAGAAATAACTCTTATGCTTTTGACTGTGTACGGTACTTTTTCATTTATAACTTTAAACTACTTGTAAATCATATTTTGTCCTTTTGACTGTATTTTAGAAATACAGTCTGTGCATTTTAATTTTATTTTCTAACTAGATTTAAGCCATCCAATTAAGTCCATAGCCTTTCAAATTGTATAGATACCACAACCAGTCATATTTAAATAAGACTTAGGTTTTAAATTAGGTTTTTGACATTAAAAATAAAGATGATTTTTTTCTTCAGATGACAAAACGAAGAGGAAACAAAGATCTAAACCTTCAAAACATGGTCATGTAAATAGTTAAAGTATGTTCATTTTTACTTTTTTACTTATTAGGGCTTGGCGATATGTATCAATATATATCGATTTTGTGATTAATGATTTTGCGATACAATTTTCTGAGATATCATTGGTAAGGTGATGTATTTTTAAGTTTTTAATAATTACTAATTCAATGGTACTGAATGCATGCTATTGATTTGATTTTTTTATGTAATCTTTGTCTTTGTGGGCATTAAAGAAAAAATTACTTTACTCAGTTTTAAATAGTTTTTGTTTATTTTACTACTGTTTTGCAGACAGTGTTGTAGCTAAAGTATATATATATCTATCTCATGATACACATCATGTATCTTAGAAATGTCCTCAAGTATCTGATATAATATTTGACCCACCCTATTACTTAAATACTTAAGTACATTTAAGCATTTATGATGTGATTTAACGTGTTTTTATTCAATTATAATTTTAAAAAGCTGCTGCAAACAGTTTGACATACTTTCACATTTTTAAGTAATTTCTCCAATCCTGCCAATGATAATACTTTTGGGGTTTTGTATTTTTTCCACCTCACCAGTGATAATAAGTAAATAATGCAAAACATGCTAGCTGCAACAGATGAATGCTTACTAAAGCTAACACCATCTCTTGACAAGACCAGTTGGACAAATATGCAGATTCTGAGAAACAGAAATGATGACTAAAATGTGCATTTCTGTCTCATTACTTCAAGACTGTAAGACCCTGGAGGCTGCCAGAGCTGCTGAGGCAGGATCCTGATAAAGCAGAAGAAGAGGCGGAAGTAGTGTGCAGTAGAGGAGAATGAAGTCTTGCTGTGGCATGATATGTCAAGCCGAGCTAACTGACAGGAGAGACAGGAGAGAGTGCTGAAGCCCCAGACATACTGCACTTTTCAATTAACCTTAATTGAATCACTCTCCACTGCTGAACGCTTTGTTTACCAATGGGCAGCCAGGAAATGGCCCACCAATCCCACCTGCTGTAGAGTGCAGAAAATAAGCACAACAACAAGATGTGTAGCAAGGCACTGTGGGAAATCTGGTAAGGGAGTGCTCATTAAAAGTATGGGAAGATGGACAACAGTGCACAAGGATGCTGAGACAAAGATTTTTAAACTTCTGGCTCTATCACACAGACAGCAAATGTGTCCAGTGTCCGTGTGTTTATCAGCTCCTGCAGACAAATGTTTAAAACGCAAGCTTTCACATGACAGCCTACTTAAAAGCGTGTCTGCTTTTTAATCTGCTATCTCCCAGGGATGTTTAATCTCTAGTACATCATTAAGTGTTTCCATCAAAAGATGGTGGCAGCCAAGTGAAATCTCACATGGCTGTCAATTTGACAAAATTTGATCTGGAGCTTTTCCTGTGTTGAGCTTCAAATGTACTATTTATTGTGCTCCAAGCTTTGCTTCTCAAGGGGCAAACTGAGGTCTGATGAAACATTTTCAAAAGACAAAAAAGTTACTACTTATGTAAGAAATAATTGACCATTGAAGTATTAGAAAATGATTCCAATTATAGTCAATTATTCCACTTATACCACAGGTACCACACCTCAAGACATTGTTTGATGTTTTATTTCGGGACATTTGTTAGGTTTATGTCCTTAAAACATGTGCGGATCTAATTTATTACGCATCCCACCTCAAGCCTACATTGCTAATTGACGCTTGAGACATGACGTGCAGTTATCAGAGGGAGAGAGTGAGAGGGAGAAGGAGAGGGAGAGAGAGAGAGAGAGAGAGAGAGAGAGAGAGAGAGAGAGAGAGAGAGAGAGAGAGAGAGAGAGAGAGAGAGAGAGAGAGAGAGAGAGAGAGAGAGAGAGAGAGAGACAGACAGAGCTCAGCAAATGAAAACCATTCAAACTGACAATATAAAAATATAATAAATAAATAAATAAATATCAATAGGCCTATTTGTTCCAGGGTTTTTCGTTTTTTTTATTACTCCAGAAAATACAACAAATAAATAAATAAATATTGACACTTGTTCACAGCTTTTTTGTCTCATTACTGCAATCACACATGCTCTATCACGCCCTCTCTTTCTTTTTTTCTTGCTCTCTCTCACTCTCTCCAAAAACTGCATATCAATGGCTCAAGCTGCTTCGCCTTGTGGCCACATTTCCACCTCGGGTGTGCGTTATTTTTCTAATAATTCAACCGCCCATCGCCAATTATTGCTTACTTATTTCTGGAAATAAGTAATTTGGTTTGTTGTTAAATGTGTATGCTGTGGTGGATAGTAGGCTAACTTTTCCAATATTTCAGTTAACTTGGCGTAGTCATACTGTATGGAACTGTAAAGCGGTCAAGACCTGATTGGAACTACTTTGTATGTACTGTGCTGTGCATGTACTGAAAAATAATTGCACACCTCAGTCTGCAGACGTCTGTCAGCCAATCAGAATCGGGAAATCATTCAACAACGCTCTTTTATAAGCATGTATAGACTGATTTGATTGTTTATTGGGCAATACTTGATGTGATTTGTCCACCCCTAATTATGCTACTTCCTCTACATGTATATATGTGTATACCATTTCTCTTGCCAAATTATTCTATATTTGATCAAAATTACAACACTGTAGTTGCCTCATTCAATGTATGTACAGTAAGTAACTTAAATTCATGTGTCTTTTTCCAAAAACATGTGGAAAAAAATGTTATCACAGACAAAAAGTTTGCCTTAGTACAATCCACCCAGGAGTATTGGTTTTGTTATTAAAAAAATATATTTTTATACATGCACTGAGTAAAAGAAATTCTCTAATGACCAGCAATGAATAAAGCTTTATCGATTGCAACTAATGCACTGGTATTAATTGTGCATTAAATCTAATGTTGTAGATGTCTACTTCAACACACACACACATCTCATTATCCATGTGAGGACCTTCCACTGACATAAGTATGATTAATGCTATGTTTACACTTGAACGTAGCGACAGTAGCAGAGAAGAAAAAAACAAATAAATGAATAATAAAACATGAACAAATAAAACTTTACTTTCCCATTGTAAACTGGCACACAGAAAAGGGGAGGGCCCACATCAAACTGCAATCTTGCAAAGATCCTGAAGCTTCTGGCCAGAAAAGTGTATGAAGGATATGCAGCTGGAGGTTGATGAGACTTCCGACAGATGGTGTGTGTAACTTCCTCACAGCTGAGTGTGTATCCTAGTGTGATGATTCAGACCATCATCATCCATGCCGAGTGTCAAGCTATTGTCCCAGCATGGCACGGCTACAACTGTTCCAGGCCAAGAACTGAGGGCAACAGACTGGAACGAGGGCAACATCAGAGTGACGGAGAACAATCTGCAATACATGCTCCACACACTGACACTTGTTAACACACACATACACACACACACACGAGAGAGACACTGGAGTTGTGAGGTGGCCATGCAGGCAGCCCCTACACCTTCCTTTATGAATAAAGTAGTTATTAATTAAAAGTTTATATTCATTTTGTGTGGTATGTTTTGCTTTGCAATGAGGTTCATAGAACACTGCTGCCAGAGAAACACTGCACAGGTCTCTCTCTACTCTCAACACTTGGCTCAAGGTCACACTCCTGGGCCTGTTCTGAGCAAACAGCAAACTGTGTAAGTGGAAAGGCCATTTTGTAATGGGAGAGAGCAAAATGAATTGTAAATTATGAATGGGCTTCAATCTGTCTGGAGTAGCCACAATAACTATTCTGATAGCAACAAATTCCAAAATGTGGGATGTGGAATGTTGAGACTGACTGGTAAATATAGGAATAAGAATGCAGCCAAATAAGTACACACACACACACACACACACACCTGTCAAAGGCAATCATAGGTATGACAGATTTACTCTACCCAGCCTCATGAACTCATTAACCCATCCTTCATTTCTTTCACTAATTAAAGAGAAGCAAACCTGCAGCAGTCAGAGCACAGATGGGAGGACTCAGTGTCTAACAACGTGAAAGCATAAGGTCGAGAGGCACTCCGACAGACAAACAGACAGACAGATAGAGAGACAGATGGAGATATGTCATTCATTACAACGCTGATCCTTAGTTTATGCCTGCACTACATTGAAGCCATTCTCATTAACGCCAGCCTGTCATGAAGTCAAAAACAAAGAAGATTGATATTTGTTTCCAATATCCCATGTAAGGAAATTAATTGTACGTTAATTAGAACTCCACATTAAAAACAGGTTGCTTTTGTCTCAACGAGAAATTCTCATTTTGAAGAAGAAAGAGGAGATTGTGGTGTCACACGCTTTGTCAGGTAATTTATGAGAGACCATTAGGCATTTAATATAGTGCCACAAAAAAGGGGAATTTAATAGGTTTCTACAGATGAACAAACTTCACATTAATAATGTGGACCGATGACAGCTACCAAGTCCATCAAAAGAAGAGTGAAAAGAAATGCGGAGCCAAAAGACACCATGGATCAAAATATATTGTGAAAGGCTCTGTGTGATGAGTGTATGCTTCTGAAACTCAAATGAAGTATACACACCTTTTTGTGACTATTCCAGCCAAAAATGCTTGATTTAGCAGGTGCTTTTTTTGTGTGCTTTTTCACAGAAAACTAATTGAATTGGCGAAATTACAACTGCTACAAAATTGACAAGACAAGATCACTCTGACATGTTGTAGGAGAAATTCCAAGTCAAGCCTGCAATATAAATATGACACAGCAACTTCTGAAGAGAACTGTATAATTTTAGATGCTTCTGCTTTATTATGGCTTTGTCTCAGACTTCTGTTCACTTTGATTACACAGACAAGCTGCTCAGTGAATCAGCGTGTAACAGAGTTTCCCTCCAGAGCTCCAGAGGGAGCCCTACTGTGAATTTTGATTGAAATTATTTGATTAAGCTTTAATGTTTACCTGCAATTGTCTAAGTTCTGAGGTGTTCCTGAGCCTCGAGTTCCTTGGGATAGGCTCCAGGTTCCCTGCGACCCTGTGTATTATAAGCAGTACAGAAAATGGATGGATTGTTCACACTAAAAACTGTTAATCATGTCCAGAGCAGATGATTCAACTCGGCATCTTAATGCAATTGTTATATCTTATATCCAAGTATGAAATGCAGAGAGCCGAACCTATGGGTGCTGACCATACATGTAGAGAAATTAATTAATTAATTAATTAATTAATTACTTAATTTTCTCCATCTATCTTCTACCGCTTAATCCTTTTTCAGGGTTGCGGGGGAACCTGGAGCCTATCCCAGGGAGCATTGGGCACAAGGCGGGTATACCCTGGACAGGGTTTTATTTATTTATTTATTTACTTACTTACTTATTTTTTCATATTCAGGGTGACATTCATCTTTGTGAATTAATTTGTTCAGTTACTTAGGAAAAGCTTCTATGTGAAATAAATGCAACACCGCCAGATATTAGACAATAAGCGCAAACAGATTAACTACAGCCGCAGCTGGAAATATTAAACTACTCACCCGGTGCAACGTTCGTGAACAGCAATTTATCCACAAATCCTCCCCGAATTAAAATATATCAATTACACACCCATTTTGCGCAGGAGACGTGCCTGAATTCTAAATGACAACAAATACATTATATGAGAATTTCTTTTGCTGATAGAAATGAGCACAAAAATAATGAATTCTGAATTCACTTTTCCCAGCCGTTTGTGAATTACATTCCATAACGCCTATGGATGACCAGATGCTAACTTGTACAGCAAACTCAGACATTCTGAAATGAAATGAAGATTGACTATTTAATCCATTACAGCTGCTATAATTGTAAGCAATGATCAAACATACACAGGGTGCCTCGTCTGACTTTCCAGACTTATCCCTCCTGATATTTTCACTTCCATTTAGAGGACATGCAAAAGCTGATTACACTTGATCCCTTTTATCACAATGTCTCTGCCTGGTTTCATGTAATGCTAAAACAGTATTTCTCCCCATCCTTTACGTCAGACAATCAGGGAGACAGCCATGCTGCATACAGGTAGAGAAATAAGTAGATTTGTTTATTTTTTAGTTTTTTTGTATTGGTACCCTCTGTCATTTGGCTTTAATTCGTGATTGCCCTGCTGTTTTCTCCCACTCTTGCAACATTGTTTATTGTTTTGTTTTCTAGTTTATTTTTTTTTTTTTTTTTTTTTTTTTATTTTTTAATAAAAAAAAAAAAAAAAAAAAAATATTTTTTTTTTTTTTTTTTTTTTTTTTTTATTTTTTTTTTAATAGTACACTAACTGAAAGAAGCATATGATTTCAATAGACCTTCAAACTTTCTTTTGCATCTGAAAAGAGGAAGGAAGACAGGGGTGCTCTGAGGGAACTGATCGATGTTCAGAGTGCTGAGACTGCAGATGGGGATTTGGCAAGAATCCCATCAAAGGAGCCAGCTGTAGCCACCAACCTGCTCATCACAACCAATGCAAGAACCAAACTTAGAACAAAAACATGAGTGAAAAGCAACTGCCCTCTCCTCAGACATTGGAGATGGGGGTGCTGGTGTACGCACTTAGAAACAGCTCTGTATTTATTACCCTCATCAAGAGTATGATCATGTTTTGTTTTCTAAATATGAGCCTCTCTATATATAAAGCATATGAAGTTGCTAGTTATGCACTATTGATTAGGGTGGTTAAATTGCAGAGGATTTTTTTTTTATTCATTTACTGTATATAAGCATGTGAATGCACAGCTCTAGTATAAGAAAAGATTCAAAGATTCAATATAGAGCTGCTCTTCTTTTAGCCAGGGTGCTACATGGCCTTCCCATTGTATCTATTATCTGTGATTTATCTATCAAAGAGCAGAGACTAGAGTGCAATCTCATGGCTCACTTTAGGGTCCTTCCACACTACAAGACAACAAGACTACTTCCACTACAAGACAAGAGAGAGTGTGTGTGTGTGTGTGTGTGTGTGTGTGTGTGTGTGTGTACACAGCAAAATCCCCAGTGTTGATTTAACTCGTTCAGTGTCCATTTGGACATAAATAAGCAGTGAAGATGTTAATTAAACATTAGTGATTTTGCTGTGCATGTGTGTGTGCCACAGATGGACAAGCCAAAGAAATCTTTAAGGATTCTAGATAAGGGCGCTCTGGATAAGGAGGTCTGACAAAATGCCATATTGTCCTTTTTCCCCCTAAAAGTCTTCTGTATTGGAGCTTATTAAGATCTTGGAAGTACAGAATTGCAGAGTAATGATTTGTAAGCATTGTCTGATAGAATCTTACAATTCCAAGGTATTTATGTAAAAAAAATACACCTGTGTGTCCATTGGCATGAACAATTTCCAAGGAGAGCTCCTTTGAAAAGCTAAGAAACCAATTTGTCTCCACCCACCAAATGCGCTTTCCCACCCTGAAGCCCTGCAAAAGATACTTGTTTAGCACTGTTTGGCACGGTTTATCACTGCTAGGCACTGTTGGACCAGCCCTTAATCGCAGCAAAGCCTTGCTCTAATAAGATCTTGACAGGGTTTCAGCTTAAACAACACTCTCTATTAAACCCTCACACTGGTTCTGTAAACAGACACGTGGATATGACGGACTTGTGTTTTCTAAGTGTGTACATTAGCATGAACAATTTCCAAGTAGAACGCATTTGGAAAGCTATGAATCTTTATTTCAAACCCTTCAAGAACCATTAAAGAACCATGAATGTACTCTTTTTTTTAATAACTGATTTTTGCTTCAAATCCAATTTAACCCCACCCACAATATTTTCCCACCCCTTCACCAGGAAGTCCTGCGGGAGATACTTGTTTAGCAATGCTAGGCACTGTTGGGCTCTTAATGGCAGGGAAGCCTTGTTCTAATTAGATCTTGACAGGGTTTCAGCTTAAAAAACACTATATAAATCTTTCACACTGGCTCTGTGAACTGACATCTGATCGATAGACATGTTCCCCATGCATTCTCTTAGTACTAATGTTAAAAACCCAGCTGTACACAAGGGTGCCAGTCTGGCATTCTGATAAGCTAACTAGGCAGCACACAACAATGCACATCTATTCACAGGTTCATATTTCATTGCTGTTAACATCATTTTTTGAATGCATAAATGCAAAAAGGCATGCTTTATAAATGGCATGACGTAAATGATCTGCTAACCTTGTCAGGCTTGTCTTAGCCACAGAGGCAATGAGCTATGCACGTAACAAATGAAGCAGCATCAGCAATGTGCTGGCCTTGTCTGTATTCTTATGAATATTATTAATGTGTTGCTTTCAATAATCTGTTAGCAGTGACTAGGTGTAGATATCCAGAGCACAGTCGGGCGCACAAAGTGGAAGTCAGTGAGTCCTAGATGTCCTCTGTACTTTGTCCTTATCTCAAGAGCTTTTCATTTAGAACAATTCTCTGATTTAAAAAAAAATGAGCTTAAAGGTAATTTAAAAACATAAATGATTTAACAGTTGTTAAATTACTGCAGAAATGTTAGGTTGAATAGTGTCTCAGGGGTAAATGCATTTTACAATGAAGGACTTAAATGTGAGAAGATAATTTTGGTGAATGTGAGGATGTGATTATTGCTTTCAAGTCTCAAAATGTGACACACATATACATAAAATGAGGGAATATAATATATTCAGAAAAATAATTCATGCAGATTAGGCATTTAGTGTGCTGCTAATTAATCCAAGTCACACCAGAGAGCTGCCTGAGAAGTAAAGCTGTTGAACATAAGAGAAGAAACACAAAATAGACTGTAATGGCTCTAATTTGAAGGGAAAGATATAATTTTCTATGGCCACCTAAAATATTTCAAAATAAAAACTTATGTACCATTTTGGTGGAAACATTTCTTGAAAATTGAAAGCAAACTTACCCGAATTTAGCTGATGATGAAAATGAGTCAATTTTCTCTCATTTTCTCTTTTTTAGCGATATTCCTTTCTGCAAGCGGCATCTTACTTCCTCTCTACCACTCTCATTGTTTTTCTCACATCAAAGAACTAACTCCCATACAAGGCACCTACACAACTGAAACCAGTTTGAAAGAATGATAAAATGGAATAAACAGTGTTTATGAAGTCAGCATTATGCATAATGAAAGCTAATAAAGCTCTTGTCTTCCACAACCTTTTGTATTTGTGACTGCTTTGCATTCAAGTGTTCAGAACAGAGTCGATGCATGATGAGCGTTCCAAAGAAACCAAATGTTTTCCATGATTTGAAAATGTTTGCTTGCTCAAGATGTTCAACAGTCATAAACTGAATTAAGCCCCATTAAACATGATGAACTGAAATACAGTTAGATTCAAAATGATTCAACCCCTATTGCAAATCAGGTTTATTGTCAAAATTCACAGACTTTCAACTGTTTACAATGAACATATAAAACAAGCGCAATTGAAATAGTTTAACACAACGAATGCTTCAAGCGGTTTCCCCAAATTCAACTGAGAATACAATTTATAATAACTTTAACAGTCTCAAAATTATTCAACCCCCTAAATAGAATCCCTCACAACAGCAAAATATGCAAAACAGGTGTTGTCTCAAGCACACCTGATGCAATTAATGAAGGGCTTCATTAGTTGCACAAGGTGTGCTTGAGCTAGAGCACGTGAAATTCCTGAAATGGCTAGGGGTCTGTTGAGTCTACACTACCTGGATGCGGCAGAAAAAGGAAGCTATCAATGGCTGCAACCAGAATTCTGAGAAGGCAGGTTGTGAAAAACCCTTGAGTGACTGCAAAAGACCTGCAGCAAGACTAGGTGGCAACCGGCATTGAGGTTTCAGTGAGCACAGTAAGGCGGGTACTAAATGAAGAAGGTTTCTATGCCAGAACTCCCAACACATATACTACTACTGACCCAAAAGCACAAGAAATTCCGGCTCAAATCATATAAATAAGCCACAGAAATTTTGGGATTCTTTTCGGTGGAGTGATGAAATAAAACTGGAACTTTTCGGCACAATGGATCAGCGGTATGTCTGGAGAAAGAAGAATGAAGAAAGAATACTCTGTCCACAGTCAAGCATGGTGACATGGTGATGCTCTGGGTCTGCTTTGCATCCTCTGGCAGTGGAAACCAGGAGTATGTGGAAGGCAAGATGGATTCATTGAATTATCAGGAAATCCTAGGAGAAAACATCATGCCATCTGTGAGGAAGCTGAAGGCTTGGTTGCAGAAGAAGTCCTGGAAGATTCTACAGGGCCATCACAGTCACCTGACTTGAACCCCATAGAAAATCTCTGGTGGAATTTGAAGAAGGTGGTTGCAGCATGGAAAACCCAAGAATATTACTGAACTGGAGGCCATTGCTCATGAAGAATGGGTAAGATTACTCTTAGCTGGTGTCTGGCTATGCATCTCTTTTGGAGCTGGTCATAACAGCAAAAGAATGCTCTACTAAGTACTAAAGATGCTTGCCATGAATGGGTTGAATAATTTTGAGATTGTAGAAGTCATTATAATTTCATTTTCTGTTGAATTTGGGGAAACTATTTGAAGCATTTGCTTCAGTTGCTTTTGTTTGATTTTTTCATTGCAAAAAGCTACAAATCTGTAAATTTTTACAATAAACCTGATTTGCAATGGGGGTTGAATATTTTTGCTTGCAACTGTAGCTGCAATAATGCCAGGTGTAACAGTATAATGTCTGAGTGATGACTGTAATAACATTTTTACATGTCTCCTTCATGATAGCACTCTCACTTCTGGATAGGGAATAAATTAACTTGGGTTGATTGTGTTTATGGGGTTTTTCCCCCTTTGAACACTGATATTTATGTCTCACATGTTCCTCTTCTTTTATTTTACATTTATTAGCAGTTTGAATATAGAACACATTATTGTAGGGTGGAATGGTAGTGCAGACGGAGGCGATGCCACCTGACATCTCCAGGATCCCTAGGTTACGATCTGTACAGAGTTTTACATTCTCCCTATGTTTGTATGGGCTTCCTTCAACTTTTCCCTCCAAAAGTATTCCAGTAGGAAGATATACAGTATGAATGAATGGACAGTACCACTTTATTTATTTGGCAACATCAAATGTTAAATGATTAACATCACTTACAATGATACTACAGCTCATTCATTTAATAATACAGGGTGTCCCAAACGTCTCCATAGATAGGGGAATATGTTTTCCAGCACCACATCGGCTGTGCCTTAATCAGTGGATGTTTGTGGATGTCCACTTCTCGGTCGGTCTGCAACACTTCCAGTCTTTTTGAATTTGTTAATAAGTTTGGCAACAGTGTTGTGTGTGATGTGCTTGCCAAGTTTCTTGTTAAGGTGCATCGCAACCTTGTGACAGCTTCTTGATCCAGCCAAATATATAAATATAACAAACTTTTTCTAAAAACTGTTAATTTCCCCTATGAATTGAGACTTTTGGGACCCCCTGGAGAAATGTTGTATAGGATTGTGGCATGCTGTATATACATTTATGAATAGAAAGTAAAGCTTAAAGTATAGTATAAAGTATAAAGCTTTATAACTGTGACTGTTATTATAATAGCATCTTTTATCACCCTACAGAATCACACTTTTCCATCAGAATTGGGATAACCATGCAACAATCATAGATGTTTCTATCCAGACAGGATTAAAATTATCAAAATACTGCAGAGTTGCTCAAAAAACAGTAGGTAATTTGGTTTGTAATTTTCTCAGCGGAAAATGGATAGAAACAAAATCACAGAGTAGCATATGCAAATGATGGAATTACCCAGGATCCCCAAGTACATTTAATCCTGTACAAATAGAGCTATTTTCACACATTTCCCAAAAGAAATTGAGATACTATACTTTCCTATAATAGATGCTCAGTGATAAAAAAAAATAGAGCAACATAGCTCTTTGAAGCTAATATATATATATATATATATATATATATATATATATATATATATATATATATATATATACATACACACACACACACACACACACACTCTATTCTGTATCCCACTGTAAAGCCACACTTTTTGGAAGACAGTGGAAGCATTTTCTGTACTTTTATATTCCATGAAAAACAACGCTGTGGACATGTGACATCTACATCACTAAAATGACCCTGTCCAGCCTCTATCATTAGGCATTATGAAGGGGAAAAAAACAAGACTCACTATTCATAGATTTGTGACATGCAGCTGCCAAACGCATTGCAGATTCCTGGTCACCATGTACAGAATACCCGCACAAAAAGCTCATGCATGCCACCAACGTCTCGAGGCTAATGATTGACTCTTACACAGCTGTTCCTGTTTTGTACAAGAAGGACAGAAGGGGCAAGGGACAACAAGTACTTTTCAGTCCTTGATGGCCTAGTTTGGGGTCTTATTCTTTTTCTAATTCATTCCATCATACAGCTTATACTGCCTTGCCATTTTTTGTAGTTTGTGAGGCTCTAAAGGCTCCTCCTGATGGACTAACCCAAACCCATATCCCCAGCTTTACAAGCAGCTATAAAAGGTGATTTAACAGGAATAATCAATGTGTCACTCAGAAGGCAGCTGCTGCGCCTGGGGCAGGGCGACCGGATGAAGACTGCAGGTGAAAAGTAGGATATAATGACATTTTCTACAGGCCCAATCCTTCAACCCACAGCTTCCAAAAACCTAACCTCCAGTCTCAATGCCACCCCCCTGTAACCAACCCATCCTAACTCAATTTCACAGCCTACTGCTGCCCAATGATGCCTCATCACACACCAGAGGCAGAGTACATAAACCAACGTTTCATATTCATGCTCTGTATCAACAAGGTGAACAATTTGTTAGCTGGATGGAAAATATACACTGTTGCTCTTAGTCACAGGTACCCTGAGGGCATGCCAGCAATTAGATGGGGTCACTTTGATCTTCACAGGTGGAAATACTTGAATAAATGTACTTTATCACTATGACTACCGTAATTTCCGGACTATAAGCCGTTACTTTTTTCACACGCTTTGAACACTGCGGCTTAAACAATGATGCGGCTAATTTATGGATTTTATGGGCTAACGAGCTTCATGCCATCAAAACATTTAGCCTTGTCACATCGGACCAATGAAATTACCCAACAGGTCACAGTGGACCAATGAAACTGTTCGAATTAAATCTAACGCGCTCACACTACATTCTTCAGATCAGTCGATTTGTGCTTCGTGCACATAGAAATGCATATTGGTGACATCATGTCTTGTCATGTGTTGTCGAGTCACGTGTGTTTTGGTATTGCCCGCAGCTGTTAGCAGTTTGGCTGGTGTGTATATATACCGGGAGCCATGACACACACAATGTGGGTAATTAGATATAGAGTTAGAATTAGATAGCGAATATAGTTAGAGTCTTTGTTCCTGCCATGTGTCTTAGTTCTTGTTCATGTTTCCTAGCCATGTCTGAGTTCATGTCAAGGCTAGCTTATAGAACAGCTTATAGCATAGCTTATAGCTTAGCCTGTAGCCTGAAGCTTATAGCATAGCTTATAGCCTAGTAGCGGATAGCTTAGAGTTGTATAGACTTAGTTTAGAATATAGATGTAGAAGTGGTTTATAGAGTATAGATAGAGTCTTTGTTCCATGTCAAAGTTAATGTTTAGGTTAGTTGGTTTAGTTAGCTTAGTTCATTGAGTTGGTCATGTTTTGTTTCTTGAGTCTGCTCTCCTGTTTCAATAAAAGCTCTCATCCTAACTGCACTTGCATCCGTCCTGCTTCGTTTACATCACGAATCGTGACAGTTACAACGTGGACACCTGCGGCTTATAGAGAAGCGCGGCCTATATATGTACAAAATTGTTTTTCTTCTTAAAATTAGTGGGTGTGGCTTATATTCAGGTGCGCTCAATAGTCCGAGAATTACAGTAAGTATCATTATGAGGTATTCATACCTCATACCTTAAATGTTTTTAAATTTTTAATTGACTACTCTTACTTAATCACTTACTTTTTACTCCTTACATTTTCATTGGCATTCAAAAGTACACGTTATAAATTTCCAAGGTCTCTTCTTCTCTAAACTAGCCAATGACTGCATGCTATACATCAATAAAATGGCCTCCTATGCATTTTATTTACATTTTAGTTTAAAGCATCCAATCAAGTTCATCAATGTACAATAAAACTTCAATAATCATACCAAATTCATCAACTGCTGTGACATTCTAATACTATACAATTGTAGCTATTCCTATGTGACTGAGTAGTGAACTCGGAGCCCGAGTCTGCGCAGTAGTAAGCGGGAAGTGGAGCCACGGTATCAAGGTCTTGCCCACAGTCCCATAGACCCACAGAATCAATCACAAGCACACGCCCCTGAGCTTTTTCAACTCATTATGTCAGTGTCAAATAAACAGTTATGGAAATATAGAAACATAGAAATTAAAGTTAAAGCTTCAATTTCTTCCCGAAGATCCTGAAAAAAGTCTGTTTGTGCCTCAGTGACTTCTTCGCTCAGAGAAGCTGTCAATCACAGCTGTCAATCATGATGTCACACCCCCGTAAAATGGCTAAGAGATTTCATCAGCAAATTTCATCAGCAAACTACATATCTTTACCCATTTATGCATACAATACTGTCCTAAAGTATTGGAACAGCAAGGCCAATTCCATTGTTTTCGTTATACATTGAACATTTGTGTTTGAGATCAAAAGTTGAATGAGATGATAGATAGCATTTCAGCTTTCATTTCCCCATAGTGTTTTAACATTTAGTGTTAGTGTTAAACAACTTAGAACATGGCACCTTTTGTTTGAACTCACCCATTTTTTCAAGTGATCAAAAGTATTGGAACACGTTACTAATTGGTGTTTCTTGCTGCCCAGGTGTGCCCTGTTAGATTAATCATTTAAAGAATGGGAACAAAATAGTAACAATTTCCTGTTCTTTGTCACCCAGGTGTACTAAAAAATGTCAAATATCAATGGGAATACACAATGGGAATCAAATGTATTTTTCTTGGATGAATTCATAGGGGTGCCAATAATTGTTACACACCTATATTTAACAAAGATATTTTTGGATAAACCTGTGTTTGTTTGCAATTGTTTCACGGCCTTCTTTGCTCATATTTACCAAGGCTGCCAATATTAGTGGAGGGAACTGTATGCCCTTGTATTGTGTCCTTGTATTACTTTGCAATGTGCTCTAGAGATCAGTTTTTGTTCCAAGGAGCTAGGCCTATCCTGAGCCAAGATATTGAGGTTTGCGTGTACAGTTGTGTAACCAAAATGTGTTGTGCGCCATGACACAAAGTTGGCCGTTGTAGATAGGCTAAGAATTTTTTTTTTTTATAATATATTAATTAATTAAAAACTGGTGGTTTTGCAATGCCAATACCTAGATGTAATCACTTAAGAAAAATAAAAGAAAATAGAGAAATTTAAAACAGTCAAGCAACCAACTTTGCAATTATTTGGACCACTTCAGATGGAAGACCCAAAAGTTAGATTTCACCTGAAAACATGACATTACTTAATTTCATCAGCTAAAATTACAGACCACATCCCAGTAACTGCAAGGTCCTGTAGGTTCATCCTGTACAACATCAAGAAAGTCCAACCATACCTCACCATACAGGCTATACAGATACTAGTCCAGGCTCTTGTCATCTCTAAACTGGACTACAGCAACTCACTGCTTTCAGGCCTCCCAGCCAGCTCCATCAAACCCCTTCAGATGATTCAGAATGCTGCAGCGCGCCTCGTCTTCAACCAGCCCAAGACAACCCATGTCACACCCCTCATCTCCCTCCACTGGCTTCCTGTAGCTGCCCGCATCAAGTTCAAGGTCTTGATGCTCACATACAAGACCTTGTCAGGAACAGCACCCTCCTACCTCAACTCTCGACTGAAGGCCTACGTTCCCTCTCGCAATCTGCGATCGATTAGCGACTGACGTTTAGTAGTTCCCACTCAGTGTGGCGTAAGGTCCCTTTCCAAAACCTTTGCGCTTACCATTCCCAAGTGGTGGAATGCACTTCCAATCTCAATCCGGACTGCAGAATCTCTCACTATCTTCAAAAAACAGCTAAAGACCCACCTCTTCCGTGAACACCTAACCAACTCAAAGAGAAAAAAAAACAAAACAAAAAAAAACCACAACGCACTTACACCTCTACTCTGTGCACTTTGCTTCCTCTGGTATTTAATTAATGGATCTTGTATAGTAGCACTACTTGTATTGTTCTCTGCTTGATATATCGCTTTGCTTATTTGTAAGTCGCTCTAGAAAAAAGCTTCTGCCAAGTGAATAAATGTAAATGTAAAAGCATGTATTTGAGTACATTTAAAAGTCACCTAAGTATAATTTGTCAGTACTTCACACAACAATAATTAACAGATTAGTCAATTGACAGATCCACAGATCACAGGTTATGGGTTCATAATATTATATGCCATATAGACTATGATGTTATGCCATAAAGTGGGTTGCAGCTTAACACAGGAAATGAATATTTTGAGTTTTCTACTGGGTCAAATGTCACAGCTCCTCATGTCAAAGTGTAATCTATGAATCCATTCTGTTCCTTCATGCATTTAAATGTGGAGCTGGTCTCTGGGCTGACCTTCATTTAAACCAGTGGTTAAGGCTGAACCTTATAACCGCCATCCCAAAATGTAATGCCCATGCGCATAAGGAAATGAAAGTGAAAAATCCATCATCTCTTTCACACACACACACACACACACACACTGGTTAGTCATCACCCCGGCGACGCCCCATATCTCACATTTCCGAGGCGTATAATAAGCGACGTGTGATGAGCTACTGCCTGCTATAGAAAGCTAATCCATGCAAAAAAATAAATTTAGGTGGGTAATTGAACTCAAGCAGAAGAATTACAAGAGGAAAAGCAGTCAGGCACCTCCTATGTGAATCTTCTAACCTTGATGTAATAATGAGCCCTGCTTCTCCTAACATCCTGCTTCCTGGAGCACTCTAATATTCATGGAGTCAGGGAGCAAGCCTCCCCACAGGCATTTATGTTGCCTCATCAGAAGGAGAGCAGAGGTTGGATTGGAAATGCGACTCAGTTAAATATATACCACTGTGTAGCTGCAAATGAGCTGTGTAGTGCTGCTATTTGAAACAAAATCTGAAAGGCTGCCAGTTTCCCCATATGGGAAACAGCAAAGGGGTTATCATAGGCCAATGTCTGTTTATTATGCAGCCTCATTTTATTATATTTTTGTTATGTTACATTGTTGTTAGTTTGATATTTCTATAGACCTTACTATGACTCCACATGATATCATGGCAGTCACCTATTTGTTGGTCTTACTAGGAGGTCATTACTGAGTTGTGCCATGCACTTCCTCCTCAATGTTGCTGTTTAACGATGTGGATGGGATTACAACCATGATATAAGAGCTCTGACAGAGAACTAAGTTCTTCTGGACTGCTCCAGTGTATGATGTAATAAATGGAGAACAAGCGCATATTCTGACGGAGCACAGACAGATGAGGGACTGGTGCGGGACTCTACAGACCACTGGGAACACAGATCAGACAACACAGACCAGTAAACACACACATACACACTCAAATCCACAGCTGGCTATGGGAGATCCAGAACAGACTGTGCTCACTGCACCTGACTGATAAACTCACACAAACAGACCCAGTGTCTATTGGGAGAGGGGTCATTCGTTCCCAGTGGCCATGCAGCAGAGATGTGGGCCAACAGAGAAGGCTTCTCCTTTATGGGCCTGTCACCATGCCCCTGCCAAGCTGTCTCTCCTGCTCAGATACCCAGACAAAACAAGAGGAGGAAGCATCAAAAGGCAATGACATGCTTTCTGGCACAAGTTCCACGAGGAAATGTCAGCACGGGCTTCAGGCCTCCAGGTGCTTTCAGCACAGAAGGCTGCTGGTTAACCCTGACAACAGCCCAGTGCCCATAAGCATGTACTTGCCCGCCTAAGGATTCACAGACTGGGTAGTATTTTGAATGAGACTACAAGGTCAGAGGCTCAAACACTGAAAATGTCAGTGGAGCACCTGAAGGAAGGTGAGTTTGCTCTCTGACCCTCACACAACCAGGAAAGCGAGGTTTACTCATGTAATGCCAGTGCCCAAGAAAGTAGTACACTCATCTCATTTATCTGCAGGGTCACATAAGATCCAGGTCCTCTCCCGGGAACAACGGCGGAGGCAGGAATACATTCTGGATGGGATGCCAGCCCATTGCAGGGCATTTTGTATACACATTTAGAGTAATTTAGAGTAGTCAATTCAGGTACACGCATGTCTTTGGGAGGTAGGAGGAAACTGGAGAGCCTGGACACAGGAAGAACATGCCGGAAAGCATGCCAGTTGATGATAGTACAGCATTCCCAGTAGTCACACATATGATAGCTAATATTAGAAAAATTAATGTCCTAGCATTTTCTTGGTCCATCAAATGTTTAAGGACACCTTGCCATTTTGTGAAATGTAATGTTTCATTTTCAATCATGTTTTTACAACCTAAATCTGTGCAAGAAAGAATAAAAAAGAAGTACTGTCTGTAATAATATGGCTTGTCTATTCACCCCATCTTGACCCAATTAAGTTGCTCTGGAAGGAGCCAAAAGGTTTGAAAATGTTGTCTAACCAGCTCCATAAACTTCCAGAAAGATCCACAATCTGCATGGAATACCATCTGTGAGGAAAGTTAGGAAAAACTGATTAGAGAGGTGTGGCAATTATAGCTGAAAGTGCAAACTGTGACAAATAAATAAGTTAATTGTTTTAGCATTTTTGTCACATATATTAATGTGTGTGTGTTATTACTTCCTAATGATAATTCTGGTTAATCATTAATATATTAAGTTAAGCAAAACCTACAGTACAAAGCAAATGCTTCTACAAAGCTATGTAACAGTCAACATTTTTATATACAGTATCTCACAAAAGTGAGTATACACCTCACCTTTTTCTAAATATTTGATTATACCTTTTAATGTGACAACACTAAAGAAATGACACTTTGGTACAAGGTAAAGTAGTGAGTGTACAGCTTGTATAACAGTGTAAATTTGCTGTCCCCTCAAAAGAACTCAACACACAACCATTAATGTCTAAACCGCTGGCAATTGGGCCAATTAGCCATTTTTCCTCCCCGGTGTTACGTGACTTGTTAGTGTTGCAAGGTCTCAGGTGTGAATGGGGAGCAGGTTTGTTAAATTTGGTGTCCTCGCTCTCACACTCCCTCATACTGGTCACGGAAGTTCAACATGGCACCTCATGGCAAAGAACTCTCTGAGGATCTGAAAAAATGAATTGTTGCTCTACATAAAGATGGCCTGGACTATAAGAAGACTGCAAAGACCCTGACACTGCGCTGCAGCACGATGGCCAAGACCATACAGCAGTTTAACAGGACAGGTTCCACTCGGAACAGGCCTCGCCATGGTCGACCAAAGAAGTTAAGTGCATGTGCTCAGCATCATATCCAGAGGTTGTCTATGGGAAATAGACGTATGAGTGCTGTCAGCATTATCGAATTGGCCTGCATGACTGTCATCCTAGAAAGAAGCCTCTCCTAAAGACGATGTACAAGAAAGCCCGCAAACAGTTTGCTGAAGACAAACAGACTAAGGACATGGATTAGTGGAACCATGTCCTGTGGTCTGATGAGACCAAGATAAACTTTTTTGGTTCAGATGGTGTCAAGCGTGTGTAGCGGCAACCAGGTGAGGAGTACAAAGACAAGTGTGTCTTGCCTACAGTCAAGCATGGTGGTGGGAGTGTCATGGTCTGGGGCTGCATGAATGCTGCCAGCACTGGGGAGCTACAGTTCATTGTTCATGAATGCCAACATGTACTGTGACATACTGTAGCAGAGCATGATCCCCTCCCTTCAGAGACTGGGCCGCAGGGCAGTATTCCGGCATGATAACGACCCCAAACACACCTCCAAGACGACCACTGCCTTGCTAAAGAAGCTGAGGGTGAAGGTGATGGACTGGCCAAGCATGTCTCCAGACTTAAACCCTATTGAGCATCTGTGGGGAATCCTCAAACAGAAGGTGGAGGAGCACAAGGTCTCGAACATCCACTAGCTCCGTGATGAGGACTCCAGTGGCAACCTGTGAAGCTCTGGTGAACTCCATGCCAAAGAGGATTAAGGCAGTGCTGGAAAATAATGGTAGCCACAAAAAATATTGACACTTTGGGCCCAATTTGGACATTTTCACTTAGGGGTGTACTCACTTTTGTTGCCAGCGGTTTAGACATTAATGGCTGTGTGTTTAGTTATGCTGAGGGGACAGCAAATTTACACTGTTACACAAGCTGTACACTCATGACTTTACATTGTAGCAAAGTGTCATTTCGTCAGTGTTGTCACATTAAAAGATAATCAAATATTTACAAAAATGGCAAGAAAAAGTATGTGAACCCTTGAGTTAATGACCTCAAAAAAGCTCTTTTTTTTGCACACCTGGAGTCTCGTTAAGAAAATGTGTTTGGAGGTGTGAACTACAGCTACTTTGACTGATAAAAACCCCTCAAACATTTGGAGTTTGCTCTGCACAAGAAGCACACACTTATGTGAGCCATGCCTCACCAAAAAGAGCTTTCAGAGGATCTACGATCAAGAATTGTTGACTTACATAAAGCTGCCAAGGGTCACAAAGTGATTTCAAAGACTTTAGAAATTCACCAGTCAACAGTTAGGCAAACATTTTACAAATGGAGACACTTTGGGACTGTTGCTACTATACCAAGAATTGGGCGCATAGTCAAAATGGCACCAAGAGCACATCAAAGACTCATCAATGAGGTAAAGAAACAACCCCAAATGACAGCCAAAGATTTGAAGGCATCATTGGAACTGGCTAACATCTCTGTTCATGAGTCTACAATACGCAAAACATTGAACAAGCAGGGTATGTACAGCAGGACACCATGAAGGAAGCCACTGCTTATTAAAAATAAGATTGCTGCACGCCTGAAGTTTGCAAAAGAGTATATTGACAGTCCACGGTGGTATTGGAAACATTTTTGTGGACTGATGAAACTAACATTGAACTATTTGGAAAAACCACACAGCACTACATCAGTCGTAGAAAATGCACGGCATATCATCATGAAAACATCATCCAAACCGTAAAGTATGGATGAAATCCCAAGTATATCAGACAATTCTTCAGGATGATGTGAGAATGTCTGTACGTCAGCTGAAACTGTGTAGAAGTTTGGTGATGCAACAGGACGACGACCCAAAACACCGGAGCAAGTTCACAACAGAATGGCTTCAGAAAAACAAAATCCGCCTTTTGGAGTGGCCAAGTCAGAGCCCAGACCTCAACCCAATAGAGATGCTATGGAATGACTTGAAGAGAGCCGTACACATGAGACATCCAAAGATGATGACAGAGCTAAAGCAGTTCTGCCAGGAAGAATGGGCTAAAATTCCTCCTGAACGATGTGCAGGTCTGATCCACAGCTACAGGAAGTGCCTGGTTGAGGTTATTGCTTCCAAGGTGGTGTCAACCAGTTATTAATTCTAAGGGTTCACTTACTTTTTACACTGCCATTTTGAATGTTGAATGAGTGTGTTCAATAAAGACATGAGGGATCAGAATTTTTTTTGTGTATTTTTCTTTTAGGCACATTGTATTTGTCAATACCCTTGACTTAGATGAAGATTAGATCACATTTTATGACAAATTTATGCAGAAAACCATGAAATTCCAAAAGGTTCACGTACTTTTTCTTGCCACTGTGTGTATATATATATATATATATATATATACACTCACTGACTAGTGAAATAAAGAGGCACAAATGCATATCTAGATACAGAATGTATGCAAAATAAACAAAACAATTAACATTGTCATAGGAAACCGCTTGTGTATAAATTGTATTTGTAATGGGTACATACAGTAGTAACACTTCAAGCCCCTAGCTGCATGGCATCGCTGGATAATGAAAATGAATAACTTGTTCATGTCTGACAACCTTCCAATCTCTAGTAAAGAAATTTACCCACTGAGTTACACTACACTGTAACCACTGTACTGAAACAGTAAACAAGATTGATGTAAAATAGAGTGGTTCAATTATGACAAATGGCAGCATATTAGCGAGTGCTGCATGAACAGACAGTGATAAGTTCTGCTGATGAAGCTGAAAGTTTAAAAGGATCTATAAGTGTTTTGTACTTTAGTCCATTTTAGTCTGGGCAATTCAGGATTATTACTTATCATATTGTAGTAGATGATCCAAATAAAATCTGTACAATTTAATCCTGATTAAAGAAAATGCCTAAAACATCAGGCTCATGCAGAAAATGAGAGTTACATAAACAGAAACTAGCCTTGGTATAATAGTACTAATGTTATCTCTATTGAAAACCATTTTTAAGAATGAAAGACTAGGACTTGGAAGAAATAGGAGTCGCTCATACCTGGGTTAAAACAGAACATTGAAAGAGACATTCTTCCTACTGCCACAATTCAACAACCTGCTCATGTTTTGTTTATTTTAACATTGCCACTAGTGTATTTGTAGCTGTCTTATGAGTTTCACCTCATACAATGACCATATTGGTGGCTTTTAAATGAGCATCATAGCAGTGGTTACACTCTGATTTAAATTTTTAAAAATATCTAATACTTCCAGTACTAATACTTCCTGTTTTTGATCGCAATGGCGCTAAATCGGTTATTGATGAGCATGTCACAATATGCGTTGTTATCAACTCATGAACAAAATTTTTTACAATATTCAATTTTTGTCCACAACAGCAAAAATCATACAGTGTAAAGTTGACTTTAGAGAGAATTGTGGGTAAAACATGCCCACTGCTACACCGACTAACTGCCAAATCTTTGAGCCAGATTCAATTGGCCGACTAAATGTCACTGGGCCGTTCTCTGATAAAATTATCAATCAGAGTTCAGAAAAGTATCAATCTGAGTCTTACTGCCTGTCTTCCTGAATTAGCTGTAGTAAAAGAAGCTGCACTCTTTTTATCCTGTCTTAAGCTGAAACTGTTTATTAATTTACAGAGGGTGAAGCTCTCATTACCATGCTAAGCTAAGGCTCATCGGGACTGAAGGGAATACTGAAGGACCATCCAGAAGGATTAAGAATCTCGTGGCTGACATGGGCTTTCAGAAAAGAGCTGATCCTGCAAACAGCTAAAGATTGGGCTGGGAGATAGCAAAGCAGTTTTATTTGCAGGGTTTATCCTAATGGGTTTGTTGTCCTTCAGACTGATTTACATACTCTATTCCAGTACAGGCAACTACTAACAGAAAAAAGCTTGCATGTGTCTTTGACCGAATCTGACATGCCTGGGTTTTTGCTGCTTGATATGCATGACCCTGAAAGGGAAACGTCTATGATTTCTTAAAGAGAATAAATTGAATTAGGAGTTTCTTCCAAGCAACAGGTGTGAAATTGAGTACATGCACAGCCAGAGGTTAAGTTTAGGATTAACACACTTAAAAAGCGTCTGTGTCATATTTGGCACCATCCACCTGCTGAATTTTAAAAAGAAGATCCGCAAGAAGGTGATAAGGATCAGCTGGAGAGAAAAATGAGTGTGTGTGTGTGTGTGTGTGTGTGTGTGTGTGTGTGTTTGCACCCTGTCAGAGTTAGTGAATTTTTGTTCTGTATATGCAGCAAATAAAAAATAAGACATCCACAGCATGACCTATAAATATTGTTACTATAAAGTACAATTTCAAATGTTACAGTTCAACAAATAAATGACCAGACATTTGCTCTTAGATAATTCATGAATAAAAACTCAAGTTTCTATTTCCTGACACAAATAGTAACCGAATTCAGCAGAATTGTCTGCAAGGAGACCACTGAAGCAGCAAGTAAAAGAATTTACAGCAAATTTTCTAAATCTTTTCTAAATCTTTTACAAAAGTTGTGTGTAAATGTTTTCAAAGGCCAAACCAAATACTTTGTCTGTAATTCTGATTTGCTTCATAATCATGTGCATATTTTGATAAATGCAAATCACCTATGAATTGCCAAGCAATTTCACTGTACAGATGTGTCCATTAAAAATGCAGGAGAAAGAGAGCATGACCCTGCAGTACACAGGTACATTTATTGATACCCACAAAACTCCAAAAAAGGTAAAGCTAACAGAGAACTGAAAACAATGAAATGTCTATTAAATGGCCATAGTGTGCTAAATCTTCTAGTAATGCAGCTCAGCCAACTCTTCCTTCCTAATTGTCTTCATTTCTGGTTTTAATCTGGATTTCTTTTGTTCAAGTGATTATTATGAAACAACACATTTTCATCACAAGTTTCTCATTAAGTCTATGTTTGCAATTAAAATAAATAGAAAATTTAAACTTGATAGGCTCTAGGTTCCCCGCGACCCAGCAGGATAAGCGGCATAGAAAATGGATGGATGGATGAAACTAAAGGGATGAAACCTGTTCCAGCATGACAATACTGCTGCACACAAAGCAAGGTCTGTGAAGACATGGTGTGCCAAGAACTCAAGTGTCCTGACTTCAACCCCAATGAACACTTTGGATGAATTGGAAGATCGACTGTGCCCAAAGGCCTTCTTGCTCAATATCAGTGCCTGATCTCACTGGAATGAGCAGAAATCCCCACAGCCACACTCCAATATTCCGTACTCCAAAAGTACAGCCTTCCCTGAAGAATGGAGGTTAATTTAACAACAGGGGGACTACATCTGGACAGGGATTTTCAACAAGCACATATGTTTGTGATGGTCATGTGTCAACAAACTCTTGGCCATAGTGTAAATTTGTCAAATCTAGTTTGATAAATGAGGCCCACTGTTGGCTAGTTGGTGCATCCTGGGACCAGAATCTTACACTAGGCTTCATAGAGGAGCTAACAACTCCAACACACTCGAAATCTACTCAAAATCTTCTCTACCCTCCATGCCTGATCCCTTTGAATTGGGATAATTTTAGCAAGCATGGAAACAACTCTCATAGGAAGCAGTCCTCCGTTACACTCTGTTTAAATAGCCCTGATACCCGTGCTATGATACATTCCCTCCTGAGCAGCTGGATGGATCTCAAGTGGCCTGTCTCTATCCACAATCCAAGCACTTGCTCTTGATCACACAGAAAAGTGCCACTCACAAATCCCATACTGCTCTGAGACAAGGTTTATAAGTCCACTAAAGGGACACTCAACCCTGAGGCACTGAGAGGGAGAGCCTAGCCCAAAGTCTACCATAGCCTGCTGTCTCTCTCTCTCATTCAGCCTGAACTTAGTGACCTTTGGCAATAATAACTTTACAGCTATAAGTTCTAGACATGTCCTAAAACTACGAAGTCCACTACATCCTTACTAGCTGGCTATCAAGCCCTCTACATTTTAATAAAACCAAATATAATCACTTATTATTTTATATTATAATAATAAATTTGTAAATCCCATGTAATAGAGTGAAACATTTGTACCGTTTATCTGTACCATGTCTTGCAAGCCAGACAGTCAACTTTCACTAAAGTCTGGTATTTTTCATCACTAGCCTAGAATGCTTACTTTCACAGAACTTTCAAATGACATGTCAAACAACCACCCAAAATTTCCTACAGCCTCTCAGACATCATGCAATATTACCTCATTTAATAAAAAAAAACTTTTGAATCATTTTTAAAAGGCCAATTTATATACTATAAAAGAAATTAATTGTATGAATTAATAATCATCATTGTTCTTGATGTACTGTTCGTTGCCTGCTACAGACTACAGACAGTACAATGGACAGTTTTATTATAATAACCTGTGGAATATCCATCCATCCATCCATCCATTTTCTGTACCGTTTACCCTACACACAGTCGCAGGGGAGCCTGGAGCCTATCCCGGGAGACTCAGGGCACGAGGCGGGGGACACCCTGGAGGAGGTGCCAACCTATCTCTGGGCACAATCGCACACACTCTCACACACTAAGGACAATTTGGAAATGCCAATCAGCCTACGACATATGCCTTTGGACTCGGAGTACCCGGAGGATACCCCTGAAACACAGGGAGAACATGCAAACTCCACACACACAAGGCAGAGGTGGGAATTGAATCCGCAACCTTGGAGGTGTGAGGAAATCCTGCTAACCACTAACTCACCATACCTCATGTCCCTGGTTTTGGAATGTCCCATGTCCCTGAGCCAGGGTCTGTATGGAGATTCACATTTTCTCCCCACGTTCTAGTGGGTTTAGTATAATACTGTCTCTATTATAAAACAATTACCTTTACTCTGCAAAGCATTTGGGAAATAATTCACATGACTCAGAATACAGACAGGAAGATCTTAAATCTGGATTTAGACAATTGTTTTGTTTTTCCTTTTTCCAAAAGGTGGGGGAACAAGCAGCACTAAGAATCACTAAGCTAGGCTGTCATAATAGTAATAGACATAGAAATCATATTTTTCTAAACTAAATACCAGTCTCAACTTTTACTTGACCATAACAATCTTGACCATCAAAAACAAATAGAAGTGGGCAGTTTCACTCAGACACAGAGAAGCAAAACCTTGAAAAGAGTAACCTTTCAATTGCACTATCTACCACTATCCATGACTGTCTACAAATTAAATAAAAAATTTATTTCACGCACTGTAATACAATCATATTGATGTAGTTTAACTCTATTTTAATGGCAGAAGTGTTTCCTGCATTTGATAGAAAAAGTAATTTCATATGAATTCATAAATGACAGGCTATATTTCATGTTTAGAAGAACTAGTGTTGATCGTTGATCATCATCTCAGTATGTCACTTGGTTTATGTTTATGGTATGGAGATGAGCACAGGTAATCCGTGAAAAGACCATGTGATAATTTCACAGAGTGAGCGGTACTGCTGAAATGGTCTTGTTCTGGATGCTTTCCCAGAAACACCTGTTAAGGGATCATACTGTCCTACAGCTGCAGTATGTAATACGTGGAAATGATCCAATCGCTATGCCAGCTAACAGCGCTTGATGAAGTCGATAGCAATGTAAATTACTTTTGGAATGGAGACATAAATTGAAGCAGGATGGTGTGAATAAGCACAAGTTGTTTTTTTTCATGTTTTCTGCTTTATCAATCCATCTATCCATTTAAATATTATATGATAGCAAGAACAGTATATGAGCAGAACATTTCAAAATCTCCAGTGATGTTTGCAAATTTCCAGAATGAATTTAGTTTGAGAGTTGCTCATTGATATAATTAAATGCTGATGCATATAGCTCACCGTCAACTACGGTTTATAATTAACCTAATTATGATTCTCAAAGGTTGATGGTGATTGGGAAGGGTCACTCCCTCCAACTCTCATTTTCTCAAACACAGTAAAAAAAAGAAAAAAAATCCAACCCAATGTAGCATGTATCTATTGGTTAAAGGATAGATCATCCAGTGCTGGAAACCAGAGACATAAAGGATTAACCTGAGGCTGAGAGATGTGGCTGTCATTGCCCATTTCAGCACTACAACTCAGCCTCCTCTGGTTCACCAGTCCTGCTATCACCTCCAGGCATGAACAGCAAAGAAATGCACTTCTTCTCACTCAGTCTCTTTGCCATTTTCTCTTTCGCCATTCTATATCCATTTCTTGAACAAAGCCTATATCTCCAGCCAGTACAAAGGACAAAGGACAAAGTTTTTTGCCTTTAGGGCATTTGTGGAACATAAAGGCAAAACAGAGAGAGAGAGAGAGAGAGAGAGAGAGAGAGAAAGTGAGAGTGAAGAAAGACGGAAGAGTGAAAAAAATGATTATAGCCATAAGGGTCTTCGACTTTCATAGAGGTGATGGTAAAGGGCGAAGGTCTGAATGCTTAGGAAAAGCTGTGACATGCAACTAGGCAAGTAATCAAACACTGCTGTTTAGGAAGACACAATCAGACAACTCCTCACCTTATAGTATACATGGCTAGGTAAAAATGAGATTAAGAAGAGAAAGTAGATTCCTTCATTCTGTCTGCATCATGAACAGAAAGTACAGACTCTCAAATACAGTCCTTTAAAAGAACTGGATCTGGAATATGGGAAAAACGTTTCCCTCTGAACACAATTAAGTTGTTTCTGCTATGTGACAACCACAAACTATTTTCATGCTGTTTATAATGTGAATATTTACTTGGTTTGCATTGGATTGCCCCTTCCTTACCTGGTCAAAATGCTTCAGGATAAAATGATACAAACTGCATTTGCTGACATCTCAAAATTCTTTAAATGGCAGTGTCAAGGGCAATCATTGCAGCTTTTAAGCTGAGCTGGCTACCTTACTAAGTGCATTAGGATATTCTCAGGCACATATAACAACACTGAGCAGTCTCAGGCAGAATATATTCTGGGACTTTTCTTTTTTTTTTTTACTTCGAAAGCAAAAAAGACTAGTGAATGGCAGCAGACCTGCTTTCAATCAATACATTATGGAACGAACCTTTCAATGGTTATTCATGGAATAATCAATTTATCAGATATGACAGGAATCCATAAACTATCAATGTAAAGGAAAAGGTGTATGGACAAATAACTGAATTATGATATTGTTTATGAACACAGTGACTTGCAAATTTCAAAACAGACTAAATAACTGCTAAGATGAAGGATTACTAAATAATACATCAAATTAAAAAACAAGTAAAAATAGTAATAGTTTAAAAAATAGTAGTAATTTCTAAAAGTAATTAAATAAATAAGAAATAATGTGAAGCTCTTAGAGATTTTTAAAATATACTTTCTTAAAAGAAAGACTACACAGATTAAGATGCGGGAGGTGAGAAGAATCTTCTGTATGAGCAATGTAATGTGTGAATATTGTAAAATGGCGTAATGACCATTCTTTAAATAACAGAGTCTAGCAGCTGAGGCTTTTTCTATAGCCAGTTCTTAGAAACATGGATACAAGTGTTCATTTAATGCCATGTCTATCACTGGGCAGTTCAGCATCAGGGAAGACCCACTGAAAGGGCGTCTCAGATAGATGAGCCACACTAAAGCTCATTCATCTGTCACAATGCCCATTAGGATGAGAAATGCCATACATATCTACCACCTCAATGTAAAATATTCACAATTAAACTTCAGTTTGTCTTTTTCTCTGATACTTGAAGCCAAAGTCATTTACATAAAAACAGCTGCAGGTACAGTCCCCATGGAGAACATTGAGGTTAAGTGCCTTACTGCAGCGGCTATCAGCTGGAATCAAACTTGACATCTTGAATCTCAGCCAGATTCTCCTGGTGCTTGTCTAGCACAACCCTGAAAATACAAATTGACTTTAAAGAATAAAAACAGACATTATAAAACTAGGCCAAACATTTCAGGGCCCACATGACCTTGTTAGCTGAACCAACATTTTTACAATCTTTTATCACAGTGCTTTTGAATGCCCGATTCTGATTGGTCAGAAGGTGTTGATTAACTTTGTATAACAGCACCTCTGATAGTACTGCCAGGTGCAAGACAAATCACAGGTTTATAATCAGATGCTAATACAATATCATTTCTATAATAACAGCTATTTCACAGGGACTTTAATGGCAACATAAACAAATTAATGTTTCTAATCTGTATAATAAACAGATTAAAAACATGTTATTTAACAAACAAAACCACATAATCATTGATATGGTGATGCTATCTGTAAGGAAACATCTATTTAACATTCATGTAAAAAGTATAGAGATAGAGATTGTTTCCACTATCCAAGTAGAGATGCGCTGCTTTGACACAGCATCACCTCTACTGTTGCCACCAAAGCAGACCAGCAACTGCTCCAACTTACACCACTGGCCAGAGTGGTCGATATAAGTACAGAGAGCCCTTACTGAACACAGTAAGTGCAATTTCTCTTGTTCTGGTGTGATGAACGGAGAACGGCAGAAAGAAACTGCAACATAGGCACTTTAGGAATATATTCTGGCCTAGGATATAGGAAGGCCTTAGCTAATCCAGGGGAAATTTCCAAATTCAAGCTGGCCAATAAGGTGCTACTAGCAGCAGATGTAGATGGTCTTGGCGAACTCTCACTAGAACTTGTGGGAGCAGAGCGATCATGGGAAAGGTGATATTACCTTGGCAATGTGTCTACCATGGCTTCCAGCCCCAACGGTGCGGGAGGAGTGAAGGCAAACCACAGCCGCCATACAGACTCCACCACTTGTGGACGGAGCCTCCAATCCCCGGGCCTCAGCCCCCTGCCTCAACAAGTTGTCTGAACCCATATTCTGGTTGCCCCACATTCTGCCCCACTTTCCGGATGCCTGGTTTCCCGGACTGTCCATTACACTCACTGACAAAAACTTTCCCACCAACCAGAGAAGAATTAGTTGTGCCTGCCTGAAAAGGGGGCACAGATGTAACCCTTCCTGGTGGTTGATATATGAGACTACCGCTTTATTGTCTGTCACATCTAACAGATTGTGACCTCTCACCTGAGGAAGAAAGAATTTTAGTGCTAGGAATACAGCCTGCATTTCTATGCAATTTATAAGCCACTCTAGATAGTGATCACATCAAACAGCTCTTTATATGATTGAGAGCTGCTCTATGTTTTAGGTGCATTGGCTCCTGTCTCTGGCTCCTCAGAGTTAGAGAGGGTGGGTTGACTCTCCATGCCAGAAGGAGTCAGCTCCAAAACCCAGAAGCGGAGAGTCGGCTCTGGAGGACAGAGCAAGAAATAGGTATATGTATATATATGTGGATATATTTATATATTTTGAAAATGTGAAAGTGAAGAGAAAGTGAAGAGTTTTTAGGAGTGTTCACACAAACAACTCACATGCAGTCTTCGCTGAAGATAATAAGGCTGATGACATTTTACAATCACGCAACATGTGAAATGCCATGTCACCTGACCACAGCAGGCCTATAAATAGGCATAACTTCACAGACCTCAGATACCGGTCAGCGTGTAGCTGACGCAACATTGAGTTCCATTTGAGAGGGAACTCCACAAGTTGCATCGCAAAAGTTGCATCCATAAGTCACAGCAAAAGCAAACAATTTGGTCGCAACCATCACAAAAATTCCTATATGGACTGATTAAATGTAACTGTAAAATAATAAAACAAATTACCACTTGTCATTCTTTAGAAATAATAAAACAATCATAATGAATAAATCAAAAGAAAATTGCTGAGGTAATTAGAGGAATAAAAAAGTGCAGGAAATGCAGTAACAAAATAGTTCACTTTGGGGTGGTAACAGTAGCCCCACTAACCCGCTGGCCACATCAAACCACCTTGATGTTGATAAATTTCCTATAACAGCATGCCGTGTCATTTTTTATTCCATATATAACATGGAGGTGCACAGTCCATATAAATATATCACATAGCAAAGTCACATAAGAGCTTCACAAATAAATTTGCAAACAAGATTCTAACACAGTGATGAAAAGTTATATAAAGTTATTAACCCATAATCCAAAATGTAAACATATAACAGGTTAAAGAATACAAGTTCCCTGTGAGAGAAAATACAAAAAAAACAAGCAGGCTTTAGTTCATTTTTTCATTTGCTTAGACAATCCATATAGTAAATCCATTTGCCTCACACTACATAATAGCAGTATGTGCTATGTGGGTGTATTTCTTTGTATTTCACATAACATGTAGACAGACTATGACTGGCCTTGACAAAGTGTCTGGCTTATAGAGAGTGTGGGTGAGCACTTCTTGTGTTGAGTGTCTGTATTTGTTAATGCAATTCGTTATTGCACTTGTCTGTATAATACACATGGGATGAAGAATACGAGATCAAGTACTGTATATCTCAGTAGAAGCACTGGTAATGATCTTAATTTTGCACTGCTTCAGTCGACATTCTGGCTTTTGTTGTGTTTAGTTGTGTTAACTAGGTTCAGGATTCATGACCAAACAACTTTAAATTGAAACCTCTGATCTATGAATATGCATTTTCCGATCTCATCCACTAAGAAAATAATACAGTGGATATTGATCATGAGTTTAATAGCAAGTGTAAGGATCTTTAGGTTGTGCAGCAAACTCTTGCTTGTGTTTTGTAACTTTATCAGCAATTTACACACTTTTTTTTACATGTTTATATCTCTGAAATAGGAGTTAATTTATTGATTTGTGATTAGACCAGACACAGCTGTCATGTGACTCAGGCATATCATCTGCTCACTTGGGATGTGCATAAAGTACAAAATTTACACAAATTCCCATAAACTGACCTTAGTTAGTGAAAGAATATTGTTGGTGAATGAAAGGTCAAATTTATATCCGATAATTTAGCTAGAAATTCAGCTGATTTGCTTTTCAGTTTTTATGTCTATACTGTATGCATACTGCATGCCCAGCCCATCTGCATGTGTCAAGGACAGAGCAGAGGAATAAAGGTAAAATCAGCTTTTACGGGGGCAGGAAATTGTGTCCAGCAAAGCGTGTAGAGTCTGCAGAGGATGTGACAGGCCAGACATGAAATCCTAATGAAAATCATATCCAGCGGCATACATATTTGACTGCATCCAGAGCACAAACAGATCCATCTTCAAATGTGGACCATATAATGCTTAAATAAGCGTCAAACTGCAAAACCTGACAAATCCGCAAGAGGTTATTTAAATAAGCTCCAAACTGCAAAACTGACAATATAAGATTTCATTACAGGTGAGGTTCCTGAACCTCAGAGACTCTATTAATATCCTATGCAGTACAGCTTCTTGGTCTTACTATTAATGAAAGAAACCTTTAATTAAAGAATGTCTAACCTCACAGGAATAAAAAAAAATAGGAAGGACACAGGAACTAATCACTTCACTTCTAACCTGATATGGTCTAAAAATACCCTGAACTTGAAGCTCAGATCAGTATCTGGGCTTACCCCAGCTCTCAGCATTAATGTCATTCTCTGACTCCTCAGCACTGCTCTTAAATCCCCCAGCAGCAGAATGATGTACCACACCGCATGCCTTCATTGGCCACGGACGCCTGCTGAGCACACAGCCAAACCTTCTGAGAGCAAACACCAAGTCGCTTGACATCCAGCTGTACACAGGCACATTCCAAATGCCTCCAGTACCATATCAGCTCAGTCACTCCAACCCATCCCTCCTCCACAACAATACCCCACCAAACTGTCCCCCAAAAATAGCCAGGCAAAGCTGCTTAATGACTAAGACACCCGCAGATTTTTAATATGCTAATCAAGCAAGCGTCACTGCCACATCAGCATCATGCCGGAGGCTTTTTGTAATCAAGCTAAAACGTTGCTCCAGCTTTGAGGATTCGCCTTCTTTTCTTGGAAAAGTACATGTTGCTTCAAAGCATGTTAGATGTTTATATGAGGATAGGCTTAGCGCTCACTAAAACATAAGACGCATCTTTTCAAAAGCTCAAAAATGAAGCATTTTACAAAACTCCTTTCTCTTATATAATAACACTGTATGAATGCCTCTGCTTAGACTTAATCTACACAGTGTGTGAGGAAAACGTTTATTACACACACTTCAGCTAAAAACAGATCCTCTGATGGAATATGAAATAAGTGAAACTGAGCTATCAAATGCCATTTGACTACCCGCTGATAGTAAAGCCACTGGGATTTAACTCTTGCTTTATTTCTGCCTACACAGACAGATTCAGCAGAGCTTTAGTCCTTTAGTCTGTCCAGTTCTTTCGACTCATCATCTGTACACTGTAAACATAATAGTTTCCAAAGACCAGACTTTCATGCAAATATGACAGTCAACAACATTGTGCTCATGAGCTCATGGATAGCTAACTAGCTGAGTCTCTGCTGTAACTCAGCTCAACTGCGTTGTATAGCTGCATTACACTCTGGAACTTTGAGTCCAACATTTGCTGTCTCCAATACTTCTAGTTTGAAGGAAGCTCCTGTTCTTTTGTTTTGTGTAAACAGTCAAACCTGGCCATTTTTACTTATCATTGACTTTTTTTCTCCTATTAAACACCTTTGTAACATTCCAGCAGTGTCACCCTGTAACATTAGAGAAACAGGCAACAGCTAACTTCTCACAGGAATAAGAACAATACAGAACCACCCAACAAATCAGACCCTCCAGAATTTTGTGATTCTGTGATCATGGAAATTAATGCAAAATCAAGCAAACTCCACAATATTCGGAGGAGTTGTACTTTAAAAAAATATATATATATATATATATATATATATATATATATATATATATATATATATATATATATATATATATATATACAATTTTTTTTTTTTTTTTTTTTGACATGTCATGTAACATCATCACAACGCGCATTCAGCCAAAGCCCTCTTCAAATCAAGTGTGTCGAACATGGGTACAGCTAAAAGGTCTCATTTACCAACAAACATCACTGTGAAAGACAATCCATCCATCCATCCATCTTCTACCGCTTACTCCTTTTCAGGGTCACGGGGAACCTGGAGCCTATCCCAGGGAGCATCGGGCACAAGGCAGGGTATACCCTGGACAGGGTGCTAGTCCAACTGTGAAAGACAATGCAAAACAATTTCCACAGCAAAAGCACAGAAAACTTTGCAAAACATTGCAAAGTTTGAAAAAAGCTGCAGCAACATCAAGCATTTTTGTACACAACTCCTGTACACAACACTAACACATCATAAATATTCATACTTTCATCCATTTTCTGGGCCACTTATCCTACACAGGGTCGCAGGGAGCCTGCAGCTTATCCCAGGGAACTTGAGGCGCGGGACACCCTGGATGTGGTTGCAACCCATCGCAGGGCAAAATCACACACACACTTACACACCCATTCACACATTATGGACGATTTAGAGATACCAATCGGCCTAGAAATAATAAAATTAAAAAAAGGAAAGAAAAAAGTATGCACCGATAAAGTGCAAATTTCCCAGTTTGTATGTGGAAGGTTGAACAAAATGTGTCATTTTATTTCTATGCAAAGCTCTGAACAGTGAACAATATCTAGATAAGGGTTCATTCATCTGTCAAAAGACTCAAAAAAAAAGAAGACTGAAAGTAAATGGCATTTCTTTATAACAGGAATTATCTACAGCACTCACTGAATGTTTTTTATTATAACTCTGCACTATAAAGCCACTATGTAGCTTCTTCATATGCTGTACATCAAAATACTGAAAACTAAGAGTTGGCAAGAAATGTGACATAGTACATGACGATACATTTTCAAGGGATGCAAGAAATGCTAGCCAGATAAATAGCGGAGTACCTGAATTGAGTGAATTTAACTGTGCCAGTCATTGGGGTGTTGCCTACACTCCATTCAGCTGTATAAAGAACGAGAGACGCAAACGCACAAATTCAGAATACTGGTTTGTGTTTGCAGGAATACAGCTGAAGCTCAAAGCAAGAGCCAAGCGTTGGCACTATTCTAGCTCTCCTTTTAAAACCCCAGGCCTTTCCTGTTAGTCGAGTGGGAGACGCTCTCCAGGCAGCTAAGATATACTGAGCTCTGTTCACTTTCACAGAGAGCTCAAACGATGGTGTTGATCCTTTGAGAGCCAAATTTATTATATTCTGCAGTCTGTCTCCAAAAACAAATTGGAACAGTGATTGTCTTTCAGCCTGGTCTTACACTTCTGCTCATCCCATAAGACACTATGTCGCCATCTAGATGGTGGGAGTGGATAGTGCGGAGACAGAGTGGATACTGTGACTGACTGATCCAACCAGTATGGGACACTTGGCCTAGAGAGAACCCTAGGGATCAGCAGGAATAAAAGACAGCAGAAGCAAGATAAAACACAGCATGAAACACAAAACACAGCAGTGAATGGTGGGCTACACATATCGCTGCTTGTTTCCCATCAAGTTACATAGCCAGGCTAAGAGCAAACAAGACCTCTGCACAGTTTAGCCGATATGAGAGACAGGGAGAGCTGGACACCACTTAGACACGGATGATCGCTGAACCCAGGCATCAGTCCTGCAAGCAAGGCATCTAGGATTACAGTGAGGCTTTAGTTTCCACCCTGTAAATTGACTGTAAATTGATTTCCAGACAGTAAGTACATTGATGCGCCAGAAAGGTGGTTGTGACACAGACACTCCAAGTTTATGTGGACGGATTTCAAATGGACATAATCTATCATCTGTTGAGTGTGAAGCTATGTTCGCAAAATGTGAAAGTCTGTATGTGTGCGTGTGTGTCTGCCTGTCTCTCTCTCTCACACACACACACATAGTATATAAATGGAGATGCTCTGCCTGCTATGCAAACGCCATCAGTCCTCCCATTAGTATTCCATGCCCTGCTTTTAACACCTGAGGGAATGCGCAGCATGAGCATCTAGAGATAAACATGCACCCTGTTCGCCATGACATTTCTCCCCATTCACAGCCAAATCAGTCTCCAAAAGAGAGCCAAAGAAACAGCGTCAGTCTCTGATTGTCTCAGATAGAAATCCCAACACTACCTCTGGCCCCACAGGTGCTGGTTTACTCAATCACAAATGCACACACATACACAAAGTGATGGAGAGCGAACCACTCTCACTGCAAAACATGCAGAAATACCTCATATACAGTGAGTGAAAAACTCCGAAACTCCACTGATCTCCCACTGACAGAGAAAGAGAGCGAGAGTACAACCTAAATCCAAAACGGGGGAAAAAAAAAAAAAAAAAAAAAAAAAAAAAAAAAAAAAAAAAAAAAAAAAAAAAAAAAAACACACAAAAAGAAGGACAAAAAAAAATTTTTTTTTTACAAAAACACACCACTAAAAAAAAAAAGGCGGAACTACAAAAAAAATATGAGATGAATGGAAATAAAGACTGATGGGGAGACAAAAGATGAAGTGTCGATGTGGCTTTGCTCTCTGTGTGTGACACTGTATGTTTGAGTAATGGATTAGACAAATCTGTTTTTTCAGATTTCCCGGCAATTATCCTCCCGATGTAAGGATGAGCTCTGCAAACAGAGATGGGAATGAGAAAGAGATGAAGTGACAGTGAAAGAGAACGGCACATCAAGACATTATGAGTATGAGGAAAATGGCAGTGCTATTTCATGCTCTGTACGAATCTATTTTTTTTCCTAAATATTGGGTGAAAAGGAACAAATTTCAGACATACAAAAACGCATGCACTCCGTAGAGGTCACATGATGTTGTAGTACACTTTCAAAGACTACTAATCTCTTGGTGTACAAGAGCTTTCATTCCTTTTTCCTCTTTTGCTCAATCATTCGTTCAGATAGTTATGCCTAATAAATTTAGACCGAACAACCTTCCAGGTAATTGATATCGATGAGATGAGAAAATGCAGCTCCAGAAATTAACATTCATTCCTAATCTCCTGCTCACCTTTCCTCCTCACATTTAACACAGAGTAAAAAAGGAGCATAAGACAGAGCAATTAAAGCAAGTTGTTTCACCAAGACACAAGACTTTCCCCTTGTGGAACAACACCATGCGTAAGATGCATGACTGCAAGGGTATACCAGAAGGGCAAAACCTGGTGAAACCTGGTAAGCTTAGTAAAAGTGAAATTTCTTACTAACAACTACTGAGCCCTGTCAGTAAGAGAAGATATGATCTGGAGTTTATGTCAGGATGAGTCAGCACTCCTTTATGCAGAAAAAAAGGTAGATTCTGTAATCATTTCCATTCAAAATTTAAAAAGCTGTATAAGGCTATCTGCTTTAATATCACTCATTATTGGAGCCTTTATGGAAGTCTGAAAAAATCAGCATCTCTGATATACAAGCAATTTTTGTGGTTCATTCCCACTACATCAAAGAGTGCTTAATGAAATACCTCTTCTCTATGTCTGATCATGAGCGTGACCCGTGAGGTTTAGCACAAACACAACCCAGTATTCAATCATTATTTCTAGAGTTCATCTAAAATCAAGACATCCACCCGGACACAGACACACGCCTACACCAAAACAAGGAAGGAGTTCTCCAATTAGGACTGCGATCAAAAGGGTCCAGCGGTGACCTTGTCCGAAGGGGGGCGGAATAAAAGAGGATTTACGCAAAGGACGCTCTTTTCAGAGATTCAGCAGCACTAATGACTGAAAACTCTTATTATCCTCATAGGATTTTGACTCGAAAATGGGGCAAATGGGGAACGATCCAGTGCTGAGCCTTTACTTTTAGTCTTTATATTGTCAGTAACATGAATCATAAATTATGCATAATGGAAAGCTGATTAGTAAGTGTATTTCACATGTTGTGTTCATTCTTGAAAACAGTTGCAAATAGCCTGCTGTAAATTAGAAAATGAATGAGCTGTAAATACAGAAACAGATTATGATTGTGAAGCTTTTTTAAAAATGTGCTTTGGGGAAAAATAAAATATCATTGCAACGAATAAGCTTGATCTCCTTTCTGGACGCATAGTGCTGACTACACTATAGCACCACATGAGAGTAATGCAGATATTGAAGTCAGGTTAGAGAATTTCACTGAACTGAATCATGCCTTTCTTGTCTATGAGAGCACAAACCGTTTTGCCCTGCTGACACAGAGAGGTAACACACAATTTGTGAAAGACTAACATTGAATTCTCTATAGACGAAAATCTTCCATTACCTTACTGCACTCCACCACCAACCATCACAGTAATTAAAACATTTTTGCTCTCACTTAAAGGTCGGGAAGCAGCAAAAAAGGGCAACCATTTGTCTAAACAATCAGCAAATTCTTCTGCTGTGATGAAATGAAATGCTATATGTGCAAGAATGATGCCAATCATGCAAATGAGAACAACAAACATTGACATGTGTCACCATATTTTGTCATATATTCAAACACTCAAAAAATCTCTAGGCTTAACAGGCTCTACACATTACTGCAGGTGGAGCTAAATCTGGATGTGCTATAGCACATATCAGTCATGTTACTGTTTATGATAACATCACAGATTCACCTCCTTGGTGGAAAATTAGCTTGATGTGACAAAGCTGAAAACTTGCACCGTCAACCAAATAGCATCTCTAGTCATTGTGAAAGGCATCAAAATAGCATGTCTAGAACATCTCTTTTTGTGTGTGGCCAATATTTTGGGTGAATATTTTGGGTTTTGGGTGAATTGGATGAGGTCCCACTTATACAACTGTTACTAACTCAATGAATACTTCATCTACTTCCTTTTCCTTTATTCCATTATCTTTCTCAGTCTCAGTAAGACCATCTCTGTGTACCATCTCATGCCACCCGACTCCCTATTCCCTAAAAGCTAAAGAGTATTATGGAGGCGCAGTGTTCACATTACTTCATCCATCCACTCATTCATTCATCTTCAGTAAGTGCTTTATCCTGGTCTTTATCCAAATTTTGGGAACAGTGGATGCAAAGTTGGAACACACCCTGTCTGAGCCTGCAGTACCGGAAACTGGGACAATTTAAAGTAACCTATGTTATGTCTACATAAGCTTTCAGATATTAATTCATCAATTCATCCATCCATCCATGAATCCAATCATTCCTTCATTTCTTCAACTGTTTAAACACAGAGCTCAAAAAGGTGGTGTCTCAATGCAAGACAGTTCTGAACGTGTCAGATATGACGTGTAAAGCATCGAGATTACCTGCATCGATACACGTATAAACGAATGCACCAGACATTAGGTTTTGAATGTGTTGGCTGTTAAATTAAGGGTATGGCTGTGTGACCCCTCTTCTGAAAGTTCCTATCAGCCAGAGATTTCCTAGGAAAGTTAAATAAATAAACACTAAGACGAGAGAGAGAGAGAGAGAGAGAGAGAGAGAGAGAGAGAGAGAGAGAGAGTCTCTCAGATGTGCAAAGAGAGAACGGTTCAGGAGTTCAGTATGTTACCATGGAACTTCAGACATTACTTATTAATGACATAGATACCTAAATATTGTACCGTAGAGTGAATGAAGTGGGATTTCGGACATACTGTAGTTGCTGAAGTTGTGTGTGTGTGTGTGTGTGTGTGTGTGTGTGTGTGTGTGTGTGTGTGTGTGTGTGTGTGTGTGTGTGAGTGAGTGAGTAGAGGAGAGAGAGAGAGACGGTTGTGATTTCTCTGCTACATCAAGTTTGCTTTTGAACGCAGGGATTTATGGTCGAGGGGGAAAAAATCCCAGCAGCTGCTGCGCAAGAGAGAATTGGCGCCCTACCTGCGCGCCTATAAATAAGATTGCTTTCACTCGAACGCACATGGAGCGACAAAAGAAAAGCGTGCGAAAGAAGAAAAGCTCACGGTGGACCCGGTAGAGTTTAAAAAACCTATTATGCTATTATTTTTCTATCAGGCGCGATGTCTTTTTTTGTTTGTTTGTTTCAAGAGACACAAAAACCACCTGCAAAACATTATATACCCGCACTAAAGACCGCGTTAGACAGACTCCTGTCTGTCTAGGAAATTTGAACGGAAGAAGCGCAAGGCGAGACAGACTGATGGAAAAGGTCTGCACTTCCGGGAAAAGTTCGGGAAGCGCGGAAGAAGAGCACCTCGGGAATCCGTGCCGCTCACGCGCGACTAACAGAGCGGAAAACGTTCGCATCTTACACGCACGTGTGAAATATGATCAACATCTCATAGTTTATGTCAAGAAAAAGACATGGCTCTACCCAGTCACGACCTCTCCACAGACATGAGCGAACATCCTAAACCCCTCGGACGCAGAGTGCACTGCATAGTGCGCTGAATAGATATTTCATCCCCTGGGTAGCCTATATAGGGAATGGCGTGTTTTTTTGGAATGAAGCCAACATTCTGCTCAATGCGTACAGATTAATATTAGATTAATATCTGCCATAATCTGGCAATACGTGATACGTGGATATTTATAACAGGAATAAATCCATTCAGGAATATAGCCGCAGTATACTGAGAGATCAATTCTCTATTAACACCTAAAGATATATCCGCATAAAATATTAGGATATTTTATACTGAGAGTTATTGGCACCTGTTGGGCATCACCATTCAGTAAAACTAATATGAGAACACAAGTGTAAAACAAAAAAAATCCATGCGTAACATAGATATAACCAGCCATTATAACATATTGTAACAACAAAATAATATGAACAAATGTCATTTGCACAGAAGCTCGATATAGATTAGACAGTTGAAGCTAAAAGCAGGTCTCTACTAAGGAAGCAGTTTGGCTGAGCCAGAACATATCCAAATTGCCTTGCATTAAAAAAAATCACAAATCAAATGTCAGACGTTCTGAAAGTGAGAGAAGAGAAAGCTCGCTCTAGCTCGCTTATATCAATTCAGTCGAGTAAAGGGGGACGCGGTGTGAATCTCGCTCGCTCTGTCTCTCTCGCGCGCGCACACACACACACACAGACGCACAGAGAGATCGTTCGCCCCTAATGAACGGAGCCAAAGGAACGCTGAACTTCGGACCTGAGCTGAATATAGATGCGAAGCAGAGTTGAGTTTCGCTCGCGCTAAAAACAGCCTTCTGCATTCCGTATCTCTTGCGAGAAACAATCAAATACCCATGCATTCACCAAGTGAACCATATAAAAGATTATGCAAAAAAAACGAGTTTTCTTAATCAATCAGATAGATTCACTTGTTTCACTGCACAACTCATGCCTGACACAAAACCGTGATGAAGAGACGCATGATCGCGCGCACGATAAGGCAATCTGAAAAGAAGTCTAAAATTAAATGCCACAACGCAACTGACAATCTGAGTCACAAATCAAGGACGGCGGTCCAGATCCACTAGAAGAAGAGCAGCAAAAAGCCGGATTATTCAATGCACAGAAATGTGCTTTACCTGGGAGGCGAGGAAGGCGACGAGGACGCGGGCTCCCAACTCCATGATCTCTAATCACTCGACACGTAAATTCAGAAAGGCGCGCAGCTCTGGCCAGCTCTGCTCATAATGCCGGAGTGCAAGTGGCGCTGCGAAGAGTGAAGCCACGAAGCCTCGAGCCAACTTCCTTCCACACTACAAGTGCAGCCTCGCGCGCTGAGGCATTGGATAGAGGTGCCCGATCTGCGACCAATAGATTTTCAGGGGCGGATATCCTCCTGCACGCGCGGACACAGACACGCAGAAATAAGCGTGGGGGGTTTAATGTGAGCTAGACTGCCAAAGAATGTCCTGTTTATTATTGTATGAGGATTGATTTATTTAAGCATGTCTAATTTTATTAGCACTAGCTTTTAATAAGCATGTACTGTATATAAGCACCGTGATAAATTGTATTAAGGATGCATTTATTGAAACAAAGAAAACTGCTCCTTTTTTGGCACACTGACAAATGTTATTGTTAATTCATTCAACTTCGGTATGGACTCTACCCTGGTCAGGGTTGTGGATCCTATCTGGAGAACACTGGTCATGGGTCAGGAATACACCCTGGATGGGATGCCAATCTGTCACAGGGCACCATGCACACAAATACACACACACACGGTCACTAACTTTCAGGAGGTGCTTTATCCAAGTCTGGGTCGCAATGGATCCAGAGTCTATCTCAAGAATACTGGCAGTGAGGCAGGAATACATCCTTGATGGAATGCCGGTCCATTGCCAAGCACCACGCACACACATTTACACACTCACACCTAAGCCAATTTCGAGTAGCCAATCCACCTACTGGCATGTTTTTGGCAGAGGCATAGCTATAGGACAGGCAAAACACGCAAGTATTTGAGTCCCCAGTTTTTGAGAGCCCCCGAAGCATGAAATTAAGTCCATGAAAAGGTCAAATTTCAAAATAAAGTAATGTATAGCACTACACCAGGAACTGGGGCTAATCTGTCGAGCATGTTCGTCTTGTAGAAGTTCATTTAAAATTTTCATACTTTTCAAAATGAAGATTGATAATCTGATTGGCATCTCTAAATCGTCTTTAGCATGTAAATGTGTGTGATTGCACCCTGTGTTGGGTCGGAACTCTGTCCAGGGTGTCCCTCGCCTTGTGCCCCAAGTTCCCTGGGATAGGCTTCAGGCTCTGCATGACCCTGTGTAGGATAACGGTAGAGAAAAGGGATGGATGGGTGTAGGCTAAAGCATAAAGTAATGTAACACTAGCCCAATATAATTTTGGCAGGTAAGCAGCTAGCCAGGTGCTCAGTTTGGAACTCCTAATGTTAAGTATTTAACCTGTTTTCTTGGTAGCAATTGTCACTTTGCTCAAACTGTCTTGACAGCTTGGTCTTTTTAAAGTATATACTGAGCATAAAAGCCAAAACTTTAGCAACGGTGTTCTGTTATAGTCATTGTGATGTAAACATGGTTTATCTATTTACGAAGCTTGATCTAGTACCACATACTGTAGATAATATAATAACGATTTCAGACAGTTATACTATAGTTGGTTCATTGTATTGATTCTTTATCATGGGATCTGGGTAACATAATGGCAATAAGGAGGGGGAAAAAATGCAGGAAATCTGTGTCCTGCCTGGGGGCCGCACAGTCTCTGGACCCACCTCTGCTTTTGCAAAGAAGGAGGAAACTGGAGAATCCAGAGGAAACCCACATGAACATGGGAAGAATATGTGAAACAGCAACCCGGGCTCAGGATCAAACCAGGATGGATGAATGGATGAAATGGAAAGACTGATAGAACGATTGAATCTGAAGAAAGCCCAGTCGAAACATACTTCCTGTTTTTTACAGCCAGCGCTAAAAACACACACAGCTTTTAGGCGAGTACTCAAAAAACACAATCCCTCCAACCTCTGTTTATCTGTTAAAGACCCAAATAAGGACATGTCTGCTGTTTTCTACATACAGATTTAGTTTTCGCTCGTAACCGCATCCGAACACAGTTAAGAAGGCGTTGCGGTTTTGAGCGAAAACTTTAGTTTTTTTAGACTCTAGTGCTTGAATCCTGCGTGATCTAAAAGATTTATTTATTTTATGTCTGTTCTTAAAAGAAAACTATTTTTAGACTCTGCATAGTCATTGGTTTTTCTTTATTTTATTCTATTTTATTTATATTCTGTGCCGCGCATACCTTCCTGGACCTTCTGTGGTCCTGGAAGGTCTGTCAGGTGCCCCATTCGAGCCCCTATAGTGGATCTACTGTCTCAAGCCAGAGGGCTGATTTATCACCCTCGGCTAGAACTACAGAAACTGTGGGTCTGGCCCCTGAGGGGCAACAGCTCATAGATTCTGGTCTCACAACTGAGATTGTAGAAACCATGTTAAATGCTAGAGCACCATCCACAAGGAAATTGTATGCGCTCAAGTGGCAGCTTTTTGTCTTGTGGTGTGAGGAACGTCAGCTAGACCCAGTAAACTGCACAATAGCTACAGTCCTGAAGTTCTTACAAGAACGTTTCTCAGCAGTGTGGCTCCTTCTACAATCAGGGTTACGTGGCCGCCGTTTCGGCCAGCCATTCCCCTGTTGATGGAGCCTCTGAGGGGCTACATCCTCTAAATTCAAGGTTCATGTGTGGTGTCAGACGGCTGAGGCCCATCTGCAGGCCATGCATACCTTCCTGGGACCTTTCTGTGGTCTTGGAAGGTCTGTCAGGGGCCCCGTTTGAGCCCTTAGAGTCAGCCTCTGAGAAGCTTCTGACTCTAAAGGTAGCTCTTCTACTGGCCCTGACATCTCTCAAGCAAGTGGGAGATCTACAAGCTCTCTCTGTTGCCCCCTCCTGCCTTGACTTTGCCCCTGGACTAGCCAAGGCCTTCCTGTATCCTAGACCGGATTATATTCCTTAAGTGCCTACATCGGTTCCCCACCCAGTGGGGTTGCTGGCTTTCTGCCCTCCCCTGTTCCTCTCACAAGAGAGGATGCACCTACTGTGTTCAGTAAGGGCTCTCTGTACTTACGTCCAGAGCTCCGGCCAGTGGCGTAAGTCGGAGCATCTACTGGTCTGCTTTGGCAGCGACAGGAAAAGTGATGCTGTGTCAAAGCAGCGCATCTGTACATGGATAGTGGAAGCAATCTCGAGGGCATATGATACGCGGTCTCGCCACGCCTCTGGGCTTAAGAGCTCATTGCACTAGGGCGGTCACTTCCTCAAAGTTTTTGTCCAAAGGGGTATCCTTGCAGGATGTGTGTGCAGCTGCAGGGTGGTCTACGACATGCACTTTCATTCGTTATAACAGCCTGGATATTCATTCCACAATGGGCTCGAGTGTCTTGCAGTGACCCTCAGGCTTGGGTATTTTTGAACAGGCCGTACCATCTGTATGACAGAGTGGTTATTCCCGTTCCCATACTGTTATGCTAAATGAAACGTCGAAGTTCCCTTTGAAAGGGAACGTCAGGGTTACGCATGTAACCCTTATCCCTGAGAAGGGAACGAGACGTTGCATAGCACTGTCATACCGGGGCAGGCCTCTGAATTGCGTCTTGCATTCAGATAATAGAGGCTGGCGGCGTGGTTCACAGGTGCCATATGTATATCATGCGACGTGCTTATTTGCCACATCACCTGATCTTGGCATGACTATAACTAGAGGCATGATTTTACACAAGCTTCAGATACCGGTCATGCGGGCAATGATTAGTGGCAACTGGTTCTGCCACCTGAGCCACAGCCACCCATTGCAGCATTTACATGAATCAAAACTAATTAGAATATTGCCAAATACCAATTATTATCTGAATATTGATGTACATGTAAACATAGTCATTGCAAACATGTAGCAAGTGGAATTGTTGAACACCAGAATGGTCTTTAATACATTTAATACAGGCAGCTAGACTCACAAAAGCCTTCCAAATAGCATTTATTTTCATTTTAGATTTCTTCATCAGTTTTTTTTTTCTTTCATTCCTAGACAAGTGTAGCAATGGATAAGTGGTGAATTAATTATGAGTGCTAAATTAATTACATTCTCTCTGTCTTCCTGACATTTCACCTATAGAGCTTTACCTGTCTTGCATAATTATTTATATTCTTAAAAGTATCTTTTCTACTGAAGTCCTTTGAAATCATTTTATGGCTTGAACCTTATTTCACAGTAAAGTAAAGGTTAAAGAGCTTTACTGGAATGTCAGATTCAAATCATCCTCTTTTTATGTTAATTACTATAGATTCACATACATACATTTCACCAGTAATTTTGCTTGTTTCAACTACTTGCTTAATAAGAATTGTTTTTATTAGCATGACTTTAGAAGATGAAAATCAGTTTACATTTTAGGTGTAAACTCCTAAAAAGTCCTAAAAAATAGACTTTTTTTCTTCCACATTTTTTATCATAGTCGGTGGGAAAAGCCCATATCTGTGTCTTATTTTTCAGAAACTGCAGAAAGCACAATTCACTGTCACAAACCACTTAGTATTGACCACACAGACTCTTTTTCACAAAAAAACAGTAAAACATACACAAACAAAAATTTGCGATGCTGTTCAATGCCTCCATAATGCTTGGAGAAGCAAACTGTTCCTTGTTTCTAATTTTAAACACCCATGTTCAGTCTTCTACTGAGATACACTCAGCAGTCCAAAATATATGGGGAAAGAAGAAGCAGTCGGTTAAGTATCTCCACAGACACTAGATTAGAAAGTTACAGTCAGTTGTAATATATCACACACGTTTGGTTCACAGTAAAGAACTTAAATGGCGTGGGGTTTTTTTAAACGCTACAAAGGATTATTTTGACAGACATCTAGAGCATTCATTTCTTACTGTAACTTGATTTGAGAATGACATGTACACTCACTGGCCAAGTTAAAAGGAACATCTGTACTGTTTGCTCGTTCATGCAATTTTCCAATCAGCCCGTCATGTAGCAGCAGTGCAATACATAAAATCATGCAGCTACAGGCCAAGAGCTTTAGTTAATTTTCACATAAAATATAAAAAATAGGGAAGAAATGTTATCTCCGTGGCTATGGGATGGTTTGAGTATTTCAGATTCTGCCAATGTACTGGAATTTTCATACACCGCAGTATGTAGAGTTTACACAGAATGGTCTGAGGGAAAAAAAACATCCTATGATCGGCAGTTCTTAGAGTGGAAGAGCAAATAATCTCTCTTTACAGTGTCTGATTTTTGTTTGTGGATGACAGTACAATGTGGTCTTCTGATGTTGTAGCACATGCATCTCAAGGATTTGCATGGTGTGCATTCGGAGATGCTGAGATGAATGTGTAGTCATACAGGTGACTTTAAATTGTCCAATGAATGTACATTTCACATATCAGACACTTAAAATATACTGTAGTTCCCCCCCCATCACTTCACATACATACAAACTAGCTGTAAGAACTTTGTAACTTTTGCATGAATTAAAATTCAATCTTAACAGCTTCCAAATAAAGCAAGCATTCTTATATTGCTAGCACAAATTTCTACCCACTTACCCCCAAGTAACTCTGTGTTTAAACATTATTGAAAGGTCTTCCATTAGGGCAACAATGTAGCTACAAGTTCTTGTGGTTCACATCTCACCCCATGGCAGGCTGTGTGTCAGTGATATACTGCCTTAATTCAAGGATCCCTACACCTGTAATAGCCACATTTACCAAGTTTATTGCTTTAAACTTGCTGGCATTTGACAGGTGAGATTCGATGTTGCAGGACAAATATTCCAAAGAGGGCCATCACTGCCATCCCACTGCTCAAGCGCAGGTTGAAGCACATTCTATTTTAGTTGAATTACTGTTATCTATTGCATAAATGTTTCTCTATGGGTTAAATTAGAGCTTTTCAACTCTCACAGATCCCACAGAGCTTGTCAAGGTCTCAATGAGTTTTATTTTTTCCCTACAATACCAACTGCTTTTTCATCTTTAATCATTAAAACACCAAATTCAATTAATTAAGCCTATGAAAATTATGGCACCTGAATCTCATGTACTACTCACTAGTCCAACCATAGACTCCAACAATATAATTTTTTCTTGGTTTCTGTGCAGATGAGATATTTTTTAAATATTACACAACCGAATCTGACTAAATATGGGCACAGAGTAAACACTGCAGATTTTCTAAAAGATTCAGACAGGCAAATTTAATATAGAATCCTAAAAGTCAGCACAATCACATAGCAGACGAAAATAAATAAACAAGGATGGAAGGAACAGCTTGTAAATATCCCCAGTATAAAATCTGCAGCAATGCAAGCACAACTGCTGAATTAGATTCTGTCTGGGCACCACTCATCACCTATAACTATATATTACAATATACTTTAACAAGAACAGCCAATTATACAAACCTGTACCCTTAGAGTCACAGCACATAGTCACAGACAAGCCACCTGTACCTAGACCTTCATTAAAACATTCAGTCACACATGTATCTGAATCACACACACACACACACACACACATAAACACACACACACACACACACTCACACAAAACCACACAAGGATCTTGTACACTGTTAGTGTTATTTTGAATATAATAATAATAATAATAATAATAATAATAATAATAATAATCGTTATTATTATTATTATTATTATCGTTATTGTTGTTATTTTTATTATTATAAGTAGTAGTAGTATTTTGCCATTATTATTGGTATTCATGGTACCATTGAGAAGGGCTTGAGAATTGCTATCACATAGGACTCTACTGTGAGATTGATGTGCAACAACAACATTACTGCGCAAACATTACATTGCACAGATAATGCAAATGGTGTATTTTAATTTAGTTAAGATAACCACAAATGTCATGGGTCACTGAGATTATCTGTAAAGTCCTGATGTGGCTGCAGGATTTCATTCCAACCAAACAAGAGTCAAACCTTAATCCTCGACTTTTCTGTGTGTCTTGTATTTATCTGGGAAGAAAACCTACAACCCTCTGAACTACATGGACTACATACATCATAACATGCCTATGGAGATCTGAAAAAGGAATGTTTTTTAAACAATGCATACAGGATGTAAAATTGCATTGTTTTGATCAGTTTAATTAACATTGTTTATGCCTATAAAGTACAAAACAATAAGTGTACTAATGATACAGAACTATTATCTCCTCTCTCATTATTTTTATTTTTATTTTGTGTGTGGCTCCAGTACTTATTCTTTCAAGCCATTCAAAAAAATCACTAAAAATTCACTCAACATTCATGTACAGTTCTTGCTAGCTGCAGTGGGTATTCCGGCTATGAGTCATCATTTGGTTCAGTTCATGAATCATTTGGTTCCCCAACAGATCGGTGTCATTTTTTCCCAAAGCAATACAAAGTTCGTGATATTTTTGACAAGAGATTATTTTACTTTGCATTTTATAAAATCTGTTGAAATATGTGTAAAATCAGCTACAAACATGCATTGTCAAATACAATATGCACCCCTGCATTAATGTTATTGTGTCTGCTGTGCTTGTGCTTTAATAAGAAGAATAGTAAATAAACATGCTTTACTGACTCTTAGAAAAAAGCTATTTTCTCAGTGGTTCTCTGGATAGTTAAGGGTTCTGACATATTAAACAAGTTTTTAACATCTTTTATAAATGGAAACCTTTTGACATAGGGTTATACATACAGTAAAATGTTTAAGAGTGTACATTCAAAGGGGAGGCATGATAACAGGATGGGATGTCTACAGAGTCAGCTTTTGATTTCTGCAGCCTAATTTAGGTGGAAGCACAAAGTTTGGTTCAACTTTCATTTGCTTTCACACTGCAGCAATTAAGCACTTCAGCCACAACCTAAATTCTAATGGCATAGTCAGATTTATGATGAAATCAAGCTTGCAAGCAAAGAAAACGACTAAGATACCAGTCGAGCTAGGCACAGTCACAGCTGGGGCTGATGAAAAGGATCATTGGTGCAGATGCAACCCTCTGATAACATAATGTTTGACGTTATAGCTTCTCTCCATGCTGAGCTACAAACCAGTGAAAGCAGATATTTGCTAAATGCTTGACTCAAGGAAAATAGCAAGCAAACTCATAGGGGAACTCATAGCCTTAAAAAGTGAAACACATTCCACCATTGTGCCATGAGGTCCTTCTGTGACAAACACAGCACTAACATCCATCCATCCATCCATCTTCTACCGCTTACTCCTTCTTCAGTGTTGTGGCAGCACTAACATGGTTGAGCTCATTCAACATTCAAACATTCAACAACCCAGGTAGTGGACACTACCACTTCTGTAAGGGGTGTTTGAATAGACAAAATCTGCAGATGCTTCCTTTCGTAGAGAGGAAAGAAGCTGGACAGAAAAAGCCCTTGACTATACGCACAGGGCTCTGCATTTCAAGGATCAACTATTTTCTCAACATGGAGAAAATCCTACATAAGTCATTACTATCAAAAAGCACTAGCTACTATCAGTGCTAATGCTATAGAAAATTAATCGACACCTTCTGACAAATCACAATCAAGAATTCAACAGCACTGTGTCATAGTAAATATTGTAAGCTAGCATACCCTTTCATGCACAACCTTGTATCATTTTCAGGGTTTAAAAAAAAAAATTATTTCTATTTTTTTTTTAACTTTTACTAGTGTTGTTTGAAATACTGACTACATAATATACTTCGACAATGGACTGTCTTTGTTCATGCGCTTAATTGCTATTTATGTAAAGTTTATGTTGTAAATATTGTAAACATTTACAATTCACAGCAGAAAGAAATCTTATTAATGCTTGGCACATTTATTGAGTTAAAAGCCCAAAATTTAAATTAATGTGTTGGTCTAATAATTACTCAAGATAAACCTTTCACTCAGTTGCTTTTGTGGTGCGACTTTTGCATAATTGATGCAGGTTGATAGGTGCTGGTCAAGAGAATAGAATTGTAGTATTCAGGTTTCACTCATGCAGGAACACAAATTGTTACATCTTCTGTGACTTCATGAGTTTCATGAGTTTCAGCCATTGCTCAGTCTTAGTGTTCATTGTCTCTATAAGAAACAAGTGAAGTAGGGTGGAACAAATGGAAAATCTTATGTTATAGCAAAAATGCGCAAGAACCTTAAGCTCAATCCCTCTTTATTGAGCCAAATCAATAATTTAGAGAAGAGAGAATTGAAACACATTTTGTACTCTGCACATATTGACACACAGGGATTACACAGGGCTGTTAATTTTATCTGCCACATTGACTACAATATGTTTTTGCCTGCCAGTCTGAACAGAAACAGTTTAGTCATGAGGAGATGCTTCTATATACAAACCAACATAACTATGTGTCTTCCCTGTCATCTCTCCTGTGGCTGTTATAAATGGATGAGTAGATAAAAAATTACATCAATATAAGCTTTCATTTTGGCATCTAAATCAGATTATTTGCTGTTATCTAATATCTTAAGAAATATTATTTTGGACTTTGGAAACATGTGCAGCAACAAAAAAACACTGAATGGTATGAAGAAGCAAGGCTAGGGCTAATTCCTCCTAGCCCAAAGACTAGATTCATGCAGTTTATCAGTGATAGCCATACCAGGTGATTATGAAACGCCCTAAATTTGATCTCCATCTAGGCTGAGATTTCACTAATACATCCAAAACATGTCATCTATAATGACAATTTATAAATTATAAGTTGGATGAAATATATTAAATATATTAATGACGTACTGAACACTAACAAAATGGATTACTTACTCTGTTATCCATCCATCCATCCATCCATCCATCTTCTACCGCTTACTCCTTTTCAGGGTCGTGAGGGAACCTGGAGCCTATCCCAGGGAGCATCAGGCACAAGGCGGGGTACACTCTGGACAGGGTGCCAGTTACTCTGTTATCCTTTTCTCCAACTAAATCTGTTTGTAGAATAAATTCAAAGTAGATATATTTACTAAACAAAGTAAAAATGTTTGCTTAGTGGCATGTTCACATTGCGTTGGATTCCAGGATAACCAATGAACAGAACTAAAGACAAACATTTGGCATGACGCTTGTATTTTAGAGTAGCGGTAAAAGGAAGGTGGACTATAATAGAGGAGCTTAATTAAAACTGATTGAGCAAGATTAAAACAGACATGATTTTATTTCAAGTAAACTAAATGCATATTCAGCTACAAGGCATTGTAGCTACATTTTTATATTCAGCTACATTGACTTTGGAAAAAGCTTAGTTATGCACATTAGAGTGTTCATGCTTCCAGATTAATCTTATTCTATGTGGCATAGCCACAAAATTATCAGGGACCATGTATACTGTTTGTGTGTTTGTGTGTTTGTGTGTGTGTGTGTGTGTGTGTGTGTGTGTGTGAGAGAGAGAGAGAGAGAGAGAGAGAGAGAGAGAGGTGCCTGACAGACTCTTCTGGACTTATACTACAACAGCTACTACTAACAACAACAGTGGATTGAAATTACAGGGGAAATTGGCATGTCTTTCCCATAATGATCATACTGTGTATCATTCATTCTTTAAAAGTACGTAATAAGGACATTCTGAAGTTTGCAGTCAATTCTAGATTACAAATCCTCCCCGCCAGATTCAATCTCTCAATCTGGATTTCTACTACTCAGCCCCCGATATGTCACAATAGAATAGTAGATCTTATAACCAAAGAAATATCTATCTATCTATCTATCTATCTATCTATCTATCTATCTATCTATCTATCTATCTATCTATCTATCTATCTATCTATCTATCTATCTATCTATCTATCTATCTATCTCACTCACTCTCTCTCTCTCTCTCTCTCTCTCTCTCTCTCTCTCTCTCTCTCTCTCTTATATATATATATATATATATATATATATATATATATATATATATATATATATATAATTTTTATTTTATTTTTTTCATGAAAATGTACAAGCATTTTTGTGTCAAACCTGTAACACTGATTCATTAACTTTTGCAGATCTCTGCTAATACACCAGGGGTTGTTCTAGCAAATGAAGAGTGCAGACAGGTATTTGCCATAGAAGTAGGCTGCACATTTGACTATAGCCTAAAGGTTGGGTACAAGCGTAGACTTTTGGTCTTCATATGTGGCAGCCTACAGTAGGACATGTCTATAGACTTGTCATCAGGAGCATACAGCTGGAAGGAGTGCCTAAAAGGAGAGCTAAAATCTGTGTGGTTTTATTCTTTTCACTGAATAACCTTGAACTGTATTTTTTTTGTCCCACAAGCATAGTGTATTTAATACAAAAAGACACCATCATCATCTGAACGCTCTCTGTCTACTTACTACTTTCTGAAAATCCATTAGCAGATCAAAGACCTAGTCTTTTAAAGCAATTCTTGGTAGCACATAAATCAGTTTGATCTGTTTCCATGTAAGTTGTTTGTTGATCATTTTAGGACATTTGGACACCAATCATAAATCGATAAACAGGTGGAACTTTTGTTTGAGGAAAGCAGGGACATGCACTCACTGAACCTGAACCAAACTAATGAATTGAAACATTTATCTGCATGTTCAGCAATTATTCAAATTGATTAAATAAATTTGCTGGAACAAAAACAAGAACACAAGCGTGTACAGGGAACACAATGGATGACTAGGAAGGGAAAAAAGGGACAGCTTCAGTTTTCCTTGTACTAAACCACCCCTCATAGTTCAAGGGCTCATCAGAGTGTTCAGATATTCATATTTGTAATACCCTTCATAGACATTCTGCCTTTAGATTCCAATGATTTATGAAATTAAAACATTGTACAACGATGCATTAAAATTCACAGGCTCCTCAATAACATGCTTTTAAGGTGCCTTTGACTAATAAGAGTTCCAGAAAATGCAGCATCCATCAGCAACCACTGGGCGGCGATGAAGATTCCTGCTGCACTAGAGGAGAGCCGTCCGGGGAGACGACGTCACTCACCGGCCAAGATTTGTCCTTGGGAGTAAACAGGTGATGTGCTGCCAGAGGCAAAGGCAGGCCAGGGAAAACTCCTGAGTGTTGTGCTCATTCGAGGAGATTGATGGCCCCTGAATTGGATACTTTATTACAACTTGCATCCACTTTATTACTTGCCTCTGTCTCATTCTGGACAACATATATATATATATATATATATATATATATATATATATATATATATATATATATATATATATATATATATATATATATATATATATATATATATATATATATATATATATATATATATATATATATATATATATTTGTCTACAGGATGTCTACAAATATATATATACATATTTTATTTTATTTTTTTTTTCCCTCTAAGTGTCTCTAATTTTCTCCTCCATCTTCAATTTTTTCATGAGTAAAGTTTTCTACAAAAAAAAGAGTGAGACTGTTGTCAGGCTCATAAAAGAGGGATATTTGATGACAAGAGCATAACTGAGGTCTAGCTGACCTTGTTGACATGCATTCCACAAAGCTTGAGTACCACTTACTTATACGATGCTGTAATTGGACTTTAAATCTTTTCTAAATGGCACAAGCATCAATATTACAATGTTTACACCAAGGGTCATTTATTGCCTTAATTTGAGATACATATGGAAATGTACAAGCTTAAGGTATGTAATCAAAGCTAAAGGCTATAGCTACACGAAATTCCTTAAAATAAAATATACAGTAGGAGTTTTCTTCTTGACTACAATCTACAGTTTTTACTTGGTTGCCTTTTTATCACCGTCACAAATCTTTGCTCTATAATGTTGTTGATATTAAGTGTATGGCTGTGCAGTGCTCTCCATAGTCTGACTTTTGCAGATAACAAGGAAGAGCAGAAAAGAAGCAAAATTTCTACAGTTCGCTGCAGTTGAAAATGGCTGAGATAAGGTGTTGATGAAGGGGTTTAGATCCTGTGTCGAGTTCTTCAATTCAGCCTATGGTGGGAATCCTATGTTGACAGCTGGCCCAGAAATAATGTGAAATGGTTTGCAAAACATTTGAATCTGCCAAGTCAACGAAGGTAAATTACAGCCAAAATCAAAAGCAAACGGTCAGTGTTGGATAAGGTAATGATCACAGCTATTTAAAGTAAAAAAAAAAAATGTCCAGCTAGCAAAATAACCTGTGGGAATTGTATTCTTCACTCCCCAAAGTGTATCTTAGACTCCATTACATGATAACTTTCAGAGCCAGATCAGCAGAACAAGTGCAAAACTACAAACAAGTTCATTGGAACCATTATTTACAGGCTTTGATTCAAGAGTGGGTAGTTTAAACAGATGGCTTCATTGCCACAGAGCTCTAGAATATGTCCTGATTGCCATAAACTATTGTTATAGCCAAGGATAAATTATACTGATAACTATAAAACACTCTTATTGGCTTTGATAAATTAGTCCACCTGGCATCAATTAAACTTTTACTCAAAAGAGATGCCTCTGGGACTCTGATGCCTCTAGCATTGACATTATTTTTACTGAATATCACTCAATTTTATATATATATATATATATATATATATATATATATATATATATGAGAGAGAGAGAGAGAGAGAGAGAGAAAGAGAGACAGACACAAGCACACATGCACCATTTAGAACAGGCACCTTACTGTTATTTTCCTTAGCTCTTCAAATGGTTCCCCAGTGGGATAGCAGGCTCTATCTGTGTGCAATCAGCACTGATAATTTTTTTCCTTCTACTTTTGCTGCCTATAGTACTATTGCCATAAATGCTTTCAGTCATCAAAGTGGTTTTCATTACAGAAATGCTGGATATGTTTCATTTTTACCACTCCCTGTCCTTGTTTAAGCATCATTTCTCAGTAAAAGAGACAGCTGAAAGATGAAATCTGGGCCAACACAGGTTGTTTACATAACGGTCCTACCTCCCCATTTCTGTAATCTCTCTTCTTCTCTGTAAAAACAATATATGGATGGAAAAATCTTTCCTTTGGACACTAAACTGGCAATCCAACCAGAACGAATGAATAAACGAATGAATGAAAGCATACATATATACATACATACGTAGCCTACATAAAATCACACTAGTATTCCAGTTCTCAAGCCTGTATATCCACTATGCTTTATTATATGAAGCACTGTACACCTCAAGGCATAATTGTGTGTGTCGTCGTTGTCGTCGTTGTCGTAACCCTCCCCACAAACCCCCCCCCCTCTCCCCTAAACACCCCCCCACCCACCCATCCCGTTCTCCCACGTTCTCCCCCGTTCTCCCCCGTTCTACCCAATTTGGTCATAGGGGCAATGGTGGCTTGAAGGTTATGACTCTGGGTTACTGATCAGAAGGTTGGGAACCTTGAGCAAGGCTGTCTCCTTGAGCAACTCTCTCTGCTCCAGGGGCGCTTTATCATGGCTGACCCTGTACACTGAACCCAGCTTCCTAATATGCTAGGCTATGCAAAAAAAAAAAAAAAAGAATTTCACTGTGCTGTAATGTATATGTGACTAATAAAGACTCATTATGTGGCACTTTCCTCCCTATCCACTATCACCCAACAGCTACCAACCAGGGAGGATGAAGACTAATACACGTTTCCTCTGTGACATGTGAAACCAGCTTTTTGAGCAGAGAAAAGCATAACCCACTTCAGGGGCAGTGCTGTCTACCCGCTTCCACATACCTGACCTCATAGACACTAATTGACTAGTGTCACTTTGGCTGACAGAGAGCTCAAAGCCACGGATGGCTGTGGCATTGTCAGGATTTGAACTTATGATCTACTGGCAATATTGCAATCGCTTTTCTGTTGTACCAAGAACCTACCATAATTGTGTCTTTTAATAACTATTTACTACCTCTCTAAAGAAATTCAGTGAAAGATCCTCACTGATACCACTCCCAGAAAAACAGTGTGTAAATATATTGATTATGTACAGTACATTCTTAAGCCTTAAACAAGAACATTACTAGGAAAATGGGGTTCTTTTTTAGCACATTTAACCTGTCTAAATAAATAAATAAATAAATAAATAAGACTATTTAATCTCGCAGCCTATTGTCCCAGTGCTGTTTTTACACAGCTATTATTCATTACTTCCTCCTGGGTCTGATTAATGAATGTGGTTTTCTTAGTAAGTAAGAAGATGAATTGTGGAGAGGGCAGATGTTTTGTGTATCCCTTGGCTCTTTTGATGTTAGTTTTGGACAGATCCCATTACTAATTGTTTCAGTTAGGGTTTTTTTTTAAGCTGAATGCACCCATGAGTCAAACCGAAGTCAGTACATAGTCCATTTCAGCTCCGATCTTCAAATTGAACAGTAAAATCTATTTAGAACAAGTGCTTGCCATTCACACATATATAGCACGAAAATGAATTCATGGGTAGTCTTGCATTGTCTAGCCCAGGGGTGGGCAATCTTATCTGTAAAGGGATGGAAACGTGTTTGCCTAATGAATCAATGTATAGTAAATGTCCCAGAGCTCTCCTTCTCTCTGTAAATACTTATTACAGCATATATAAGGCTAGACCAGGAGTGGGCAATCTTATCCAGAAAGGGACAGTGTGGGTGCAGGTTTTCATTCCAACCAAGCAGAAGCCACACCTGATTCCACCTGTTTAATCAGTTGATCTTGGATTTCAATAAATTCCGGTGTGGCTTCTGCTTGGTCTAGCCTTATATATGCTCTAATAAGTATTTACAGAGAGAAGGAGAACTCAGGGACATTTACTGTACATTGATTCATTTGGCAAACACATTTCCATTCAATTCAATTTAATTTATTTAGCACTTTTAACATTGGACATTATATCAAAGCAGCTTTAGAAAAAAACATACATAGATTTATATTGATCCCTAATGAACAAGTTAGATGTGATGGTGGCAAGGAAAAACTCTCTGAGATGACATGAGGAAGAAACCTTTAGTAGAAGCAGTCAAAATGGAGCCCATCATCAGCTGGGTGACATACTGCGATTATGAATCATTTTTGTTCTATAACTGTAGACTAAAGAGATATGCTCGAAGGAACATGAGTATGAGCATCAGAGTAATTTCTGATTTAATTACAGAAAGAGGAAGGGAGGGAGAGAGGAGGGGGGGGGGCACTGATTATTAGGTATGCTCCTGTAATGTTCTAAGAAGATAGATTGCGTGCAGAGTGCAAGCAGGGATTAAGACAAACTATGACAGCATAAATAAAGGGCGAGCCAGAAGGTAACACAAGCATGGGACATAAAACAGCCAGCCACTCTATCGTGTGAATGCTTGAGAGAGAGAGAGAGAGAGAGAGAGAGAGAGAGATAGAGTGTGTGTGTGTGTGTGTGTGTGTGTGTGTGTGTGTGTGTGTGTGTGTGTGTGTGTGTGGGGGGGGGGGGGGGGGGTGTGTTGTGTGTGAGGGAATTTGGGTGGTTGGTTTACCAAATATCCCAGTCACCCAAAACAACTGAAAGTCCATCCAGCTAATATGTATTTAGAAAAATTTTTTGCTTTTCACACTCCTCAATTTTATTACGCTGGTGTTGCTTATCTGGCCTTACTGAAACATATACTGTAGTTGTGTATCATCAGCACAACAGTGAATGCAAATACCATGTTTACAAATAACTGTACCCAGAGATAACATATACTGTATAGAAAGCTGTGGGCCTAGAATAGAGCCTTGTGGAACACCAAAGCTTACTTTAGCATACATAGAGAAGTCGCCATTTACGTCTGCAAACTGATAATGAGTGGTCAAATAAGAACTGAGCCAGGAGAAAACAAGCAAGATACAACCCTCATCAGAGGCCGGTAGTAGACAATTTTCCACTTTAACCAGTGCCATCTCAGTACTGTGATGAGGTAAGAACCTGATTGATAGATTTCATGAATGTTACTCCTCTGCATGTTAAAGCCTAAATGGTGTTCTACATCCTTTTCTAGGATCTTGGAGATAAAGGTTTGATATTGGCGTATAGTTGACTAGCTGACATGGGTTGAGGTTGCCTTTTTATAATCAGGGGTTTGATAACTGCTCATTTAAATGATTTAGGTACAAAGCCAGTGCTAATGGGAGAACTGATTAGTTTTAATAGAAACTACTGAAATTAGTCTTTCAGAGCGGAGTAAAGGATTCTAATTGTTGATCTGTAGTGGTTATGTTGTCATTTACATGGTTAGTTATAAAATTGTCTGACTAAGCTAATAGCCTAAGTTTGCCTAATATGCCTAATTTTTTACTTATAATATAATATTTTAATAATATTATTATTTGTATTTTGTCTTTGAAAAAATTCATAAATTCATTGCTAGGACATGATGGTATGTATGCTATTGTGGTGGTGTTACGTACCGGTAGTGGAGACAAGCACGGGCCGAGACGAATCCAGGTAGCGAGAGACGCTAAGAAGTCCGTAACAACAATAAAATGATAATCCAGGGAATCGTGAATCGAAGTCTGTAATGAAGTCAATAAGCCAGTTAAATCCGTGAACGTAATCCAGTGCTTGGTAACAACTATTCATGGTACAGGGCATTTACTTCGCGCTGTGCTATCGCTAACGAGGGCTTATGTAACCTTGCATGTCACACAGGTGTACGCACTCAGTAATCCGGTGAACTCGAGCGCAGGCGTGGCTGGGAAATGTAGTTCTCATCGGTACTGCAACTACGAGTTCACTGAGGCATAACAGAGCCCTCCCCCAAAGAGCTCCCTCCGGGAGCCGATATCTTCCGAGGTCCCGCCAGAGGACTATAGCGGGTCTATGTGGGTGAGCAGCATGAAAGTCACTTCATAGGTTAGCATCCAGAATGTCCCGGGATGGTACCCAACACTGCTCCTTGGGTCCGTACCCCTCCCAGTCAACCAGGTACTCAAGCCCATCCCTTCTATGCCTAGAGTCCAAGATTTCACGAATGCGGTACGCTAGATGGCCCTCAATTTCTAGCGGTTCCGGTGGCATGTCCTCGGGGGCCGATGTGGCCAGGGGGTCTGGTATGACTGGCTTGAGGAGAGAGACATGAAACGATGGAGCAATGCGGCTGTGTTTGGGTAAGTCCGAGCGGTACATGACCTCATTAATTTGTCTCAGGATCCGGAAGGTGCAGATATACTTGGGTCTCAATTTACTGCTCAGGAGTGGTGACCTTAGGTCTCTGGTGGAGAGCCATACTCTGTCACCCGGTTGATAGTTGGGGTGACTCCCTCTGTGCCTGTGCGGTGTGGGCAGCCTGTGCCAAGTGCTGATGGGCCTGTTCCCAGACCTGTTTACTAATGTTCCCAGGTGACTAATTCTAGGCGGTACCGTTCGGACACGAATCGTTTCCCCGGAGGGCAGGCTGTTGGGACTCTGGACCTGGGGAGACAAGCTAGGGCATGAACCACAGACCACTCTATAGCGCTAACAATACAAGAAGATGGCAAGATATATTCTTCCTGACCTACCCTGACCTTCAGGACAGGGCATTGGCCTTCACGTTCTTTGTTCCTGGTCTGTATGACAGGGTGAACTGGAACCTGGAGAAAAACAATGACCAGCGTGCTTGTCGGGGCGTGAGTTGCTTGGTGGTCCAGGTTCTTATGGTCCGTATAAATCATGAATGGGTGATTGGATCCTCCTGCCACTGCCTTAAGCATAGTGAATGCTACGCTTAAGCCTCTCCAGGGCCTCTTGGGCGTCGGAGTTTCAATAGAGTTTATGTGGTTTCCCCTGCAGGAGGGAAGTTAGGGGACGTGCTACCTTGCTGAAGTCTCATATGAATCTCCGATAGAAGTTTGTGAAGCCAAGGAAACGCTGTAGGTCCTTGATGGTCCATGGAGTAGGCCACTCCACCACTGCTTGAATTTTGTCTTTGTCCATGGCGACCCACTTTGGATTAATGACATATCCCAGGAACAAGATGGTGTTATGGTGGAACTCGCACATACAGCTGATTCCGTAAAAGGTGACGTAGTACATGACGAACCTGCTTCACATGTTTCTCATAGGATGTCAAATAAATCAGGATGTCATCTAGGTAGGCGACAACACATTGCCCCAGCATGTCCCTCAGGATGTCGTTGATGAGGCTCTGGAATACTGAGGGGGTGTTAGTAAGCCCGGGCGCATGGTGGCTTAGTCGTTAGCACGATCGCCTCACACCTGAAGGGTCCGGGGTTTGATTCCTGCCGGGGCCATGTGTGTGCGGAGTTTGCATGTTCTCCCCTTGCTACAGGGTTTCCTCCGGGTACTCCCGTTTCCTCCCCCAGTCCAAAGACATGCATGGAAGGCTGATTGGCCTGTCCATAGAGTATGAATGTGAGTGTCCGCCATTGCCGGTCCCAAGCCTGGATGCCTGTAAAAACCCTAACCACTATGGAAACGACGGGAGGGATTTCTCTCTCGTCGCCCAATACACTACTTATCGTGGGTAGATAAGAAGAAGAAGTTAGCGAGCCCATATGGCATGACCAAGTATTCGTAGTGCCCAGACGTGGTGCTAAAGGCCGTTTCCACTCGTCTCCCTGCCTGATGTGGATCAAATTTTCAAGTTTCATGAACTAGGTTGCGGACCTCAGCTGTTCCAGGGCAGCATCATGGTTTGGGCCTGCTTTTCTTCAGCAGGGACAGGGAAGATGGTTAACATTGAGGGGAAGATGGATGCAGTCAAATACAGGACCATTCTGGATGAAAACCTGTTGGAGTCTGCAAAAGACCTGAAACTGGGACGGAGATTTGTCTTCCAACAAGACGATGATCCCAAACATACAACAAAATCTACAAAGGAATGGTTCACAAATAAATGTATCCAGGTGTTAGAATGGCCAAGTCAAAGTCCAGACCTGAATCCAATCGAGAATCTGTGGAAAGAGCTGAAAACTGCTGTTCACAAACGCTCTCCATCCAACCTCACTGAGCTCGAGCTGTTTTGCAAGGAAGAATGGGCAAGAATTTCAGTCTCTCGATGTGCAAAACTGATAGAGACATACCCCAAGCGACTTGCAGCTGTAATCGCAGCAAAAGGTGGCTCTACAAAGTATTAACGCAAGGGGGCCGAATAATTTTGCACGCCTCACTTTTAATTTTTTTATTAGTTAAAAAAGTTTCATATATCCAATAGATTTCGTTCCACTACACAATTGTGTCCCACTTGTTGGTGATTCTTCACAAAAAATAAAAATTTTATATCTTTATGTTTGAAGCCTGAAATGTGGCAAAAGGTTGAAAAGTTCAAGGGGGCCGAATACTTTCGCAAAGCACTGTAGTGCTAACAATGCAGGAAAACTACAGCCACTTGTATACAGAACTACAATAAGCAGATTTGCAGCCAGATCACTACAGATCTAAACTGCATCATTAACAGAAAAATAATGCATTTTATACCACAGTAGTGTAGAATTCTCAAATGTGATCAAAAGGTGTTTATGCATTTTCTGTATGTTTATATTAATTTACTCATTCTGATACATTAAGGCAGCTGATGAAAATTTAAAGATATCATTATTGGCAAATCACTGTGGTAAAAGAGGAATAAAACACTTCAGGATATGCTGAAGTGGAAAGTAATACTCTTCCAGGTGGTAAGAGCAGGTCACAGCACACCACCCCATCTTGGATTTCTTTCCAAAAACAACATGCCCTGTCATATTTTATTTTTCAAATGACAATGTGTATAATCTTGGGGATTGAGCAGCTTTTCCCGTATTTGACCTGTTTGTTTTTCATATAAGAAAAAAACATGGGTATCTGTAATTAAAAGGCTTGATGCATTGCAATACAGTTTGTAATCTTTTTATCTAGCATGTTTAGCAAGTTTTGTAATGTTACATGAAATATTCATATCCTTAAGATATAACCGATTCCAAAACACTTCCATGGTGTCACGATTCCCCCGTACAGCAGCGCACATTGAGCACTGTTGCGCAATGTATGTATTCTGTGTATATCTCGATGCATAGCAAACTTGTTCCATGTCATGTTGTTGCCTTAGCCTTAGCCTTAGCCATAGCCATAGTCATAGTTAGCCTAGCTTAGTTTATCTAGAGTGTTCCATTTTGGTTTTGCGTTCACCACACTGTAAATAAACATCACCGTTCATACTGCATTTGCATCCTGCCTGATTCCTTGCCGTCACGTCCCGTGACAGATTGAACCGCCTCAACCATGGATGCAGCAGGCAAACGGAGAGGACGCCGTACCGGGAATCCACGCCAAGAATCCCAGCCTTGGATTCTATGCGATTTAACCAAAGAACTTCCTGGGACATGCGGGATCGGTATGATGGCTCATTTGGATATTTTGGTCCTCATTGTGGAGGACTGTCATCACTATTTCTCCAGCCTGTTCAACCTGAAGCCCACAGAAAGCCAGTTCATACGGTTTATTATGTCTCGTTTTTTGGCCCAGTCCGCACATGGGCACAGCGAGTGGCAGCCACGAAACCTAGGTGCTGGAGGATATTAGGCAGATTTTGGACTTGTTTTTGGAGGAGTTTGGAGAACCAGGGCAGGATTACAACCTGGATAAAGTACTGAGGGAGGTTACTTGGGGGCCTCATGCTACGCTCCCATTCCACGTGCACGAGCGGGTGAGACATAGAGAGGAGATGGACAAGTTCTTACCTAAGCCATTCCTCAAGCTCCAGGCACAGTCACTCAGAGTAGCTACGTCAAAGCTACTGAAGAGGGCTCATCTGGGGAGTCACAACTACAAGCAACACAGGTTTTGCTGCAAGAGGAGACACTATGGAAACAGGTTCTGAGCACACGGCTTTGTCAACTAGAGGACGAACAAAATTGACTAAGGGAGCTTCTGGAGGAGGAAAAAAGGAAGAAAAAAAGGAAGAGTGTAGAGAACCAGCTTCACCCCGTTCAGACACAACTGTCAGAATTGGAAAAGAAATTGGAACAGGTGCATGAAATGGGGGCAGAGCTGGAGGACGAGAGGAAACAGAAAGCTCTGGCTGTAGCAGCAAAGAAGAAGCTGGAGCTTGACCTGTCCGAGTGGGAAGCTCAACTCATCCAAGCCATTAAAGCTCGAGATGAAGCACAGAGACAGCTGAAGAGAGTACAGATTCAGTTAAAGGATAAGTTGTGGGATGTGGATGAACTCCGAGCAGCGAGAGATGCTGCACGGAGCAGCGCCGAAGAGAGTGAACGCAAGGTCAAGAGTATGGAGGCTGAAAATGTGCGGTTACATGAGGATCTGTCTGCAGCTGATCGCAGTCAGAAGCAGGTTCTACAGGAGAGAAATGAGCTGCATGATGAAGTGACCAGCCGTAACTCCAAGATATCTGCTTTGAATGATGAGAAGCGGAGGTTGGAGGCTCGTATTTCATTGAAGAAGGCAAATGCACAAGTGGACACGCTGAGCACCGAGCTAGCAGGTGAGCGCAGAAAGGCTCAGAGGAGTGAGATTGTTCGGCAGCAGCTGGAGAGACAGAATAAGGATCTGACTGCCAAAATGCAGGAGCTGGAAGGCTCGGTCCAATCGAAGTCTCAAGTCCACGATGTCCAAGTCCAGACCCAGTCTCAAGTCCACGACACCCAAGTCCAGACCCAGTCTCAAGTCCATGACGCCCAAGTCCAGACCCAGTCTCAAGTCTCGGATGCCCAAGTCCAAGCCCAGTCGCCGGTGCCTGACCGCCAAGCCATGTCTCTCGTCCAAGCCATGTCTCTTGTCCAAGCCATGTCTCTCGTCCAAACCATGTCTCTCGTCCAAGCCATGTCTCAAGCTCAAGCCATGTCTCTAGTCCAAGCCATGTCCATTGTCCAAGTCATGTCCTAGGTCTCAGCAGGCCAAGCGAAAGTCCTGTCTCGAGTTCCTGACCTCCCATCCAAGCCGGCTGTTCCGGTAACAGCAGCCCTGTTCAGCTGAGGACGCCACTCAGCAGGCCTGTTCAGCTGAGGACGCCGCTCAGCAGCCCTGTTCAGCTGAGGACGCCACTCAGCAGCCCTGTTCAGCTGAGGACGCCGCTCAGCAGCCCTGTTCAGCTGAGGACGCCGCTCAGCAGCCCTGTTCAGCTGAGGACGCCGCTCAGCAGCCCTGTTCAGCTGAGGATGCCGCTCAGCAGCCCTGTTCAGCTGAGGATGCCGCTCAGCAGCCTCGTCCAGCTGAGGACGTCGCTCAGCCTCAGTGCTCTGCTGAGGTCGTCGCTCAGTCTCCACGTCCAGCTGAGAACGCCACTCAGCCTCACTGCTCTGCTGAGGTCGTCGCTCAGCCTCCACGTCCAGCTAACGACGTCGCTCAGCCTCACTGTTCAGCTGAGATCGTCGCTCAGCCTCCACGTCCAGCTGAGGACGTCGCTCAGACTCACTGTTCAGCTGAGGTCGTCGCTCAACCTCCACGTCCAGCTGAGGACGTTTCTCAGCCTCACTGTTCAGCTGAGATCGTCGCTCAGCCTCCACGTCCAGCTGAGGACGTCGCTCAACCTCCACGTCCAGCTGAGGACGTTTCTCAGCCTCACTGTTCAGCTAAGGTCATTGCTCAGCCTCCATGTCCAACTGAAGACGTCACTTAGCCTCCACGTCCAGCTGAGGACGTCGCTCAGCCTCCACGTCCAGCTGGGGTCGTCGCCCAGCAGTCCCATCCAGCTGAGGACATTGCACCGCTCCCAAGCGTCGATGAGAGCGTCGCTCTGCCTCCCTGTTCCGCTAGGGACTTTGTTCTGCTCCCCTGCTCCAGGGACACCGTGCGGTTTCTTCCTGGTGCTGCTTGGGACATTCAGCCTGGGGGGCTGGGGCCGCCGATGAAGTGGGAGGACTCTTGGCACTCCAGGAAGAGTGCCTTTGGAGGGGGTTCTGTCACGATTCCCTCGTACAACAGCACGTTGAGCGCTGTTGCGCATGCGTGAACCTCTTCCGGGTTGATGTCAGGTTTTCGTCTCCCCTCGTCAAGGGTCATAGTTCACTGGGTCACGTGTGTTTGGGAAGTGCCGGCAGCTGTTAGCGGTTGCGGGCTAATGAATGATATGTCTATATATCGTGAGCCGTGCTTCACACGGCGCGGTTCAATATCTCAATACATATCTCGATGTAGATTGCGCGTATGTATTCTCGACGTGTATATCTCGACGCATAGCGAACTTGTTCCATGTCATGTTTTTGCCTTAGTCTTAGCCTTAGCAATAGCCATAGCCATAGTCATAGTTAGCCTAGCTTAGTTTATTGAGAGTGTTTTGTTTCTTGTTTCCATTTTGGTTTTGCATTCACCACACTGTAAATAAATATCACCGTTCGTACTGCATTTGCATCCTGCCTGCTTCCTTGCCATCACGTCCCGTGACACATGGAGTTAATTTACATGAGCATGCAATAGCATGAAAGGATTACATTCAAACATTAATGTGAAATAAACTGAAGCAAACACACTTTTTCAATTCCAACATGAACTGGAAATTCTATCAGCAGATACAGCGGTCACTGATTATCAAGCTCCACATAAGGATCTCAGGGTAAAAAATGTACAAAGCTGTTACTGCTGTTTGTGGAAAATAGTAAGGCATGACGCATTGACTAACACAATTCTGAAATTTAAATTCCATCCTGTATTATCCAAATTCTGAAAAGGCTGGTGATGTCAGTATTATCCCAAGCAATCATGTTTGCCTCGCATCACCGGTGTTAGGGGTTCAAATCCCATCTCTGGAATGCAAGGACAGTGCTTGCATGTTCTCCCTGTGGCTCAGGGGTTTCCTCTGGGTACTCCAGTGTCCTCCGCCAGTCCAATCATGTGCATTGTAGGTTGCTTGGCATTTCCAAATTGTCTGTATTGTGTGAATGGGAGTGCAACTGTGCCCTGTGATGGGTTGGCACCCCATCCAGGGTGGCCCCTGCCTTGTGCCCTGAGTTCAATGGGATAGGCACCAGGCTGACCTATGTAGGATAAGCGGTACAGAGAATGGATGGGCAGATAATAAGTCTCAACTAAAAAAAAGGCAATGTTTTTAAATAGTTCACAAAAAAGTGGAACTAGAATATTTTATGATGACCTATACTTAAGGCTTCAATCATTTCACTGACTTTAACACTTTCAACGATTCACATATTCAAAAGTTTATTGTCATTGAGTTTCACACTACAAAAGAAGATATCTTTAAAAAAAAGTTACGAAAAGAAAAAAAACATCAATACAAAATGACAATACAGAAACAATGAATCCAAGTACAATAGTACAAGAGTACAAAAATGCTAAATATTGCACTTATGAAGGATTGATTACTGCACATACAACTGAGTTGTTACACAATTATTATACAATTATTCATTGTGCTGTTGAGTTCAGTGTTCAGTTGTGTAATGGCCCTTGGGAAGAAGCTGTTGGTGAATTTTCTAATGCAAGTGTGAAAGGCTATGCAATGACTGCTGGATAGTCTGAAGCGCCAATTCTCATACCCAGCCATTTTATCTTGGCCAGTTCCACCAGTTAGGTCTCCCCTATCAAACAACAGAGAGAGTGAAGACATGTTTTCTCCAAGACTTATGAAGCCAACCACAGTTCTTTCAAACTGCTGCTCATGCTGTATCAAGGGGCAGTGTAACACACTTAGAGGAAAGCTCCATTTGCATACATTAACTCATAGACTGGCTAGTGTCACTTTGATTGATAGGGGTGAGAGAGAATGCCACCCCTCTCACACAGGAAGCACGAACAATTTTTTTTTCTTGCACTCCCATCGGAATTCAAACCTGCGATCTCTTGGCAATAGGGCAAACACATTTCTGTTGCACCACTCTGGAGCCATGTTTTTTTCCCCTTTTGTCAGTAAAGAAAACAACATATTATATAATACACAATTTTTTGGACAAAAACATAATGAAGTCTGTCAGGGATTATCTACAACAACACAAGCAAGTGTGACAGTCAGAGTCTCCAGAAGAACAAATTCTCCAAGTTAAAAAAAACTAACCTAACATTGTTTGCATAAAATTTATGAAATGTACCTGAAACTACTGATGCAAGGGCTGTCATGCCAAATATCAATATTGCTTTGCTTACTGCTCATTATAGTCATGTTTTATGTAGAAAATGTTTAATTGCATAATTTTTTAGAAGCATTGCTTACATCGTATCCTGTACTTAGAACTAACACTAAAACTCAATTATTTGTAACTAGGTGAAGTTTAAAAGATTTTGATCTTTGTAAATATTTAGTACCATGTCTATGAGAAATTAGGGAGCAATATTTTCTCATCTGGAGAGATTGCCATGTGAATATTTGAATATTGTTCATCAGTGCATACAGTACATTGGTGTTAAAGTTACTCCAAAGTCTTGGTTGGTGTGTGTGGTGAAACGGATGTGCATTTGCAGACACAGGATTGCATGGCCATACATAGCAATGCGTGCCCTCCGTGGCACACACCCACAGCACATGGGTGTACTGCAGGTTTTCTTTATTTTGTCGGCCTATGTATTTTTATTCACGGTCACATTTTGGTACCAGGAGTGGGGTCTATTCCAGTTAGTGATCTTTTTTGAAGTGCAGTACAACAAGTCGAGTGTTACAAGGCAGTGGTGAACAGTTGGCTTTAAGTTCCTGGAAGCTAAAGGAAGACTGGTTCTGAAAGAACATTTCTTACACGTAGCCATTTCATAAAGTCAAAAGGGAGTTTATAGAACTTGAGTTTGCAAAATGTCAGAAGCAGACGGTGCGCAAGGTGTGATGGATGTGCCAGAACAAATAAGAAGATTAGAAAGTAAACTTGCTGAAGCCATGGCAGCCATTTCTGCACTAAATCAAAGATCGTACGTTTACGTTCCAAGAGTAAGGCACATGCCACACATATTGATGATGTTATCAAAAAGGTTGAATGGATGCTAGGAATCAGTCAGGCCAAGATTAACATGATTTTGTTATGTGGCTACTGAAATGGGCGGCCCTAGAGGAGGTGTGTCTACATTGTAGGTATTAGAGATGTTTTTGAATACCTTAGAGAAGCGTTCAGAGACTATCATAGCACACCTCAGCTCTTACACAGTTTTTACAGTAGGAAACAACTGGGGGGATTTTTCTCATGCTCTAGCTCAAGCCCATTGAGCTACAGAATGAGAAACAAAGCCCTTAACCAAGCGCTTGGTTAAGAAATGTTCCAGAAATGGTGTAGCTGCTGACGGGGCTGCAGGATTATCTGCAGAAGGTATTAGTACAGACCCACAAATGGTTGCGACTGTACTGCAGAGACCAGTGCCTTCTACCCTAAAAGATTTTAGATCGTTCCTAGGGTTTTGCAGTTATTATCAGTGGTACATTCAAGGGTTCTCCAAAATCACAGGGCCGTTGCATGATGTGGTTAACCTGTGTGTAAATGCTGGGGTTCCTAGTAAGGCTACTGCTCAACGTCTGTGGAACAAAGAGTGCCAGATGGTTGTTGACACACTCAAAGAGAAGTTGACCAGTGCACCTCTCTTGAGATTTGCTGACAGATGCAAGCAGCCAGCTAGCTGCTAGCTCTTAAGTGGGTAATTTCCGAAAAGTTTCATGATTATTTGTTGGGGTCCAAGTTTACAGCAAGAACTGACAATAACCCACTATACCATTTGAAAACAGCTTGATTCAGAATGCTTGAGCAAAGATGGATTGCACAGCTGTCAAGCTTGGATTTGATGTTCAGTACCATCTTAGACATCAAACTTTACTAGTATTACACAGGGGAGCCTTATCTGTCCTCAGAGGATGTTACATTTGAGGGGTGTGTGGCAATATGCAGTTTAATTCACCATGGTACAGCATTAGATTCAGTATTGGTGGTGGCTGGGACGCGTAGTTGTAATGTGAGGCAGTTACGGCCCAGAACTCAGATTTCGAGCCCACTTTTCCAAGTTACTCCATTGACATACTTCATGCTTTCCAACAGCAGGATCCCATACTCACTGTAGTTCAAAAGTTGTGGGACCGGAAACAGAGGACCACTGGAAAAGATTGGAAAGCTGTCTAAGCCTGTTCAAATCAAGGAATATAAGGAGTGTAAGGGTTTGTATTTGGTAGTTATGGGTTTGGAGTGTTAATAGTTTTGCCCTCCACTTGAATACGTGGTAATATAACGGTGGGCATGGGATCTGTGAGGGACAGATGTTTTGGATACAATGATGTAGCTCAATGGATTAAAGGATGCCAGCGCTGTGTGTTGACCAAGATGCCATAGCTCAAAGTTCATCCTCCAATGAAATCTTTCCTAGCTTCCAGACCTTAGAGGTAGGTGGATTTCACTGTGTTGGAGCCAGCAGTGGATGGTCAGGAAAACATTCTGGTGGTCACAGACATGTTTACAAAGTTTACTCAGGCATTCCTAATGCACGATCAGAAGGCAGATACAACTGCTAAGTTGTTGCCTTGGGGGTGACTACTGAAATCTGGAATTCCAGAGCGGCTGCATTCTTCAGGGGTGAAATTTTAAGTGAGGTTGTTGCCAAACTCTGCAAACTATGGGGCCAAGAAAAGTCACACCACCCCTTATGGAGGAATGCTCGATGTGCACATTTTAACTGGAAATTAAATGACCTGCTGCATACACTGCCTCCTGAATGGAAACACCGGTGGCCAGAATGCCTGCCCAAACTAATCTATGCATACCAAGATGGTTAACTGAGTGGATTTTAGGTGTTGTGGTTAAAAATATACATAAAGCAAACACGAGGGAGACCTAGTATGAGTAGTATGAGTAATAGGTAATTTTATTGAAAATCAGCAGTGAGATGCACGATTTGTTGGCGTGTGCTCGAATCCAAATCCAGCCTTTCCAATAAATGGGCACCTAGACACATAGAGGAGGTTTTAGGTGGATATTGATGAACAGGATTCAAAATTTGGGATTGACACACTATGGTTTAATAGTCACAGAGAAGGAGAGTTAGGAAGGCGCACACACATAGATAACACACACACACACACACTCTTGCGCAATCAGGGTCAGGCGTGCACACATGGCACACACACACACTCTCTCTCTGTCTCTCCCTCTCTCTCTAACACACCCTCCCGAAGGCCCGAATGCACACACATAATATTACAACTTTATAAGAATAAATAAAAAAAGATTAAGATATTATAAGGATAATTTAATAATATTATGAAGTAGGGAGTACAGTAAACCACCTGCAAGTAGTGTGGCCCTATATAAAATAGAAATATAAAACAGATATGAAAGTAAATTATAAACCAGAAGATACAGAAAAAAAGATAAAAGAAACTTACTCATAATGCGGAGAATGAAGGATTCTTGTCTCGCGGGGATGGGTCGGGCATGATGTAGACATGGGCCTTGAATGTTTGGGAGAGAACCGTGAGGAGCTATTTATACGGATAACTGCGTCACACTGCACCTGTGAGACCAAGGTCATTGCTCCAAATTGTTTTCTTTTCTCTCTCTCTTATTTTCAATCCTAATGGTAAATTTTTGAGAAGGTTTTTTTTTCCTCATGGTAATCTTGATAAGCCTTTTTTGTAACCTCATGGTTATCGTGAGAGGCTTGTTTTTTTACCCAATGGTAACTGTTCGAGAGGCCTTCTGAAATTTATTATTTTCTCTGTACATAAGCTATAAATACTGGAGCTTAAGCTTTCAGATCACATTAAGTTATCAGATCACTTCTGGGAATTCTCATTGGTGTGGATCTCGTGTGGTGGACCGAAATAAAAACTGGACCCTTGCTTTTCCTCACTCACGGCTGGTCATCTTTTTTTCTATCTCCATTTGGGTTTACGGATGTGAGTATTTGCTTCTAGGTTGAATTTTAATTGTCTTTGGGTAATATGCAAAAATCGGCCCTTCATAGGCTTTGCATGAACCCTCCTGTTCCTGTACATAGGAAGAGGCAGAACACACCAGTTGGCAAAACTAACCCTGCTGAGGAGATGGAGTCAGAAGATTCTGATGCAGGGATAGTCTTGATGGAGGACGGTTCAGGTGGAGATGTGGTACTGGTTATTAGTGCTCGGTCCTGGGAGTTGCAGGTAGAAGGCCCAAAGCATGGGGTAGAGTTAAGCAGAGAAGTAGCTGTTTGGTCAGTATGAGAACAAGTCTGAAGGGATGGAAGTCTTAGTGACTGATGTGAGTGATATGGGGCCCAGTGTGTTGCCACCTCTGGTCGCTGGACCTCACAGGAGTACCCAGCCAAATGCAGGATAGCATTCCAATGTGCATCATGAACCTAAGTCTGTTTTGGACTCGGATTCAATGAGCCGAAAGCAGTCTCACAGATTTGGCAAGTTTGACTTCTAATTTTTCCTTGAAGCAGTAAAAGAAGTAAAGAGTTCCTTAGTGCTGACTTAGTGATCGAGGGCGCTGACTGGGTAGCAAGGGAGAAATGTAAGCAGGTGAACCTATATATATATTTGTTAATATTTAGTACCATGTCTATGAGAAATTAGATCTGGAGTCCTTTCAGATACACAATGACATCACATTATGAGAAACACGGACAGACAGTGTGGGGAGCAATATTTTCTCTTCAGGAGAGATTGCCACGGGAATTATTGAATATTGTTCACCAATACATACAGTACATTGGTGTTAAAGTTACCCTGAGTCTTGGGTGGTGTGTGTGGAGATACGGATGTGTGTGATTGTGTGGCTGTGTGCCATGGAGGGCTGAGTTAGCTTATTAGCTCATGGGTGTACTGCAGGTTTTCCAGTATGACTTCCCTACCAGAGGTTGTGGGGGTTGAAAACGGATATTTTCTTCAACAACAACATAACAACAACAACAACAAAAAAGAAGTGCCACTGCCATAGGTTTTGTTATATTGTTTCCTTAGTTAAAGTCTATTATTATACTACATTACAAGAAAAAGGATATGCTTTTATTATCTCTTAAATTGTTGTTTATTTATTAAATTTTTGACAATAAGAGGCTCTGTTGTAAATCAAAACACTTATTTTCTTTAGTTTATTAATTCTCTTGACTAAGAATTTACACAAACAAATCTTAAAGGAATAAAACTTTATTTTGTTGGCCTTTATTACAAAGCAAAACTGATTCAAACACATTTAAGTTGTCTTACTGTTATTTTTTTTTTAATATTAACACTATTAATGTGTATGTAAAAGAGAATGTACAGTGGTGTGAAAAAGTGTTTGCCCCCTTCCTCATTTCCTGTTCCTTTGCATGTTTGTCACACTTAAGTGTTTCGGAACATCAAACCAATTTAAACAATAGTCAAGGACAACACAAGTAAACACAAAATGCAATTTGTAAATGAAGGTGTTTATTATTAAAGGTGAAAAAAATCCAAACCATCATGGCCCTGTGGAAAAAAAGTGATTGCCCCCCTTGTTAAAACATACTATAACTGTGGTTGTCCACACCTGAGTTCAATTTCTCTAGCCACACCCAGGCCTGATTATTGCCACACCTGTTCACAATCAAGGCATCACTTAAATAGGAGCTGCTTGACACAGTAAGGTCCACCAGAAGATCCTTAAAGCTACACATCATGCCGAGACCCAAAGAAATTCAGGAACAATTGAGAAAGAAAGTAATTGAGATCTATCAGTCTGGAAAGGGTTATAAAGCCATTTCCAAAGCTTTGGGAATCCAGCGAACCACAGTGAGAGCCATTATCCACAAATGGCGAAGACATGGAACAGTGGTGAACCTTCCCGGAGTGGCCGGCCACCAAAATTACCCCAAGAGCGCAGCGACGACTCATCAAGAGGTCACAAAAGACCCCACAACGCGTCAAAGAACTGCAGGCCTCACTTGCCTCAGTTAAGGTCAGCGTTCATGCCTCCACCATCAGGAAAAGACTGGGCAAAAATGGCCTGCATGGCAGAGTTCCAAGGAGAAAACCACTGCTGAGCAAAAGAACATCAAAGCTCGTCTCAATTTCTCCACAACACATCTTGATGATCCCAAGACTTTTGGGACAACATTCTGTGGACCGATGAGACAAAAGTGGAACACTTTGGAAGGTGTGTGTCCAAGTATATCTGGCGTAGAAGGAACACTGCATTTCATAAAAAGAACATTATACCAACAGTAAAATATGGTGGTGGTAGTGTGATGGTCTGGGGCTGTTTTGCTGCTTCAGGACCTGGAAGACTTGCTGTGATAAAAGGAACTATGAATTCTGCTGTCTACCAAGAGATCCTGAAGGAGAATGTCCGACCATCTGTTCGTTGTACTCAAGCTGAAACGAACTTGGGTTCTGCAGCAGGACAATGATCCTAAACACACCAGCAAGTCCACCACCGAATGGCTGAAGAAAAACAAAATGAAGACTTTGGATGTGGCCCAGCCAAAGTCCTGACCTGAATCCTATTGAGATGTTGTGGTATGACCTTAAAAAGGCCGTTCATGCTCGAAAACCCTCTAATGTAACTGAATTAGGACAATTCTGCAATGATGAGTGGGCCAAAATTCCTCCAGGACGCTGTAAAAGCCTCATTGCACGTTATCGCAAACGCTTGGTTGCAGTTGTTGCTGCTAAGGGTGGCCCAACCAGTTATTAGGTTTAGGGGGCAATCACTTTTTCACACAGGGCCATGATGGTTTGGATTTTTTTTCACCTTTAATAATAAACACCTTCATTTACAAATTGCATTTTGTGTTTACGTGTGTTGTCCTTGACTATTGTTTAAATTGGTTTGATGTTCCGAAACACTTAAGTGTGACAAACATGCAAAGGAACAGGAAATGAGGAAGGGGGCAAACACTTTTTCACACCACTGTATGTGCTAGCTCTATTGAGTCTCATAAAGGTAGCATAAGGTGTTGCAGAGAAGTGTGAACATGTGAATGTAAGTGTGTGTGTTGTAAATCAGATAGGGAACCTGTCCTGTATCACCCCTGCAGATGGCCTTTCCTGTCCTGTATCATAAAGCCTTTCATTTACAGGCAAGTAAAAATAAAACTATAGACGAATGGGGACATGCCACCAGACTCTGAAAAGGGCAAATCAACTCCACTCCCTGGGTCAACAAACAGCTTTTACACAATGTGTGATGGTACATCCAAATCCACTTGGTTCTCTCACATTTACAACAACATATGTCCTCTCACTTCAACTCTCTCTCTCTCTCTCTCTCTCTCTCTCTCTCTCACACACACACACACACACACACACACACACACACGGCATGCATGCACAGAGACCCATGGCTTGCCAAAAGATTGCTAGGAAAGCAATTTTTCTATTGATATAAGTAATGTTGAGCATGTCATATCACTGTTCAAAGCAGTAATTAAAAGCATTTTTTCCTCTCTCTTGCTCTCATTTTCTCTTTCAGTAGATTTAGGATTTAAAACAACTCCCTCTGAGATGGAGCCCAGTATGTTTTGCCCCAACCCTGTCAACCTTCTGTAATGTCTGCGTACATCAGGAGAGGAGAATGGAGTGAAATCTTCAAATGAGTAGCGCTCCAAAACACCTCCCTACTCACCCCCTCCCCAATCCCTATGCCCCCAGCAGATGCCTATCAGTCTACATCAGACGCGCTGCGCATTAAAACCTCCCCACAATTCATTTCACTTTTTATTACTGCCAGAAAAGAGCTGCCGCCACCTGAATTTATAGTGTTTATTCAAATACTGGAAAACGCAGCCTGAATTACAGCCGTCCATGAAAATATCATTTACTGCTAATCTCCTTTCCTTCTCCCATCATATATATTTGATGATTGGATGTATGTGTCCTTTCATTCTGGATCCAGGTGCCAGGGGGTTAGGAATGTACCACATAGACCTGCTTCGAATTGAAGGAGACGCTAAAAGGAAAGCAAACAATACACAATGCCATACAACATCCCCATGCAGTGCTCTGAAGATGCTGGGCATGGACATGGGCACATCTTATCAATTTGTAGACAGCTGTAGTGTAAATCGCCTGTGCAGCATGATTGCAAAGTTAAATTTGGACTGTTATAAAAGGGCTTCAGTGATTAAAAATTAAATAAATTATGGATAAGTTTTACATTTTGGATATGATTTTTTGGGTAGTAAACATAGAAAAGTAGCTGGTCAGGGAAAAGATAAAATATATTTCAATTTAATTCATATTGTAATGAACTGAGTCTTAGGGTGGAGGCATGTGCAGTTAAGGGTTTTATTATAAGGAAATAGGCAAACAAATCCAAAACAAGAAACACAGGTGTGGTCAAAAACAGGCATTACAGATCCGGAGAATGGCAAACGGGCATAAAGGAGGCAAGGCAATGCACAGATGAGCAAGTAGGAACAAAACCGGAAACGAGAACACAAAACAAAGGCTTCGTATTGGGATAACACTCAACACTTTGCAGCTAAACAAGGACATGTGATGGGTTTAAATAGCAAACGTAATCAAGGGTGAAAAACAAAACAGCTGTGATTAATGAGAACACGCAAGGGAGACACATAACATAACAGGAGTGGAGACATGATATAAACCATAAATACATGTGTATTTATGTACATGTAATATGTAAATACACTGTTGCGCCTTGGGCTTCAAAGCACGCTGCGCGCTCCAACACTTTAAAAATTTAAAAACATAAACAGCATACAAATAAATAAAATTTTGTGTGCAGCTCTGACAATAGTGCAGAATGTAATTCAAATGACATGTTTACATTTTATAATAACAGCAGGGATTTGTGTATCAGACACATGAATGAATGAAAAAAAGTGCAGTCATTTACATGGTGAAGTTGTCTGTGAAGAGACATTTATTTAGCATTTTTGGAAGGAGTCTCCAGTGTTAGTGCTTTGTAACAGTCAGAGGTAAAGCTGTAAGTTCAGGTTTTCTTACATGGTAAATTATTCAGGACTGATGGGTTTGCACTTTGCTGTTTCATGGTAATATGACAAGATATATTTTTTTGGATTCAAGATTTGTCAACAAGAGGCTGGTGATGGAACAACTGTTTATAGTTGCTATAACGTGAATGATTACAAGGAATTGCTTCTAAATTAAGAAAAATGTATGAAATATTTGTATCAAATTTGGTTGAAAAAACAAAAAAGAAAGCAACTACAACACACATACACCAGCATGCCCCATTATGTGTTTTATTGCTTATTTAACTATATTTAAACCTAATCTTACATTGTATGAATAGCATTGCCTGACATATTGAGATAAAGGACACTGTTCATTTCTTACATAGTCCCTATATTTCTATACAATCAGACCACAGCGAGAAGATAATGTGGCACTTTGTGGAAAGCCAGACCTCATGCTGTGACTCTTTCCCTCTACACTGAAAAGAAGCAGACATCAAGACATTAACTTGAAAAAAGGGATGTAGGAATGGAAAGGTAATAAGTAGGTAAAGGATAATGGAGCACAAGAAAGCAAAGGGCATGAACCTGGTACATGGTACTTACACCAGAGGCATCATTAGGAATAAAGAAAATCTCTAATACACACTTATAAAAGTTTCTAAAAATGGATAGAAAGATGCATTAAGAAAACATGAAGACAAAAACGGATGAAACTGGTCTTAAAGCTTCCAGTCTTGAAATGTAAAACCAAGATACATCCTATATTTCAGCATTTCAATTCATAATAACACTATATCTCAAAAAGTCTTTCTTCTTCTTCTTCTTCTTAATAAACATATTAAGGTCTTGTACAGGAACAGCTTGACTGTTGGCTTTGATTATTTTATTAATACCATTAACAAAGACAGTAAAACATGTTTACGTTCAGGTTTTATAGATCTATTTAAAAATATTGTTATAAGTTCATGTAAAAATTTTAATTCTAGCCTCTAAAACTAACATCTGTTGGCAAACTATAGCATTTAAGTGTCTATTAGCATATTTTAACATAGGACACTTTGTTAAAGCAGTTAGGTTTGTGCAAATGTATAGGGTGTAATGTTAACATTTATTAGATATAAACCACTTTTTATTGCACAATCAAAAAAAGAGAGAGAGGGTGTTAAAGGACAAGACAATTATTTTGAGAAGCAAGACAAGCTTTGTTCACCACCATTACCTGACCCCTTCTCCTCCATTACCTGACCCCTACCTGATCCATCCTGATGCCCTATTTCTAGTTGGGGCACATGGACAGCCTAAAGATACATGAGATTACTGGGAATTATGCCACTTAAAAACCATTAAGATGGCTTTGGACTGCAATTGATACAAACAGTTTTGCCTTGATAGCTTTAGGACTGCAATTGACAAACTGTTTTGCACTCAAGTATCCATCAATGAACAGTTGATCACTTCAACAAAATACACTTCATGTAAAAACTATAACGAATTTCATGGATATACAACTGCACTATTTGACCATGTAGCACATCGTTACAGAAGGGAATTATTTATAATTGCACCACCTGATGTCGCCCAGATAAGGATGGGCTCCCTTTTGAGCCTGGTTCCTTCCAGTCAAGGTTTCTACTTCATATTGACAAGTTTACTGTGAACCCCCCCACCCCCTTTGTCACCACAAATACTGTTTGCTTGCATTTACGTATCTTCCTGTTTCATGCAAATATTCCCTTCTGCCTAGCCAATCAGTAGTTAACCCATTGTCTCTGTTGAGTACCAAGCCTGAGTACCAAGCCTTCCTTTGAATAAATCAGAGATCTTGCCATTTGAACTTTGGGTGTCTGTGTGTCATTTGGCAAACTCTCCCAAGGCCTTGGCATGTGAAGTGTGTAGCGGGGCGAGGACACCATCTTTCTTATGTAGTCTCCCTTTCTCTCTCCTTAAGAATCGTAACTTGGAGATTCTCTAGTTTCAAATCATAACAGTTTTCTGGGGGCTCCTTCCAGCATATCAATTCATATTCCTAACAGTTTTCTGGGGGCTCGTCCCAGGATATAGATTCACAAATCCTAACACACATCATCTTTGGGAGATATTCCTTGTCACCGGCTTGCTCATTGGGGATACATTTTTTAATACATTTTTAATTTATATTCTGAATTGCTATATTTCTATAAAGCTGCTTTGTGACAATGCCCACTGTAAAAAAAAAAGAATAATTTTTTTTTTTTAAAAACACTATACAAATAACATTTTATTGAATTATAAACAGTGGAACTGTCCTACCTTCAGATGTCAGGGTAAGAATCATATTTGCTGGAGTAGAGTAAAGTTATATTAAGACTGCTCAAAGGTCATAAAGGAGAATCTCAGTGCAGCAGCTTTTATTTGCAAGTTGTATGCATGGTCAAAATATTATCATTCCAAGTCATAATCTAACTTTTAGATCACTTATTACATGGGATCTATGTGTTTATCAATGTAAAAATTAAACCAGTGACAGGATAATGATATGCATGGCTTTATATAACATTCAGGAAGATCTTGAAATGTAAAAAATTTCAGCCAGGGACTCCTTTAACTGTAAAATACATTTCACAGATGCCCTCCAAACGTAATTTAAATGTGTACAATAATATTTTGGCTATTAATTGCAACTTTTTATTCCACTGACAAAATTGAGGTTGTGATTAACTCCATTAAATTAATGGGACCAGTCGAAAAGGCTAATGATTATGCAAACTTAATAATTTATTTTACAGTTAAAGGTTCCTGACTGCAAAAACCTTTTGAGAATCTTGCTCTACAATGAAAGCAGGTTATTTATGTGTGAGTGTTTGATTGAGTTCAGATGTGTGCAATCAGTAAACAGGTCACCTTGAACATGAACATGACTGTTTGTGATGGGAAATGGAGTCTGGCTTTGTTATCCAGTGATGCTGTGGTGGATTATTTTTGTTCTTAATGCCCTGCTTGGCTAAATATAAAATGAAATAATAGAGATATAAAATACCAGTGGTAACTTGCCCTTGTAGAAATAGTATTATGGCAAATTTGGACCATGATTGTTAGATAATTATTTTGTATGTAGCAAAATAATTGACACACTGTAAGATAAACCACGCACATGTTTTTTCTAAATAAAATTTTCAAAGGTCCATTTTTAGAATAGGATAATATGATGCATAAACAATGCTGGTTAATGCTAGAACAAAGAATACTGGTGCTATGTGAACTCCTAGACTTCCAGAAGTCCAAACTTATTCTTAAAAATTTACTTAAAATATAAAAGAATATGAATTACATTAAAGGTCAGAATTACAGTTCAGTGGGACAGTACCATGTTTTGGTTTGTGCACAATTTAGGCATTGACTACTCACTGTACACACTTAACTCAGCTCTGAATACAGCATTATATTTTCTTACAAATTGCAAGAAAGCTGTGTCAACCCAGTAATTTTCATGAATTCCCCCTCCTAGTGCTAAGCGTTGCATGCAGAGGCGCTCAGCGTGCTCAGCGCTCCTGTGTTGACATGTGTGTGTTTATGTTGCTATGTGTTTTTTTGTTTTGATTCATGTCCTGTCTCTTCCACTCTATTGTCATTGGTAGTATTCCTTGTTTCCTGAATATTTGCACCTGTTTACAGTTTGCCACTTGATTAGTGTTTGTATTTAAACCATTGTGTGCCTTTGTACTTTGCAAAGTATATGCTCAGTTTTGTCTTTGTGCACCTGATGATACCAAGTCTGTTACCTATGTTTGTTGTCCTGGTTTGATATCACTACGTTTTTTTATTCACGTTTCTTAATATTACCTAGTTAAGCCTGTTTGGCGATTGCCGGAACCCTGTCTGTTGTCTGACTTTGATTCTGCCTAATGTTTTGGATTTGTTGAACTGTTTCTCATTCAACCTGTATTGCCTGCAATTGCATCCATTTCAGTTCAGCTAGAGAGTGGAGTGGAGTATTTGTGGATTTGTGTGTACTCTTGATGCTATAAATGTTTCAAAATTCACAAATACATGCAGCAATCTCAAATGGCTACCCATTTATTTTGTTTGTTTCCTTGATAGGTTAGTAAATTTCACTCTTTGTCCTATTGGGTGCCCTTTGAGAGAGAAATACTGGAAAAGTGTGACTGCTTGTTTTCAGTTTTTAACATCGATTTTAACATCAAATCACAAAGTTTGCATACAACCAATCTCTGTATTCTAACTGAGCTTGAATGGGTGCTTGCAGTGTCATTAAAACAAATCCATTGTGTCTCATATGTAATAGTGATTACAGTGAGGAAAATATGTGGCAGCATCACACACAGTTTAATATGAACCTGTTATTACTCACTTACATGAGATGTTATACAGGTGTTACAATGATACAGTTTAAAATACAGAGATACAGAGTGTATTTCTGTGAATAACATCTTTTCTGTTACTGTCTTTTATTAACCACTAAGATATGATCTTATTTATGATAGACCATAAATATATATATATATGGACATTTCCACCTGGTGTACTCACTTTTGTTGCCAGCGGTTTAGACATTAATGGCTGTGTGTTGAGTTATGCTGAGGGGACAGCAAATTTACACTGTTACATAATCTGTACACTCACTACTTTACATTGTAGCAAAGTGTCATTTCTTCAGTGTTGTCACATGAAAAGATATAATCAAATATTTATTAAAATGTGATATATATATATATATATATATATATATATATATATATATATATATATATATATATATATATATATATATATATATATATATATATATATATACTGTACATATCTAAGTCACGATCGCGCCAGCAGAGGGCGCTGAGTCGACAATGTGCACGAGCGGCTTCAGAACGTGCACGTGCTTGAGATGCGCATGGACGCTACCACTGTTTCAAGTGTTGTCAGCTGTCAGCAATTAAGAGATTGGTGACTAGTTATTTTAACGCCTGGTGTTGCTGCGCACCGTGTAACCTGAACTTCACCTGAACCTCACGGGAAATAAACGGAATCTACCCACACGAATCGGGACTGGACTAAGAGAGACAAAGTTAAAGAGTTGCAGCAAAGCAACACCAAGCCAAGCAAGTTAAGTGTTCATGCCATGCCTAAGTTAGATGAGATTCCTACCATAGTTTAAGGAATGTTCATGTTCATGCCAAGTCTCGTTCCGTAACAATATATATATTAGATTAGAAGTTTACATCAGCAGTGAGAGTTCACTGCATTGTATCATAGAAAAACTTTGATATTAACAGTCTTCTGATGATTTTCAATTAAAAATTACATGCTGTATCACTGATGTAAAGCACCATCATTTTCTATAATTTTGACATCTCTTTATTCTTCATGAAATAGTTGAATCCTTCCTTGTTTTTTAGAAATTGACTGAATGTTGCAAGTTCCAATAGAATCAAATTTGCACTGTATTTGTGCATGATGTTACAAACCTTCATATACTGTACAAGTATATGCTTTGCCTTTATGCTAGATTGTTCCTTTTCAACAATAATACACACAGCTTAAATATAACTTTAATAAAAGCTGAGTTTTCTGTATAAGTGCCTGTCAGCTCAATCTTCATATCTAAAACCAGTTATAGGTCTCTGTTGCGCAGATACAGTATATTGATTACAAAACTACAGATGAGTAAATAAATTCCAGAATTGAATGTTTAGTCACCATTTGGAAGCATGCAGAGTATCTTAAAGCGGTTGTAGCGCAGTTGGTAGAGCGGGTTGTCCACTTATCGTAGGGTTGTCGGTTCGATTCCCGGCCCGGGTGACTCCACATGCCGAAGTGACCTTGGGCAAGACACTGAACCCCAAGCTAGCGGCTTGCATGGCAGCTCTGCTACCATTGGTGTGTGTGTGAATGGGTGAATGAGACACAGTGTAAAGCGCTTTGGATAAAAGTGCTATATAAGTGCACATTTACCATTTACCATCTTATAATCATAACTTTCAATTAATTTCTAAATGCTCTTTATTGTTTGGTTTGCTTCAGTACTGAGATTCAAAGTTAAACCATATTTCTACCATATTTGTATGAAGTGTGGTTAGGTGTGTTTTGCACAGAAAAAACAAACATTTCAATAGTTATTGGACAGTGGACTCGTTGTCCTGCATGGACGTACAGCTTTTCCATATTAATCTGAATCAAAGATTGGGGAGGAGTTCGGGGAGGTTTGCTATACCCTTACATGCCAATATAGAAGCCTTCTATCATACACCATAAACTCACTTCACAAACTGCGTCTGGAGACGTTAAAAAAAAAACTGCTGGAGCTCCAGCTGGGCCTCATGGTTGATTCTGTGCAGCACTCTGTATGAAATCTATGTGTAAGTGTACAATATAGGGCTGTAACGAAAGAGCCAACACAAATCAATTTTGGTTAATTGTTTTATTATATATTTATGTATTCAGACTGTACCAACAGTGAGAAACTCCATACTAACAGCAAGAAAGGGCAGTAACAAGCAGGTAAGAAAATAAACAAATGCATATAACACAATGTTAGAAAACAAGCTTCCTTTTTCATTTAATTGGCACATCTGAGCACAAGTGGAAGGATAGCTCAGGAAATGCTAGGATAGGAAATGTTCAGAAAGAGTGAACAAGAGAATGATAAGCTCAATATAACCCAAACAAAATAATGGTTATTTATTATCACAATGACCTTTATTGTGGCAAATATGCAATGCTTCAAAATTGCTATTAAGATTTATTTCAGATACAGATGTATATTAAATGGCAGTTTTCAGACAGAATGGTACTCTTTCCAGCACGATATACACAAGAGGTGGTCACTGAAAGACTGCGTGAAGAGTTTGTGTGTGAGGTCATTGTGAGTTGTAAATGTCTACGATGTATGGAAGAGAGACCCTGATGATCTTCTTAGTTGTCCTCACTATTACGATCAAATATGGTGCAATTTCCAAACCAGGCAGTGGTGCTGCTGCTCAGGATGCTCTCAATAGTCCCTCTGTAGTATATGGTAAGAGTGGTGGGTGGAAGATGGGTATTTTCAGCCTCCTCAGAAAGTAAACACGCTGCTGTGCTGTCTTGGTTATGGAGCTGGTGTTGCTTGACCAAGTGAGGTTCTCCACCATTTGAACACCAAGGAATTTGGTGCTCCTGACAACCTCCACACCAGCACATAGTCGCTAGTAGCAACTTTAATCCATTCTACATTATACTATGTTTCCACTTGCACAGTTATTAGTAATACTCTTTGTGCTTCTTGTATATTTTTAGAAAAAAAAATTCAAATTAAGGACATGCATAAATCCCATTCATTTTTTCCCTCCTTATCACTGAGATATAACTCAGTGTTGTGTAAATGAGGCGACTTTTTAAGATAAATGATGATAAATGGGCTGTGGGCTGAAACAAATGACTTCACAAAATGTTTTAGAAAGTCGTGTCATTTGTGTAATCATCCCAAGGCAATCAATTTCTATTGATTTCATAGACAGTTATGAAAAAGACAGAGGTCAGTGAGAACAATGTGGAACAAAAAAAAAAGTAAATTGATTTACATATCATTCTTATTTGCTCTCTCATTCTCATGAGTACTTAAATTGGGTTATAAATCACAACTGTTTATTTTGAAAAGCTGTAGAAAATTTGAATGGATACCAGCAGAAAAGCAGGACTGTCTGTAGATTATTTGGCATAATTGTGAAGACTATACAGTGTTTCTCTTGCAACCAAATATTGTATGGAGCCTAGATGCTATAACATACATTAATCAGTAGCTGGGACGTGGCTACAAACAACATAATACTTATTCATTTTTGGACATGACACACATGATTACAACTTAGAATAAGATACAATTATAATTAACCATTTCCTGAATGTTTAATAGTTACCAGTTACCAATTATTATTCTTTCTTACCTTCAATTTCTTACTCTTTTTAGTAGGAATGCATCAACACCATTTTTTTTTTTTCATACAGAGTATGATAAAATGAGTTGTTTTGGTACTTGACATAACCAATATTGATACCACAGAGCATTGTTTGTAGTCTGTTTTGATTTGATTTTGCTTTGACTAACATCATTACTTGTCAAACATGTCCAGAACACTGTCAGAACAATACCTGATACCTGTATTTGTAATGATTTATCTACTATTTAGTATGATATGGATGTTTATTAGGACTGAAGCAGTTTGGTAGTACTCCTATTATGTTATTAACTTATAGTTAATAACTTATAGTTAAGTTATACTTATAGTTATACTTATACTTATAGTTATACTTATATATTAACTTATAGTTAACTAGTACTCTTTATACGTTATTAACTTCACTCACAACTAAATATTGAATCAAGTCTAAGTGCAATAATATAACATAACTCATATTAATGGTTCAAGCTACAGTATTCCATTGCCTTGCTGGATTCCACTATACAAATGTAGTTTGGATTTAGTTCGCTGACAGGTATTGTGAGTAGTCCAGGAGTGGAAATCCTTGAGTAATGTACTTTGTTATTATAATAAAGCATTACATTGACATATTTATACTTTATATATACTTGAGTGTTATTGAAATTGAATACATGTACTCTTACTTAATTACATAAAAAAACCTTTTTTAAGCATTATATATATTTTTTATTAAGACCTTGTCAGTAAAATGTTTAAATATGTTGGAGTGAGCAAAGACTTGTATAAATTAGGTTGGGTTTTTTTTGGCCATCTAATTTTAAAAAATGTAAATTTTACCAATTTGCTAACTTAACTACCTATATTTAGCAAAGTGTAAAACCAAGTGTACGTGTGTGTTTCAGCTCTGACAGCTCCATCTCTCTTTTTTTCCATAGTGTGTACTAAAAGGAAAACCTATCTGTGTTACATGCCAGTTTAACCCACCTCCTCTCTCTGTCCACAGCCTACACTCAACCATGCCCCCTCTACCACCCTGTTTTCTTTGCTAAAGCCAGGTTAAACTATTTCCAGGAGCTTATATAATTGGCTAAGCAACAAGTGAAATTCTAGCTAATGGTAAATTTTCCAAACTTGGAGACTGAATGACTATTAACTATCACATGAGTACATTTTTGGCTGGATATTTTGACACATTATCTATGTGATTTCTCAGTACTTTGTCCAACCCTTGGACAAACCAGCTCTGAGTTTTGTGAGTATACAATTACATCCTTCAGTGATGTATTTTATACACAAATCTAATGATTATCAATGAGCCGTAATTACTGACAGTTCCTTTACGGCTACAACAACAGAAAAATAGACTGCAATGTGACAGGTCAAGCCCGTTACCAGCAACGAACTCCCAGAACCCACCACAGACTACAAGCATGGTGAGCGTGGAATACAATTACCAAGCACCCGCACCTTGTCACTGGACTTCTAATCATGCACACCTGTCACCAATCACCAGCACCAATATATATTGGACTCAAAACTCTCGCGCGCTCTCTCTCACACACTTTTCCTCACACTTACTTACACATTGCGAAGTAAGTGCTCAGTGCCTACGTGCCTGACTTTACTAATCCTTTTTACTGTGTTGCTACGTGCTTGTTTTTAACCCTGTTCTCTTTCCTGGTTCTCTGTGTTTTAGAAAGTCAGTGTTACAGTTGTTTGCTGATAACCTGACCTCTGTTATAGTATAGATAGAAGGATCAACACAGTCCCTGTCACTTCTTTTCAGCAGTGAATCTAAGTTTTTATGCTAGGCTGCAATGTGTATAACGTTAAAAAAAAAACCTCACTGCAGATACGAGTTGCTTTAATAGATGTCTGAGCTGAATAATCTGAACAGCTCAAGGGATCAAGGAATTATGCAATCAAGGAATGTTTATATTTATTATAGTCCACTACCGGGTGTACAAGCTTAAGAATGTGTGTTCACAATAGTCTTATAATAGCACGGTTAACCTTATTGCGAGATATTCTGACATTTTCCAGAGTTGTGGGCAAATTGGCTTAAGAGGGAAAGATAAACAAAGCTTATCTTCAAGGGTTTTATACAATGGTTAAATATACAAAACCACAGGCAAAGTTTAATAATAAGATCAATTAAACCGTGGGATAATCAGGTGCAAAGCAAACAAACACAAATCTTCCCCTTCAGCAAGCTTCTCCCTCAAACCTATTTAAGTTCTGCTCCACCGAGGACAATTATACTCCCATGTAGTCATTAGAAGAGATAATGGGAAAGTGCCTAAAATCGCATGAAAACAAACACACAAGTGCTCATTTATAGTAAATGAAGGGTGGAGAATAAAATGTGGGAATGCTGTAGAGAAAGACATCTTTATGAAAAATATGAATCCTGGTATCACCTGCCCATCAGGGCTGATGTGTACCATCCAAGGCAATTCTATTAGTCTGTGGACAGCATTGAGAGGGAGTGTACAGAGAGAAATGGACCTTCCTCACCATATTAAAGCTAACAAAACATGCCATGACACCCCCACGCCCATCCCCCCCACCCCCATCATCACCTCTATCTCTGCCCCGTCATACTAATGGACACACACACACACACACACACACACACACACACACAAATATAACCTTCCTAGAAGTCTCCACTCTTACCCACTGATAATTATTTTACTGCCTATGAAAACGCACTTGAAATCTAGAAGGCCAACAAAATATATAATTACAGATTGATTATTATTATTATTAGCCCCCTACATGAAAAGAATATGTAACCCCTTCCTGGCGCCGGAAGTGTAATATTAGATAAGGTAAATGGTTCACAACTGTACAACTGTAAATGGTTTTAATTAACAGGTTCCTGAGTACTTAGCAGTTGATGGTGAATTGGCTAACCTCTATTTACCAGTCGATGTTATACAGGCAGAAATGTATGTAAATGATTTAATCAAGAATAATAGCGCGGTGCCTCCACTGAAGAATTACCCCACTCACACACTGAGCGATATGGTTATTCCCCAGAAACAAATATCAAATATAACTATGACAAATATCTATACCTTATTAAATAAAAAAAAGAAAAGTTCAGCAAAGCCAGGTAGTATGTATTACAAAAATAAAAAATTTATTATGCTAAACAAAAAAACTTCAAACTGTACACATGTATTAGAAACAAAATTTAGACCAGTAACTCAAACACTCCTTTCTAATTATTAAACACCAGGAACAGTACAGTTTGGATTTTATCACTTAAACCCTTTTTTATTAAATGTTCAGAACCTTCACCAAGCGCTTGGGTTTTCTGTTGGGGCCCGTGAGTTGGTGCACATACAAACTAAACCCTCCTTGGTTCCTTTAGTGAACGGCTACTAAAACCTCTCCGTTACTCAAGCCTCTGGAACAGAAGAATTAGCCGACATGGACACGAGCTGAGAGAATGAATCCGCTGCACGTGAGGTTCCAGCAGGTTAATTCTGCGACGCAGGTTCAGCGATGGAGTTCCTCCTTAAACAGGGATAGTAGCTACCATGCTATCTAGCACAGTTCAGCACAGTTCTCCACAGTCCTCGTCCTTTAGTTTCACAGCGAAACTGCGGCTGGCGGTTACAGCTGTCCATCCCTCACGAAGACATTAGCTTAACGTCCACGAGTTACCGTTTTGCACTAGCTTGGGAAAAACAAAGCTAAATACAAACAAACAAATGCAGATAAGCTATCTGCACTTCACCTTACAGTTCACCAATTTACCGAGCTGATAGTTGCTCTCCTTTTCGCTGAATAAAATATTTGTGCCGCTACTGTAATAGAAGTTTAGTCTACAAACATCACCTCTGCGTTAAAAGGTTCTCTCTTTCCCGCTCTCGTCCCGCGTGTCACTCCGTTCCTTTTTTTTTTCTCTTTCCCCCTCCCCAACAAAGGTGACCTAAATGGTAAATGTACACTTATATAGCGCTTTTATCCAAAGCGCTTTACACTCATTCTCACACACCAATGGTAGCAGAGCTGCCATGCAAGGTGCTAGCTTGCCATCGGGAGCAACTTGGGGTTCAGTGTCTTGCCCAAGGACACTTCGGCATGTGGAGTCACCCGGGCCGGGAATAGAACCGCCAACCCTACGATTAGTGGACAACCCACTCTACCAACTGCGCCACAGCCGACCTCTGATTGGCTAGGAGTTTAATTAAACAGGCAACCTACTCCAATAGAACTACTCTAATGGAAACAAATTGCAACGCATCCAGAAACAAAGGACCATGGGAAATGTAGTCTCAATTGAAAGTCCCAAAATGCAGCAAGCACACCATTTATTCAACTACATTTTTGGGAGGTACCTACAAATATGTATTATGTTTAAATGATTTTGAAGCTGTGAAAGCCGGCAACTGAAGAATCTAAAAATGGTTCCATCTATATAGATGCTTTTATTTATTTATTTCTCTTTCTCTCTCTCTCTCTCTCTCTCTCTCTCTCTCTCTCTCTCTCTCTCTCTCTCTCGGCATACGTGACACCGATCTGTCTAATGCCTGCCCCATGACATTTTCAGAATCTTGCTGAGAGTTAAATAAAATCATTAGTCCATGTTATTTATAGAAACCATCAAACTTCCAAGTAGAGAGGGTGTGTTGCATTTAATATATAAATAGCCTAGTACTCATGCATCACTTTGGGAATGTTATTGGGGAACATTTTATTTAAAGGTAGTTACAACTGAATGATAAACTCTGCATGAACCTTTAATAAAGAAAGGCTGGTGCATTTATGAAAGGTGCATGTGAAAACTATTAGAGGTTTTATGTGTCTGTATATGAAAGAGAAAATAGAGGACAACTCTTATTTATCATTATGGCCTGAATGATTGAGATCATCGTAGAGTGCCAGAATAGAAAAGCATTCGCCCTATCGTCTGCAAGTTTAAATCCGAACAATGTAATGGCCATTCATGGCCAGGAGTCAAAAGCAAAATAGGCTGTGCTTTCTCAGTGAGCAGGATGGTATACTATACCCTTTGTCCTCTGTCAATCACAGTGACACTAGTCAATTGTGGTTGTCTGTGAGCTTGGGTATGTGGAAGAGGGTAGATGGCACTTTCCTCCAAGTAAGTTACACTGCCCTGTGACTTCATGTTTACCAGAGGAAGCACCTGTTAGTCTTTTTCCTTTGGTACATGTCGTATGATGGGGAGAGCTGGCTGGTGGGTGGGACTTGGAAAATGACCGAATTTGGGGAAAATGGGGAACAAGTACAACTAATAATAATTTTAAATACAAGTTACAGACTTGCATTTCTCATTCCCATATATTTTTTATTACTTCTGAAAAAATTCACTGTGTTTACTGAATAATATGCTGTATAATGAAACACTGAATAGTTGGGAGTGTAATGGGTTAAGCTCTTTGTAATATATTACAATTTAAGGCACACTTGATAGTGTTTCCCTGCTGGTGTAGACATATTGACCTCTGACTGAGCAACTCACCACTCCAGAGCAGAAATTGCCCTCAACTGTAAAGATGAAAGTCAGATCAATGAACAGCAATTTAAGAGCAATCTTACCTTTGGTGCAGCTCCAGACGTGCCATCCAGGAGAGAACGAAGTAGTACACTGGTCATAACTGGTAATTGTAACATGACGAGCAGAGACACAACAGAGCAGCTCAAGGCTGGCTGGCGAGTTTTAGGTTGTCCTTTGTAGCTGTAACATAGGCAATGGAGCAGCGGAATAAATATGACTATACAGGTAAATATGAATACACATGGGTAAGAAACAGCCTGTTTATATATAAAAATAAATAAATAAATAAATAAATAAAAAGTCAACAGATTGGCAGAAGCTGTGCTGGTAGAAAATTGACCTACATAAACCAGAAAATATTACTGTAATTAACCTTATGAAAAATGGCCAATTACTATAATTTTACTGTAATTTACTTTTATCTACATTTTCATAATTCCATTTTATGAATTATTACTGTAATTCAAAATAAGGAAATGCTATATTACCACAATTAAACATTCAGGCCATTATGTATAGTTATTATACAGCACTTATATTTGTGAAGAGAAAAATATTTAACTTTACTGTGTTATCAAATTAATTGGGAAAATGCATACATTTATTTATTTTAAATGGATTAGCTGCTTTACTTACTATTTATTTTAATCATCAGCCAAAGGTACTGTATTATTTTATACTATGTAAGACATTACAGTACATTATTGAACAATTGTAAACATTTACACTGTATAAAAATTTGTATACTATATTGGCAGCCCTGTTGCCAGTAAATTACTGTAAAATGTACAGTCATTTTTTATAGTACAGTCATCCATTATATGGTCTAGCAACTAATTTTGAAATGTGTCTTCGTTCAGTTGTGGGTTTTTTTTTTTGTTTGTTTTTTTACAGCAGGTGTGCTTAATGTCATGAAAAGACCTAAACCTAGTCCAAAACAAATCGGGCATTAGTATAGGGAGATGTATTTTCTTCTTTTTCCTCAGCCTTTGCATGCTGTTAAAAAAGTTCTATTTAAATGTTGATTTGATTGAACAAGTGTTTTCAGCAATCTGGTTGTGTCTAGTCCAGCTGAACCTTGTTTTGAATGCCGATTCATAAATATGGGGAATTAATAACTATGGGGGGGAATACATTTTCATACTTTTTTGCTTCAATAAATAACAACATAATTTAAAAGCTGGATTCTGTGTTTAAATAAAAAACAAAGAAAAATAAATACTATATTGGGTGTTTGCTTTGATTTTGTTTTAATTTCTGAAAATAAATTTGTAGGAGATACAGAAGAAATACTTTTTCAAAGCATTGTAATGCTATCAAAGCTGAATAAGGCAGTGAGCAGGGCTGCAAAGGTGCAGCTGGGCTCCGAGTGTCAGGCATAATGGTGTGGAGGCGGTTTTCGCGTGTATGCCAGGGGTGAAAGCTCTTGGTGCAGTGCAGGGGGCAAGCGGTTCCATTGTTGCTGTTGGCGGTTTCTGCAAAAGATAAAGAAGAACCAAGATCAATGTGGGGACAGCCCCCTTTTATACTCTCTTGGCTTCTCTGAGGTTGAGGAACTGCCATGGTTGTTAGCAGCCACCAGCTGTGTTCGGTTACTTCACCCCACCTACTGGCTGTGTGCTCATTTGGGGTCCAAAAGAGTATTGCTGAAGTGGCGCTGTCCATTCAGTCCCATGCTAGCAGTCGTGAGAGGAGTATGCTGAGCTTTGTGTGTGTAGACTGGAGGCCCACCGTCACAATAAATATGAGGAAAGAAGGCTGTGAAATTCTTTGTTGTTTAAACTGATATTTTGTTTTTAAAAATTTACAAATGCACTGCTCTCATGGATATCAAACAATTGCAAACAATACACATGAGATATATATAGGTGGGAATTAATTATTGGCACCGTTTTAGTCAATACTTTGAGAAAACACCCTGCCAAGATGACAGCTCTGAGTTTTCTCCGATCATGCCTGATGAGGTTGGAATCTCTCCAGATCCTTCAAATTTCAAGTTCCATGTTGGTGGACTCTCCTCTTCAGTTCACCCCACAGGTTTTCTATGGGTTTCAAGTCAGGGGACTGGGACAGCCATGGCAGGACTTTGATTTTGTGGTTAATTTTTATGTATGTTTTGGATCATTGTCCTGCTGGACAATGATCCAAAACGTACATCTCAAACATCCACCAGCTTTGTGATGTGAGTGGAAATGGACTCCTGTGAAGCTCTGGTGAACTCCATACCCAAGAGGGTTAAGGCAGTGCTGGAAAATAATGGTGGCCACACAAAATATTGACACTTTGGTTCCAATTTGGACATTTTCACTTAGGAGTGTACTCATTTTTGTTGCCAGTGGTTTAGACATTAATGACCGTGTTGAGTTATTTTGAGGAGACAGCAAATTTGCACTGTTACACTGTACACTCACTACTTTATATCTTTTCATGTGACAACACTGAAGAAATGACACTTTGCTACAATGTAATCAAATATTTACAAAAATGTGAGGGGTGTACTCACATTTGTTAGATACTGCACCATAAGCTAACTTAACAGCTGGCATTCAAGCTATCCCAAAATCTTATTGTATCTAGTTATTCTGCTACTGAAATCATTAACTTCGGCAGAGAGAAGGGGAAACAATCATTCTGAAACAATGTAACATCAGAGAGAAACACCATGTCCAGTGAATGCAAGGTCAGCAGAATTTGTTTCCCAGTCTAAAACGCGTCCACCTGTGTTCAAATGTCTGTGAATGCATTCAGACACTGCACAACTAAGTTCATAAGCGTCTTCACCTGTAGTGTTTCTTTATCTTGTTCTTATTTTATTTTTCAGGCAACATTAATCAAAATTACGAAAAGTATGTTTAATGATTCTCACGGAGTTTAAAACCCTAATGCCACCATTTACATATTCTGTACTATACGGTTACAGCGAATTTCCTTTAAAAAATTTTGATCATTGCTGTTAATGTAAAGGCTAGTTGTTAATTAAATGATTTTGATCATTTTAATACCCTAAAATTTAGTTTTTTGGAAAAAACATATCAAGGTTTTTCCCCCAGTGAATTTACATTTTTTTTTTTTTTTAGCAGTGCATGGTCAGACAATTTTCAGTCCTTTTTCTTTGCCTTAATGTTGTTCATAATACTTTTTAAACTTGTACATTTGAATATTTCATTATGCATTTTCCCCTCCTGTTTAGAAAAGCCTTACATTGGACAATGTGTTTATACACATAAAATGAATACATTTTCTTTAATGCACCACAGGCAATCCTTCTGGTTTTGGGTCTTGGGTTGAGACTGAGAGGAAAGAGATCTCCTGCAGCTTACATTGCCGAAGGATATCATGTCAGACATCAATATACATCATCTCTGTTGTCTGTTCATGTTTTTATTGTCAGTTTCTGTGAAGGCTGATGAATTTGATAAGGATTATATGGAACATTCCAGCAAGAAAATAATGAGGACAAATGAGGCAGTGACCGATAAGGAAGTATACTAAATAAAATCACTGCATGATCTGTTATATTGATAGGTGTGATGTGCTCCTGCACTTTAGGTGGATGCCAGACAGCAATAGGAGCCATAATAGCACAAATTTCTATTTGATCATTTAAAGCACCATCAAGCAATCTCTTTCAATCTTGTTCCTTTGAAGATAATTAAAACAACATCATGCTAGGAATTGAGGAAAATTACATTTTATTTTATAAAAGTAGATCTAATCTGTATTTTCTCCTGACTAGCTTGGTTTCAAAAAGAACCAGAAAAATGCATGATCCTGATTGCTTAATGCTCTTTTAAAAAATAACAGCTGTTATCATCTTCAAATAAAATATGATTCATGTGACATTTGTGGCAGTTAAATATGGAATCATAATGATGACTTTGTTGATCTTTTATGCATAAATATGCAATTACTGTGCAAAACAATATTATTTGACACGTGTATCAACTGCCCTGTGTGTGCACGTTAACAATCAACACAGCATAGCTATGCCTCTGCTATGAAATAGATTACATTTTTACTGAACCACAACAGAACTGCAAAGTCTCATCAAAGAACAAACTGTGTACGCTAGAGAATTCGGAAAGCGCTGGTAATTTTCATTTTTGAATACTCTAAATATCTGAAAAGCACAAATAGAATTGTTGAAACAATATGATCAAAGCATGTATATTGTATTCTTGATTAAAAAAAGCATCTGAAGAAATATTTCCATTCTGAACTCTGAAACATGGGATCCAGTAAAAAAAAAAAAAAAAAAAGTCACAGCAGTGGGTGGTGTTCGTTCATCATCTTGTTCATTTGTTTAGGTCAGTTTTATCTTGTTCAGGGTGATTGCCATTTCGAGTTATTTATTTATATTTTGAGAATTTAATCAATTAAACTCATTAGAAAAGATCACACGTGGATACAAAAAAAAAAATCTGTAGCAGCAGGTAGGACTGATATAGGATCAGAACCTTTAGGGTGCCATAAAGGACCATGTTTTTTATATTTTGTTTGGCAATATATTGTGTTTTTCCTCCTTATCATGTTGTATGATCTCACAATAAAGAAAAGTTAGGAAATTAATTGGCTCAAATGTTTTTCAATTGTCTTTTTTGGAAATTTATAGAATGTACATGTTTGTTAAAGAAGCACGTGGTCTATGTTATGTTCATCCTTTTTTCAAGTAAACATCCATCCATCCATCTTCTACCTCTTATTCCTTCTTCAGGGTCACGGGGAACCTGGAGCCTATCCCAGGAATCATCGGGCACAAGGCGGGGTACATCCTGGACAGGGTGCCAGTCCATCGCAGGCAATCACACACTCACACATACACTACGGACAATTTTAGACACGCCAATCAACCTATCATGCATATCTTTGGACTGGGGGGGAAACCCGGAGTACTAGGAGGAAACCCACGCAGCACGGGAAGAACATGCAAACTCCATACACACATGGCCCCGGCATGAATCGAACCCCGGACCTGTGAGGCGAATGTGCTAACCACTAAGCCACCGTGCGTCAACAGGAAATTCATGGTCACCATGGACTGAAATTCCCAGAACACGCTCTCACACACACACAAAAAACACTCACACTCATTATAATCACACACACCCTCACAACCAGTATATAAGGGACTGTTCTAACACTGACTTTGCAAAATATTACGTGTGTTTTCCATATACCAAGCGTTTATAGGGTCATGTGGTGTTGTTTTGAGCTTGTTCTTGCCCTCGTTCTTGATTCTGGTTTTGCCTCATTTATGCCTGTTTGCCAATCACCCGACCCATAGCCTGTTTTTTTGACCATGCTATTGTCGGATGTTTTGGATTTGTCTGCCTGTCTCTCATTAAGTAAAAGCGCTATCTGCACTTGCATCCATCCCAGTGTCCTTTACGTTTATTACATGACCGTTTTATTTATGTGTGTATATGATTATATATAATGTATATGTGTGTGTCTATACAAAGTCTATAAAGCAAATATACATTTTATTTTTATGCCCATGAACTGAGTTGGCCTGGTAATAGGCTACAAGTCATTGTACTCTGGAATTTTATTCTGTATCTGATTTTTTTTTTCTAAAAATTGGATGATTAAAATGTTCTTAGATTACAGCATCTGGAAAATCCTGTTGCCTTCTGCCTTTATCATCACCCCCATGCTATTTTTTACAAAGCTTTTTGTGATCCGTGTTAGCAATAAATAAGTCTTTAATCTTCTTGTTACAGTAATTGCTGATAAACGTCTGGGTCTTTTAAGATAGTTCATTACTTCATTTATCATTAAGATGGATCTAAAATAAAAAACAAGCGAGAAATATTATCGATTTTGTGATATTTATTATTTTATATGAAACATTAAACACATTGGATATGGACCACACTTAATACTGAAAACACAGAATTAGGGAAAATACACTCACTACAAATATACCACAAAATATTTTAGCTTTGCCTTGGAGGGTTACAACTTTCTTCATGAAACATTAGATTCCAGACGGGATATGCTTCCTTGCCAGGCAGCTGTCATTTCCTGTAAGCTGCTGGGAGCAAAGTGCCCCCCATATGGTCATGAATAACCATCAGTACTTCGTACCCTTTGTGTTCACATTGATCCTTTCACTTCCTCTCAACCCATCTGAAATTCTCCCATTACAGTAGCTACTACAGCTGTAAAATGGAGTCTTTTGTATTTTGAACAGATATCATGATTTAACCATACATCGAAAACATCAGGCCATCTCATTTAAAGATTTAAAGACCTGCATAGTTCATTTAGATGAGTTTTGTATGCCATATAGTCTGAGAATGCAAAAGAATAAAGGAACTTTAAAATTCCACACTCAGTTGTTTTTAATATGAACACTTTTTTGTAAGTAAGATTCCTCAAGGAAGTTCAGCAACATATGCATTCACACATTTAGTAAAAGAGAGGCTCTCTTTCTACAGGGGCTTAAAGGACATCGCAATATGCTATGCACTAAACTATACCTTACGAGGTCAAGAGTTTTCTGAAGGTACTTGCTTAGAGTCTTTTACATATTCATAAGCATTGCATAAATGTTTCATAAAAAGCAATTCTGCACAAAACATTTGCTGTAATATTAAAGGTTATACTTGACTGTCTTTACATGAAAAAGAGAAAAACCAGTTATCATTATGGGTAGAGTAATCACGATTCTTACTGTCATTTTCTTTTTTTTGTCATTAATAAACCTTACATAAATCCTCCAATATTGCATCATAAAATATTTACACAGACTTAATGAACATGTTATAAAGGCCCAGTGTAGATACCCATGTTAGGGAATCAATGACCATAATTAATTTAATTCAATTTCCAATAAAGAGCTCCAGCTGCCATATTTTTTAACCATATACCAATAATGTCTGGACCAAACTCAGTCCACTCACAGTCAATTCAAGCTGGTAGTTTGGGTTTAGGAGATTTGAACTAGCTCCACTTGACTGCATTAATTTGAAGGTTTTCATTTTATGTTTAAAGTAAATTAATATTGCCTTGCCCATCCCAGGACTATTACTGTACACCACATCATCTGATTTCATTAAGTAGGTCCCCTTGTTGTTAAGGAAGTGAACTTACTAGTGAAATCAGATGTTACGCAATACCGAAATAAATACCTACAGAAATTGCATCTTATGGTGGATTTAGTTGGAAACCAGGGATCACAGACAAATTATGAAGCCTACTGAACCAGAAGGGAAGATTAAGGAGCATGTATTTAAGACAGAACAGCAAAGACATTTCTTTTTTTCCTAATCTACACATTAAGGCTTAGTTCATTCATTTTCCTGATGAACCTTATGAATAAGTGAATTTGTCTATGTGATTTCCATTTAAAATGGAATGAGCAAACAACGTATCTGCAAATAATTTACGAGGGCAGGATGAAAGTTAGTAAGTAAAATTATTCATGATATGAAAGCAGGAATTTTGAATGAGAACGAAGAACTGGAGGTATGGATAATTAGGTCTAGGGTGCAATATATATACACAACTCAGGGAAATCCCGGACAGAATAACAGGTAAGAAACATTAAAACAGATAAACAAAAGGATTAATAGGATGCTGAAGTAGAAACAATGAAAGCACATAATGAAAAGACTAGGGAGGGCTGTGGAGAAAGAGGAGAATGAGCTGGTGTTTGAAGAGGCTGAAGGAGACATATGGCTGATAGCGTGGCAGGAGGTCTCCACCGGTGCGTTTATCTAAGAGATTTTAATGGTAGAGGCAGTAGGCGTCATCAAACTCCCTATGAGTTAGAACAGGTTCAGTGGTTCGGCAGCAGCCAAATGGTCTGTGCTAATGCTGGGCCACAGAAACATACGCTCAGCTTCAGCGCATTTCAGTCTGATGCATCTTGTGTTATCCAAGGTGGCTAGAAAGAGAGGCAAGAGAAGGGGAATTCATCAGATGTGCAGAGTCAATCTCACAGTCACTACGACCATTACACTCTAACTATAGGAGTAGCAGAAGCCTGTGAGTGTATCTCTGACCAATCTACATTCCTCTCTGAGCCCTGAAATAAGCCAGGCACAATTAGTGGGCTGTTCATGTGAACATCACACACAGACACACACACACATTTATTACAAAAATGTAATTAATTCTCCCACACTGATGAATTATTCCATTTGGACAGAATGCACACACAGAAACATTTACACACACGTACATGCAAACATGGCTGACTGATTTTTATATGAAAGTGGGGGAGGATAGTTGGGATGACTGAGGTCCAAGGAAATTTTTCTATTTTTTCCTACTATTTTCCTCCCATAGCATTTGGATGTTTATTATGAATGGACATGTTGGCAGTAGTGGCCATAGAAACAGATTTTCAAGGTTGAATCTTTAATGACTTGGAGTACAGTCATCATCATCATCATCATCTTGTGGAACACATTTCTTAATAATTAAAGTAATTAAAGTCTGAAGTTGGCTTCTATTTTCACCATTCTGATTTTCTATTCCACATTAAAATGTTCGGTAGGTATGTCATAAGACCTACATGCCACACTGAAGCACACTAACCACTTACACAAGGCTGTAAATGCTCTGAATAAAAGGAAAAATTTGACTATATCTTTTATCACGTCTCTTGCAAATAAAAACTTATACAGTATAATATCTGGATGACAAGTTCAAAGTCAGGTCCGTATCAATTGATTGCGAGATTTGGGATTCCTCAAGCTTCAATTCCTTTGAGCTCGATACAAAAGGATGTTATTGCTTTCACATCCCTTATAGCAAGACGTTCCCTACTGTTACATTGGAAGTCTGCTAAATACCCATCTATCTCTCAGTGGATAAAGGACGTGATGTTTTTTCTGAAACTCGAGAAAATAAGATATACGATGAATGGTTGTACAGATAAGTTTTTTCATAAATGGCATCCCTTTATTGCATACTTTATGGAGTTACAGACACTACCCACTTAAAGGTTGGTGCCTGATGTTGAATTTTATAATATCTTTATAACCAGCGATGGTTAATGGGTAGCCATGATGAGCCGGAGGGGTGGGTTGTGGGTTCAATTTTGTTTTCCTTTGTATAAAAAGAAATAAAATCTGTGAATATTTACTGCTGTTGCTCAATTTGTTTTTATTTTTGGGAAATGGTGGGGAGGACAGAACAGAAAAGGCGATTTAGATAGGCTTAGCAGTTCAACAGAAATGTTCATCAGAAGGTCAGCAAAAATGTTTAATAAAAAAGAAACGTAGAAATATTCAGCAGAAATGTTCAGTAAAAATGAAACTTTAGAAATGTTCATTAGAAATGTTTAGCAGAAACATTTTGCAGAAATGTTTAGCCGAAATGGTCAGCAGAAGTGTTCAGCAGAAGTAAAACTCCAAAGTCAGGTCCATTACTGCATTAAAAAGGGGTTCTGTGATTTGTGTAATGTTTAAAGTCATAGAAATAACAATCGGACAAGCCTCAAATTGTTATGTTCCTCCCCAGTCTAGGGGTCAGAGGGAAGTAACAAGGAAAGAATGAATAAAAAGTATAAGTGAGCCCTTTTCAAGTTCCAGCACTGAACACGCACACACAGGATTTCAAAGTTTAAATGTGAACTTGCAAGGCAATAGTGATATATCATGGCAAATTAGCAGGAAAAGGCCAGGTAAAACCACTGGATGCTAAGGTTACAGCTATCATGGAATTCCCCACACTAAGTAACAAGTGAGTATTGCGCTGTTTCTTGGGGATGGCTCTACTCCACTGACAGATCTTCTCAAGGCTGAGGAAAAGTTTGTATGGGGTGTTGAGTGTGGCACTGCTTTCTGCTTTGCCAAAGATCTCTTGTGCCTGCTCTAAATTTTGAATCACCTTTTAGCTGCAAGTGGATACTAGCAGAGTTGGATCGGGTGCAGTTCTGCTGCAGAAGGATTTTTCTGAGATTGAGCATCCGGTATGTTACTTCTCTAAGAAATTTACCAGATGTCAGTGGGCCTATAGAACCACAGAGAAGGTGGCTTTAGCCTTGTTGTTGGCACTGCAATATTTTTAAGTCTATTTAGGTAATGGTAGTACTGCCCCAATCATTGTCTGCACCAATCACAATCTTCTATTTTTTTTCATGAACGGCCAATTCTAATTATAGGTTAATGAGGTGGACTCTTATCCTTTAAGAAATTATGTTTGACGTTAGGTGCAAAAAAAAATTTATAATTTGGGTAGACAATTCAGAAACTATACTGTTTACAGTATATCAAAAATATTATTGTACAGCTTTAAATAATGCGCCTATTATTTATGGGTTGGTTTGTATAAATAAATCTGTAGGCTACTGAAGGGGTCCATGATTTTTATTTATTTACTTATTTATTTATTTTTACAGTTAAAGGGGTTCCAGAATGGAAAAGGTTTGAGAACCCTCAATCTAGGCTAGATGTGATTTTGCCTGCATGGCAAGATTCTGGTGATGCCACACTGCTCATTGGATCACACATGTTTTATAGTTTCTCCAGGACATGGTGCTGGAGAAACTATAAAAGCACAAGATTTTGTGATACAAAGATTAATTATTTTTATTTTAGTATTTTTTTTTTTTTAAAAAGAAGGAAATAAAACGTGGCATTTTTCCAGCAGCTCAATTACAGTGGGAACAGTGGGACCTGCTTATGATGGGTCCTGTTTTCAGCATCCATAAATCAAGAAAAGATTAGGCAGAAGAAACAGTTATCTCTATTAAGTCAAAGTTATGCAGCCGCTAGTTGAATCGGAATGATCTAGCACAGATGTCTACAGTTATGTCCACAGTCAGCAATTTTCACATTGTGCTGGAGTACATAGTTATCATTTCCTTATGTGAAAATATAAACAATATTTCATCTGAAATAAATTATATTTCATAATATTCCATCATGAGTTGTGAGCTCACTCCGGTCCACACACCAGCCTGCTTCTGCCATATCTCCCACTACTCAACCATGTGATCAACTTGAAATTCTACAAAGTAGACTGCCTTGTATGAAAAGGAAGCCTGTTATCATTTGACTTCTTTCCATTTCTCTGTTTGTTTGTTTCTTGTGAATTTTGATATTTGTGATGGTTGGCCTATGACGTATGTTTAGACAGGTTCCCTAGGATATGATCCCCACAACCCTGTGTAGGATAAATGGTACAGAAAATTGATTTAGAAGCATGATTTTAATATAATTATATATTTTAACCACATTTGCAACTACTAGGGCTGAACTCATTACAAGCTGCCTGATTGGTATGTGTGTGCTCAGAAATTACTCAGTTCATGGCTCATATTGTGCAATTACTGTTTTCAGGTCATTTCCGGCATTTAACTGACTGCCTATTGTAATAAATATAATGGCTGAAATAATACATCTGGGCGTCCACATTGCTTTCATTAGACCCAACTGTTAACCCATACTTCATTAAGATTACACATAATCATCCTGACATTTCACAACAGGGAAGGATAGCGGGTGGGTAAATTAGGTTTGGGAGCTTGCACATTTCTCATAATCAAATGCAGTTATTTTTCATTTTCAGCTAATGTTAAATTACGCTTCTTAAATACACTTCACATCAGTGTAGTAACCAGAATCCAGAAACAAACATGCTTGCTCTTATGCATAGCCTTTGGACTTCACTGTACTTAAGCCTATATAGTGTATGTTTGTATTTTTTGCACATTGAGTTCATGTGTGTTTATTTTGAAATATAAGCTAAAGACTTCCATGAATCTATAAACTTATTTGGAAGCTGCAATAATTAATAAAAGCTTTGGGGCATACTTTACTCTTACCTACACAAAGTGTGTATCATCTGAAAATCAGGTGCAGGAGGAAGGTCTGAAGACCAAAATATTGATTATTCTCAATCCAGTTTTATTTACATGGTGTACCTGATGCTTACGATACAGGATCACTGGGCACAAGGTGGGATTCAACTACCATTTGCACACACGCACACATTCATAAACTCATTCACACTTAGGGGCAATTTAGCACAGTTAGTGGAAAGAAACCAGAGAACATTATTAAACCAATGACTGTATGGACAGTGTTAATCTTGCGAGAACGTTGGCACTGATGGAAACTATAACTTTAGAATTAAATTAACGCGAACAAAACATGTGTAATAGAATAGAGCAGTGGTGATGTGGCTATGCAAAATGCCAGGGACCTGGGTTTGATCCTCAGTTTAGGTGAGAGTGTGGAGTTTTATTTTATTATTATTTTATTTATATTTTGAAAGTATGTGATCAACTCATGTTGGATGTATGAAACAAATAGTGTTACTGTAACTCAGTGCAATGATGTGGAACCGTTATATTGTACGCATTTGAATTAAGTAAATTAAATGAGCTTTTTTAAGCAGCTGGCTAAAAAAAAAAAAAGCTGGCTTTTCCTTACGATAAATGGAAATAAATTATCTAAGTTATGTGATGATAAATAAATGGGTGTGGTTTATGAGGTTATTGACAGTTTTGGACATGAAAGTCAAGCCTTGTGAACTCACATGCACTTTTCGACACACACGTGAAGCTCTTGACAGTTCCTTAGCAAAGCCATGTCTTGTTTTCTGTAAACTGTTCTAACAGACTATCAGTGAGGAATTATTTGCAGTTTTTCTGGTATGTTGCTCATCTTGATGTCTAAACTAGCTCATATATACTGATATTATAACTAGCAACTTATATAAGTGAACAAATTGATGGCATAAACAAAAGCAACTAAAACTACCTAAATTTCATAAGAATTTACTATTGACTGTATGCCACTCGAAGTAGCTTGGTAAATGCGGATTGAGTTTATATTTTCATTTGATACATTACAGTAGATGTACTTATATTTGCATTACTTTGATTTACATGATGAATTAGCCAGTGTCAGCTAGCTAGCAAATGGTAGCTCAGTCAGTCATGACAAAAAACTCTAAAATCAACAATAAAAATCAATATACTTCTGCAAACTATACAACTACAAGTTAGAATTTTACCTATTATTTAACAATGTTCAAGGCACCATCTTAAGTTTGCTTCAGGTAATAGCTCTCAATTTATACACTAGCGACATGAAGCAGGGGACTGTCCACAATCAATATGGGCGAGTAAGAGGCATACCCACAATCTGACCAGCCATCTCTATTGGACACGTTCTGGCTCCTAGCTCTCTACTACACAGACTCCAAATTCAGTCAAGATGGTGACTTAAATTAGACCAAATTTAAGATTCAGAATCACACAATGGGAGTCACGTTGTCTACTCATATATACAGTCATCGCAACAAAAACACCACCACAAACATGGGGAAAATATGTGTAACTTCAAACAAACTGTAACCTGAGCTCAGGATCACATCATGAGTTGTGGATCTACCATTCCTCCTTGCTTTGCATTTAAATTATCATAAAATTATATTGACAAAAGAATCAATATAGAGAATCAAGCCTTCTAAAATATTGTACAGTAACTAACATTCTGTATCTGACCAGTTGCAAAACTCAAAATAATTGTTTTAGGATTAGCAATGATGCACAGTTCAACAGTTTTTGGCATAAGAGCCAGAGCTTTTTGAAGCTACAAACTCCAAGTTAATCGCTCACCTGGAAGGCTAACTGTTGCTAGGCAATGTTATTGATTGGTGTGGGCAGTTGTTCTGCGGGAGGTATTGCAAAATGGAGTCATGTTGCTCCTCAGAATGAGAAACCCTTTAATCCATCTATGCCTTTTGATGTTTACTGGTTCTACATTGTGACTTCTTTGTTCCTGCTATCCCCAGTATGTGTAGCATGCATTACTTTTCAGTGGAAGAGATATCCATTATCCAGTGATTACTAAACTGTGAAGGTCAAAAGATAAACTTTAACATTGTTAGTTTAAGGTATTTTTTATGAACACTGCACATATACTATCACTCATTTTTATCAGCTACCAGTGCATACAGTGCATGCCTCAGTATCCTGAAACTGCAAGATTGTTTTAAAACTTGCTTTTCTCGTTCAGCTGAAATTTTAAAAGTAAAAGATTAAATGGGGAAAAAGGGGAAATACTGCCTGGGGATTTTAGCTGCTGTTAAGCATGCATTCAAGGAAGCTAAATAAATCTCAGTGAGCAATCAACAATTGCACTTGCTGTTAAATACGTGGCTGCTTGCTAGCCTTGGATCATTTATGTATATAAATCTGTGCATGAAGGTGATAAGAATTCCCTCAATTATAGTTTAGTGTAATAATATTAAAGGAAAGGTGACGCCAAGGTGGATGTGTGTTGTGGATTGCTGATTGTTTTTAAGCAGGTTTGACTGGATTGAATGAATTGAACCTAAAATGCACTGCTCACCACTAATTATGCCATTATTCCAAACCAAATTCAAATTTATTCAAAAAGTTGAAGGTTTCAGAAATTCCACAAATTGATGTTTTCATAATTTCAGTGTAATGATGGCATAACCACAGGCAAACAGTGTATTTAATCTATTAATACCTGCCTAAAAACTATTCATAAAACACAACCACCTTTAAAAGGAAAGCATTCATTTTCAACAATTATTGGCTTTTTCAACAATTAAACTATTTAATAGTAAAAGCACTTCTTTAAAATAGGATTTATCATTTCAATTCAGTTCAGTAAGCATACAGACGAGTACTGAGGTGACACACAACCAATCCATGGGAATGTATTTCTGGAATTAAACTCCAGAAGTACTTTGCTTGCTCTTTGATTTCAAGGGTTGATACCTTCTTTACCAATCAGGGTATCAGGTTAGTGCCGATAGTGGTGTGAGACTACAGCACCCATATTCCACTGCAAACCACATGTTGACATCACAGATCAAGTCACCTAATCACAAACACCTGAACTACGTTCATGCACAATGAAAACGTTTGTACAGCACTCCTGGCCTAGCATATGCTGCAAGTACTGTCTTTTTTTATTGTCCTATACAAGCCATGTTGTTGTTGATTACATGCATGTCTAATTCTTGTTTGTGTTAAATAGCTCTAGTCCTTGTCCTCATGTGTTTTACAGTTAATAAAAGACTCTGCACTTGCATCCATCTCCAAACCATCCATGACAGAACGCTAGGCCAAACCATGGATGCAGAGTTTATCCAGACATGTCAGACCAGACTAAGCAGATCCAGGAGAACCAGTGGCAGCTTAACCAGATCAAGATTATCCTGGACCTAGGCTTGGCTATCTCGAAAAAGATTTTGGGGCAGGGATATAATCTGTGCCAAGACTATTTATTGAAACATGGCAGCAGGGCAACAACAGGCTTTGTACCAGAGGCAGAGGAAGTGGCTTCCCCAGTGCAGCTTACACTAGAGGCCAAGGGCACAGTCTGGATGAACCAGTTGAACCTGTGTCCATCCTTGACATAAGAGTGCATTTCCTGAGAAGTGCATAATGCATATAGCTCATTAACTTCATCTTTAATGAGCTTAAATTTAAGAAAATTCTTGACATAAGAGTGCATTTCCTGAGAAGTGCATAATCCATATAGCTCATTAAATTAATCTTTAATTAGATTAAATTCAAGAAAATTCTTTAATTAAAATTTAAATTTAAGAAAATCCTTGACATAAGAGTGCATAAGAGTGCATTTCCTGAGAATTGCATAATGCATATAGCTCATTAACTTCATCTTTAATGAGCTTAAATTTTAGAAAATGTAAGAATATTTAAGAAATTTAAGAAATTTCTTTAATTAACAAGCATTGAGCTAAACCGTTCTTAACTAAACTCTGACGTAAAGTTGTTTGTAAACTAATGAGGCATTTGTTGACCCATTTGTTGTTTTATCTCAAAACGTCAGAGGCCACTAAATTCTATACAAAATAAATACTCACTGATCTTTTGAACTAACCAGCTAAATAGTTTCTGTGAATGTTCTCATGCAGGTTCTCCATTTTCCACCCAGCTCCTAAGAATATGGCAGTAGATGCATTGGATATGCTAAATCATTCTAAATTTGAATGAGTGCATGAATGTGTGTATACTGCAATGGACTGTATCCCACCCAGGGTGTAATCTTACTACATAGTATACTTATAGAACTTACAGTACTATTTTGGTAGATTTATACTTTACTAAAGTAGCACTGAGATTTAATTCTTGTACTCTCACTCAAGTAAATTTCCAAGAGCAAAACAATGTTTTTCCGTACATTTTCATTTTGTCCTTCAAATTACTCATTAAAAATCTCAAATGCCAATGAACACCAACCCATGCAAAAAAAAAAAAAACCTTTACCACATGCAATGAAATGATGCAATGAAAAAACCTGCACCACACGCATCCCGACAGCTCTGACTTGATTATGATTTACTGTTAAAGACTCATAGACTTTCTGGTGTGAATAATCCTGCCTTGTAAAATTCCATAAACCTGTAGTTTAAAACTGAACTTTTGCCTCTCTATCGCCATCTCTGTTCGAAACAGCAATTGCAAGTTACTTGCAGAGTTATTATATCCTCTGCAGGGATGAATCTGATGGTTTGAGGTATACGTATGGGTTGTATATTAGTTTAGGTTAGTTTATGTTTAGTTTATTAAAGCAGATTTAAAACAACAGGTGTTGAAACCAAAGTACTGTAAACGAAATATAAAACAGAATTAAAACAAATTTAAAGAGTAAACAAAAACCAAAAAAGGACCCATCGAAAATTTACACCCTCAATTACAATATAAAGAATACAAATAGGTCTTCAAAGAGGATTTAAATACAGAAATGGAAGGGGAATGTGGAGAGGAAGACTATTCCAAAGCCTAGAAGAAACCACCAAGAAAGCCCGGTCACCTTTAGCCTTAAAATGTGAGCACAGTAATTGACTGGATGATCGAAGCGGTCTTGAAATAGAGTATGGGGTGAGAAGATCACACATATACTGTGAGGCAAGTCAATGCAAAGCTTTAAAACAAAAGACAGAACTTGAAAATTAACACGGAACATGACCAGGTGTAATGTGCTCACGTTTTTCAGTGCCAATCAATAATCTGGCTGCCGCATTTTGTAACAATTGCAAAGGATCAACAGTTGTTCTATGCAAACCAAGATAGAGCGAATTACAATAGTCAAACCTAGATGTTATAAATGCTTGAATAACAGTTTCAAGGTCCTTCTTGGAGAACATAATCTTGATTTTAGCAATAGATCTTGGAGACAAAAATGACACCAAGATTTTTGACGCCAGTCGCACACATTAGATGAGAGGGGACCAAGCTGAGGGACAATTTTAGAGGACAAAGCTGATGGTTCAAAAATTATAATTTCGGTTTTATCGCTGTTTAGCTGCAAAAAGTTCATGTCCATCCAGCATTTTATGTCATGCAGACATAATTGCAGATTTTTCACAGGAAGAGTGTCATCGGCATAGAAATTATATGATAAGTGGTGTCTCTCAATAATATGACCTAGAGGAAGCATATATAAAAAGAGAAGGACCCAAAATGGATCCCTGGGGAACATCATAGGACATTTGGGCACAGGATGAGAAACACTTCCCTACATTAACAGAAAATGTTCTCTCCTTCAGATAAGAAGCAAACCACTTCAGCACAAGCCCCTGAAACCTAGCTACATGATCAAGTCTTTGCAAAAGGATATCATGATATACAGAGTCAAATGCTGCACTCAAATCAAGCAAGATTAAAATACAGCCAGAGCCTGAGTCAAGAGTGAGTAAGATATCTTTCAACCTTCATACTTTCGACAAAGCAGATTCAGTACTTGACGTTCCCTGAAACCAGACTGAAGTGAATCAAAAATACTAAAAGCACTCAGGTACAAAGAAATCTGAGAATAGACAACTTTTTCCAAGAGTTTTGAAATAAAAGATAGTTCGGAAATGGGTCTGTAATTATTCAAGACATGCTGATCAAGATGATTTTTTTTTGTTGTTGTCTTTTTTACAGCGGTTGTATTATAGTATGTTTAAAAGTCACAGACACCACCCCATTGACTAGACAGCTATTAATACTACTGGTCATGACCAGACTCAAAGCAGGAAAAGGCTTTTAAAAATATGCGAAGGAAAGAGGACTTCATATTAGAAACAATATAAGAGAGCTGTTAAGGAGACACTGGTTGAAAAAGGGAAAGAGAGTTTTTCTAGAGGAGAAGAACTATGAGATGGTATGTTAGACCGAATACCCTCAATTTTATGAGTAAAATTAGTTAAAATCTGATCTCACAGGTCAGTAGAAATCTTGAATGGAACACTAGGAGAGGGATTGAGAAAGGCATTAGTTTTACTAAAAAGGACCTTCAGCCTTTGTGTATTTTGAGCAATTAAATCAGACATGTATTTCAATTGTGCCTCTTTAACAGCGCTCTGATGCCACTTAAGACATTCCCTGAAAATTTCATATGATATCTGAAGTTTGTCTGCCTTCCATCTACGCTCAGCTCAGCTCAAAAAATAAATAATTATTATAAGCTTACCTTTCCAAATTGGAGTAAGGTAAGGAGACAGTTTTAAACACTCATTTAATTTTTTTAATTTTATTTAATTTTTTTTTTCTTATGTACTTGCTCAATAATTGAGTTTTGTTAATTTTTATCCAAAAAAAAGTTCAGTACTGCAGTTTAAAAATTTATGTTAGGGTTACTGTTCAGGTGAATACTTATTGTTCAGACAGCAAATCACTAGCACACATGGGCTGTTCAATAAATTTGTGGGTTATACTGTAACTTCAACAACTTAAGCATTATAGAGTTTGTCAGAGAGTAAATGGCATATTTGAAAAGAAAACAATCCATCATTTCAACATCAGTTCATATTTTTTGGTTGTGTTTTGTTTGTAATTCAGTATTACAGTTTAGGCAGTATAGGTCACACTAGACTTGTCAGCATATGAAAAAATGTGGCTTACAAAAGGTCATATTAAATGCTCCTGTCCAAATACATTATACTTTCTTATTATTTTAGTGTCTCTTAATAGAGTGGTATTTTACACTTAAAGAAAATATTACATCTGAGGAAATAAAGTATTTAATAGTACGGGGCAATAGCACTTGTACGTGATATTGAAGGATGAATAAATTTGATTATGAGCCAAAATAGAGATTTTGAATCAATTTATTTACAAAGAATTTGAATAACTGTATAATCTTGATGTCATGGTTTTTTGTGTTAATTGGTGTCTTACATTTTTTGCATCTTACATCTCCTTCCTTGACTATTAATCACTTTTCTTAGTTATTTTTCTAAGTGCTTTTAAAAATTGACTATAAAGACCATTATTTAGGTCAGTTGAAATACATGATACATTGGCTGAAACATGGGCAAAGTTATTTGAGGTGACAAATGCCTCAAAGTTCCAGTAAACAGCATAAGAACATCATCATATGCTATTTTCGTTCTCATACATTTTTTCCTGGTTTTGGTAAATGGAGAAAGGTAGGGAGTTAGGGAACCATTTTGTATTTTCTTTCCCTTCCACAAGTATGCTCAGGGAATTATAGGTTTGTTTGGGGATTGTTGGTGTCACATCTGTGCATACAACTTTCGACATTGCAAATGACAACTCTCATGATCCTCTGCCTGCAACCTCCAGTCAAACACATATCCCTGGTCACAGTCACCTGGGTATTAATGGATTTCACCTATTTACAGTCACACTACTCCATTTAGGTATCACAGGCTCTCAGTGTTCCTTTGCAAAGTCTTTCTCTAGCTTGTGACGTTTCCAGACCATTGTTGAATCATGTTTGACCATAGCTTGTTCCTTGTTTACCAATTTAGTCTTATCTAGTTTATGCCTGTTTGCCAGTTGTCTGCCAATTTGCTTGCTTTACAGGTTTCTGAGTATTGCTTAGCTATTTTGGTTTGTCTATTACATTGGTTTTAATCAAACCAAACAACTTGCAACTGTGTTTGTCAGTCTGCATAATGACAGTTTGGTGTTGTTTGCTGAAAAACAAAAAAAGCAGAGATTGACAAACCAATGGTGCTTTGAACTGTTTTCCATGCATAATATGCAACAATAGGCATCTTGGATGCATATTGGATGCTGTCAATAGTTACATGAAACTATATGACTTCTATTTACATTAAATTTTCTGTCAAATAAATGTCAGGATATGCCCCACATCCCCTCTGCAATTTGCACCAGTGGTTCATAACACATCCTGATACCTAGTCAATGGCAGCACTAAGAAATGCTGATACCATATTTTACTGAGGATGACAAACACTCGGAGTGTTGCTGCCGCTCACTATTGTGGATGAGAACAAGTGTAAGTTCAAATTGGATATTCGTATCCACTGAGCATAGAAATTGCTCAAAGTCCTGTATTTGTATGTAATTGCTGTATAGATCCTGTACTTAACTGACAATGATAATCACTTGTTGCTCCACAACTTGTGCTTATGGTGAGACTAGATGGTGAGCAACATGTTACCAACTCACAAATGACCCCAAGTGACACTCCTTTTAGTGCCACCCTGTATGAAGCTACAGCATGTGTTGAATGGCATTTAATGAAAGAAAGACTAACCTGTCTTTAGAATAGTCTAGCATTACCATGTTGGAAACCAACCCTGGTGGTCTGGAACATAAGGATGTAGAGCCATTGGCATATTGGATGGGCACGTAGGGCATGCACCCACGAACAATTAAAAAAAAAGCTAATATTTAACAATATTAAACAAATGTAAAATGAAACTTTTATTTTGGTATAAATTATCACCTATTCTACAATGTTTACCTGTGTCTGCCAATCACACTTGATCTCTTGTCTTATCGAAGCACAATCCTTTATCATCTATAATCTCCACAATTAGCCTATTAACAGTGAACTATAAGTAGCCAATAACGGATTATTTACAAGATGAGTAAAATAAAATATGTCAGTGGGACCCAAAAGGAGATTAATCAACACCGAAAAAAGCAATTCAATGCATAACTACTGAAAATCGTATCTATATTTCTTGCAAATCAGCAGGAGGCAGCTGCAAGCACAAGTAGTGGGGAAGTTAGCAGTTAGTGCTACAGCAACCTTCAGTACAGATTTGCTAACTAACCCGACGCCAATCAGAGACCCTGAAGCTGAACGCATGTCTCACACTCTGGCAAATGACAGCAGTGTCAGCACTAAAAATATTACAGGGAAGGTAACAGATATACACTGTCCAACAGATAGAGCAAACTTCACAGTTGATTAAACTGATCCCAATGTGAAGAGTTCAATGCTTAGAGTTTGTGCAGAAAAATGCTAGGAGCAAAGGATTGTTTTAAAGCTATGATGCTTTATTTGACTCATTCACAAGATTGAATGAAACTAATTTATTGTAAAACATTGTAGCCTAATTAATCAAAAGTGTGTAAATGTATGTGAAATTTATATATGTATATATAGTTTTGACGGAAGATAGATTAGCAAATGGAAGGGGCAATAGCACTTATATACGATATTGAAGAATTAATAAATTTTATTATGATGAGGGGCCCAGCCTCCTCTCTTGCGTTTGGGCCACCACTGTTTGCACAACGCCACTGAGTAGAACCTATTGTTTTCCCTCTTTCTCATTTACTTGCATTATTTTGCTTGCCAGTTTTGCGGGTGCTAATTGTGCTTCCCTTTATGATAAACCCTATTATATTATGCAGCTTGTCTTTATAATGGCCACATCACTGGCAGCATGAAATAACAGTTGTAAAATGTTATTCTACCAGACATGTGATAATGAACATGAGTCTTCTTTCTGCAGGATTCGTTACCCTCCTTCCCTCGCTCTCTCTCAGTAGCAAAATCAAAATCTTCATGACAAGAAATGGAGACAAGTGAACAGACTAATATTAATTGCTCTACTCCTTTTCTCTTTCTTCACTGAAAGCTAGGCAGTCCAACAAATAGTGTGGGAGCCCATCAGCCCATCAAGGATAATGACACAAAAAGAAAATTACAGAGAAAAGTAGTCATGATAACAATCGATTAACAGCTTTCTTGCCACTCAGGGAATTAGAAAAATATTTAAACCTCATTAACACTTTAAATCTGAATGAAGTTGATTGAACTTAATGAATGAGTTCTGTCCGGAAAGTAAAATGTGAATAAGGCTTGTTTGCTTTAGAATTCTCCCCAGAAATATAATTGGCTGCTGGTCTTTTAACCAATAGCTTTATTTATATTCTACTAATAACAGCCTATATTTGGGCAACATGGATTCATATGTGCAAACACATTATTTAAACAACTAGCATTTTTCCTTATGTGTTTTCTGTGTATAATCAAACAAAATCCAAACAGTCATATTCAGAATGGACAAAATATGTTTTCATTTCAAACTCAAAGTGAGAAAAACAGGTTAAGAGGCTTGCATTGTACCAAGAACTGATGTTAAAATTAAACTCTAGTAGCAATTTTTACAAAAGCAGGGTTCATAGAGAACACTGTGCCATAAAATGGAAGAAAACCCTTTCTTGAAGGCATAAAGTTTACAGGAGTAGTCAGGAAGTGTATGTGTTTAAATTGCTTAAATCTTTGTGCTTAAATCTTTTTTTTTTAATCTAACAAAATTGATGACAGATAACGCAGCTTTTCTATTACTCTTCTATAATGTCAGTATTGTGATAAAAGGGCAAAGTTTAAAAAAAGCAGCAAGTGTTCATTTGTCATGATTTAATGGCCACTTGAAATTAAAAAAAAAAAAAAAAAAAAAGAACAAAAAAAAAAAAGAACTATCTACTGTAGGTGAGTCTTGATACCACGGAAGCATAAATGTAGTATAGTTAGAAAAGATAATGTCACACCTCATGACGGTAGAGCGGGTAGTCCACTAATCGTAGGGTTGGTGGTTCGGTTCCCGTGCCGAAGTGTCCTTGGGCAAGACACTGAACCCCAAGTTGCTCCTGATGGCAAACTAGCGCCTTGCATGGCAGCTGTGCTACCATTGGTGTGTGAGTGTGTGCGTGAATGGGTGAATGAGACACAGTGTAAAGCGCTTTGGATAAAAGCGCTATATAAGTGCACATTTACCATGAAGGAAGGAGGTAAGCTTAAGGTAAGTTTATTTATAAGAGGCATGCAGACAAATCCGAAACGTAATCCAAAGGCGTAGTCAGAAAACAAGCGAAAGTCAGGCAAACAGGCATAAACTTGGGGCAAGGCAGATATCAACAACGTGGCACGGAAAACAGGGTCGAGAAACAAACAAACATGAACGTTAGCTATGACAATGATCTGGGAGCGGATAACCCAGCGCGAACTATAACTAACAAGGAACGTGATACTATGTTTAATTAACCGCCCCGTGTGAAGTACGGCGCGTACTATATAAGCCGGCATGAATTAACTTAAACAGTTTTCAGCTGGAACTAATATGGACACACGTGGGATTCAACCTATGACAGACACGGGGCGGGGTCATGATGAACACAGACAAAACACACGCGCCCTCCCAGCCAATGACAGAAACAAAACAAAGAGCACATGTTCAAATGTCACAACACGCATGCGCAACAGCGCGAGAGCATGCTGCTTCAAGGGGGAACCGTGACAGATAAATTACTTTTTGTACTCTATTGACTGGGATATTAACTACTTGAGCATGTAGTTTTACTCTGATGCCAAATTCACATAGGCCACTTTGCATAATAATTTTCTTGATAAAAATGGTGCACTTCTGTGCTGCACCATTTTTATCAAGAAAATTACCACGTTCCCTGTGCATAATTTTTTTTTCAAGAAATCTAATGCCCAAATGTAAAACGGTGTCAATGAAACATGGTGGATGGGGACAGCCAAATTTATAGCTGTAATTACGACACAGCTCAAAATGTGATGAGACTAACAACCTATTAGTCTTTCTTTCTTTTAGTCTTTTATCATTCATTACCATCATTACTGTTAAAAAAAATACAGAAAGAAATTATATGAACTACAGGTTACATAATCATGACATCTTTGTAGATTATGCTTTTAAATAAAGCTCATGGCATATAGAAAGTATAATTGTGTGATTTCACTGGACTTCTATGGAGTTTACACTTGTGAATATAAGCCTAATAATAATCATCATCATCATCATCATCATAATAATTTAAAAACATGTTCATTGTCATTTTAGATATGGTCAAGTATTCTTTACAGAAATGTTTAATGAACATTTTTGGAAGGAGTCTCAGGTGTTAGCACTGCTGTATCTGTCATAGGTAAAGCTGTTCCTCAATGCAAAAGTCTTCAGACTGGAGGGCTTTATTCTTTCTGGTTTCTGTTGCAGAAGTAAATAGCTGTAAATAGCTGTTATAGCGTGTGATAACAGGAGGTAACTTTACTGGCATTTCACAACATAAAATGTAAATTGAATGTAAATATAACATGTAGTTCTTCAATAAATAATTTGTCATTGTTAGCAAATTGCTGTTTTGTAAGAGGAATAAAACATTTCAGGATTTGCAGGAAATTAACTTCAGGTTCGCAACATGATCACTGCATGCCCGACCATGTTTTATTCCTTACTAATAGCCTATTAAACAATATTTTCCAAAAGTGATAATCAACTTTGCATTAATAAAACTGCTATGAAGTATGACAAATACCTTTTATTGTTTCATGAATGTGCTGTTAATTAAAAGAAATGAATAACAGTATAAGGAAGAAATAATAACAGCAATAATATTGTTAAGCCATAATGGTAATTGGGTTGTTCTTTTTTCTTACTTTCATGTAAAGACAAAGTCACATAATGTCACCTGAAGAGCTATGACATAAGTCTTTCATAATTTCTTCATCATTGATTGATCTAATGACTATGTATGTACCCTATGAATAAAGAGAAAAAAATTCCTTATAGCCATTTGAACATCAGACAGCTTTACTTTAGTATTACTTTAAAGAAAAACTACAACAGCAATAAAATCAACAATAACTATAGCTGCAACCAGTAATTATGAGGCCAAGCACAACAGAGGGAAAGTAAGGGGACAAGCAACCATGATATGAGCATGGTTAGAGCTCCTTGGGATGTTTAAAGCTTAATGATGTTAAAGAGCTCCTTGGGATGTTTAAAGCTTGGCAAATCTTTTTGTATACAAAACTTCTCCACAACAGTATTACGAACCTGCCTCTGGTGTTCCTTGGTCTTCATGATGCTCTCTGCGCTTTCAACAGAACCCTGAGACTATCACAGAGCAGGTGCATTTATACAGACACTTGATTACACACAGGTGGATTCTATTTATCACCATCAGTCATTTAGGACAACATTGGATCATTCAGAGATCCTCGCTGAACTTCTGGAGTGAGTTTGCTGCACTGAAAGTAAAGGAGCCGAATAATTTTGCACGCCCCACTTTTCATTTTTTTATTAGTTAAAAAAGTTTCAAAAATCCAATAGATTTCGTTCCACTTCACAATTGTGTCCCACTTGTTGGTGATTCTTCACAAAAAATACAAATTTTATATCTTTATGTTTGAAGCCTGAAATGTGGCAAAAGATTGAAAAGTTCAAGGGGGCCGAATACTTTCGCAAGGCCGGGGAATAACAACAATGTATGAGTGCTTGGTATCGCAGAGGAACTGAGGTTGCTAAATGTATACTTTACGATGTGTTCAAGGTGAGTGATTCCTTAACTACTAGCGGGGACTGGATGTGTGATTGTTAACAGGTGTCTCATATCAGAACTCCGGGGACTTTGAGTGCATGCGTGCGTGCGAGGTGCGTGTGGTATTCTGGGATCTGGAGTCCTGCTCTGACCTCGCTGTGACACATATATCCAAAAAAAATGCAATCATTTGCAGGATGTAGCATGCTTAAATATTGGGGTGATTATTAACATTAATCTGAACATCACCATTAATTGTGCAATTGTTGAAGTAGTGTTCGATTATGTTAGCACTCCTCTTTTCAGGTACAGTAGTGTTTGACTTTAATTGTGCTGTACCAGAAGCAAGGATATTGTTCGAGCATTTTCTCTTGTAATTTGGGCACCAGTAATGTTGCAGGGATGATTCACATTTATGACCCGTAACTGACACGATTTCTCTTGCCTGTAGGCCAGCATCAGAGTTTTTGTACAGTGGTGTTTCACAATCAGTGGTTGGTGTAGATTGTCTCGGTGCCAGTTGCTTTACAAATCCGTGCCAACATGGAGCCAAGGAAGTTCACCCCCATGGGCTCTCTAGTATATCTACCATTAAAAGAAAGAAAAAAATTTGTTCCAAACATGTTGCAGTTACATTGTAATCAAACATGTACTGTATCCACCATCAGCAACTTTAATGCTCGCTTGCCCTTGGTTAGGACCTCAGTTTGACATCTCATCTGAAAAACACTGCTATTTTTACAGGAGTATTAGGACCCACACAGACCACATGGTGAGCACCAGCAGTAACCTTGGTTTTACCCAGGAGGTCTCCCATCCAGGTACTGGCCAGGTTCAAGCTAGCTTAACTTCAGTGGAAAACCATATACGAGCTGCAGGGTGATAGGGCTCTGTCTTCTTGAATTCTCCAACTCTTCAATTTCCCTCTCAATGATTTCAGCATGTCTCCATCCTTTATTTATCTTCCTCCTCTTACCTGTCCATCTCTTTCAACAACTCATCCACACTTAGCCCACCTAGTGAAACAAAATTCACAACACAATCTGACATTTTGTAACAATTTATTTGCTGCAGTAATACTGATGTAATGAGGTCGCAGGTGTGTGTTGAAAGAGTAATTTATAATGGCTTTGAATATGGCCAGCCAGTTATAATAAACTATTCGAACTATTTATTTTATAATAGGATAGATGCAACAGATGCTTAGCAGCTAAGCATGGAACACTTTAACTTACATAGGGACACTAATCAAGGGAAAACACCAAACAGGTCAGAGTGATCAAGAGGGCATATAACAGTGGTCGCCCCCAAAAGAGTATCCTTGTCAATATAAAACAATACATGTCTGTCAGTGTGTCAGTGAGGTCGTATTCATTGAAGCCTCTGGTACTGGATTTGTAATGAACATCCAATACTTCCATAAATTTGCCAGTCTAATTATGTTGATTTTTTTTTCTTCTATGGCCTAAGATATTTACACAGTATGTCATGTAATATATGATTACCTAATATATATGGCAATAAATACTAAAGGATGAAGAGGGTGTGATAAACAAGAAGAAGAAAAAATAATATGGAGAAAATTTGTAATAGACAGGATAAGAGAAGACACAGATGTAACAATGAAAGGGAAAAGGTGGTGGTGGGGTGGGAGTAGGGGGAATCAATGAAGGCCTTGTACTTGGTGTAATGGCTTTTTCTGTCTTTGTGCAGACTGAACAAGTGAATAACCTTTCTGTAGTTCTGCACTGATGCACTCTGATATGCTCACCACATCAATACACTGTTTTTTTACTCTCTTACCATAGGGTAAAATTCATTGTTCATATACTAAGAGACAGTGATAATAATAATAATAATAATAATAATAGCACGGTGGCTTAGTGGTTAGCACGTTCACCTGTGTGCGCAGTTTGCATGTTTTCCCGTGCTGTGGGGGTTTCCTCCGGGTACTCCGGTTTCCTCCCCCATGCGTGGTAGTTTGATTGGCGTGTCTACATTGTCCATAGTGTATGAATGGGTGTGTGAGTGTGTATGTGATTGTGCCCTGTGATGGACTGGCACCCTGTCCAGGGTGTACCCCGCCTTGTGCCCGATGCTTCCTGGGTTAGGATCCAGGTTCCCCGCAACCCTGAAGAAGGAATAAGCGGTTGAAGATGGATGGATGGATAATAGTAACAACAACAACAACAAGTGACTGATTTCACCAGGATTGGTGTAATATGTTCTCTCTTGCATGTACCTGTTAGAACACCAGACTGAAGCAGTCTGTCCAAACTACAGCCTTTCAATTAGCTTCTTTGGCAACATAAACGGTGAGCTATAATAATAAATGAAAAAGCATGCAACTTATATCATTACTTCTTAGTAAACTTGTCAGACAAAATGACGGGTCTGGTAGGAATAAGTAAGTAAAAAGGAAAAAAAATTAAAATTATTAAAAATAAAACTGATTAAGACCAGGACTAGAGTCTGGTACTACTACTTAAGTCCCAACCTAAGCTCTCTCTTTTCTTTGTGTGGCCTTTTTAGTGTTAATATAAAGACATACTCAAACACATTAAGCATATAAATGCTGCTCTTATGACATTTTTGAATACTAATTTTATATAGTTACATTGAGAAATGTAATATTCTTTTAAAAGTGCTTACAAAAGGCTGATGTTTTTTTTCCCCCCAAAGAATATGCTAGCCTAAGTTCACAAATTCTTTTTTGTAGATGATGATAAAGCATTATATTTGCCTATTGGCATGCTACCAGACCCTTTATGCTGAAAAAGCAGGGGTAATGTATGCATGGCTTCAGAGCATTCGCTCACTGCTCCATTTGGAATCTGTCTGAAGCTGCATAATGAAGTGCTTTTCTCGAAGGCACCAAAGAAGTACAGCTGAGGTGAGAAAACAGTGATGCTTTTTCATCTAGCATCTGCTGCTGGCAATGCCCTCTCCAGCCCCCCGAGAGCCACTAACAGCACTACTAACAATTGAATAATCACTGTGTACACTCATTTGTTAAATTAAACATGCCATGGGCTGTATTCTAATGCTGCTGTCTACTGTAGTTATGCAAGAACAGATAAAGAGGAAGAACTCATTTTATGTAGAAATGGGAACTGAAGTTACCGTTTCTACATAGACAAGCATTCCAGTAAGTACGAATAAGCATAGACTATCTCTGATTTTCCTGCTGGTGTATAAGGAGATATTAATCTCAATAATATTAACATGCATATAAATAACATTTATAACAACCTCATAATCTGACCTGTGTAGCCCTTGGGACAGGGGTTTATCAGTTGTGTCTAGACCACTTTTTTGCATGATAAACTGAAAGTAGCCTAATATTGCCTGAGCAAGTGTACAACTTGGCAGTCAAATTCATGCTGATATTCAGTATAAGAGCATGATTAAGAGTGGGATATTGCTTTTATTCAACAGTCCTATAAACAGAGAAACTAATATTGAGTAACTCACATCTCAGACACAGTACGGACAAATATTTTGTTTATTTTATAGTTGGGAAAATAGTTCCCAAATTAGCTGCAGCTTGATAGGGCATTGCACGTTACCATCCAATGCACAGACTGTTTACTAAGTTTACAAATTAATGAATTGTTCCCATGTTTTAGTTAACTGGCACTTCTTTAAACAAAACCTGTCCATGAGCTGGACTCCTAGATGGAGTAATAATCAACATGCTGTATAAAATTCAGTCCTCAAGATAAGTATTCCAATTAAGTGATAAGCATTCCAAACTCTAACTTAGATACCATCTCCTCTTATCGTCTCCATGCACAGCAAAAAAGAAAAAGGAAAAATTGGTCTCTACGTGTATATAAATTCATACTATATGCCCAAAAATATGTGGACATCTGACCCATATGTGTTCCTTCCCCAAACTGATGCCAAAAGGTTGAAAGTACACAATTGTACACAATGCCGTTGTATGATGTGGCATTATGATTTCCCTACAGTGAAACCAAGTGGCCTAAACCTGTTTCATTTGCACACCAACATTTTTTACTCCTGTTTCTGATCAACTATTAACTGTGTCTAATTACACACTCTAAAGTATGCATTAGCTCTCTACTTGGCAGATACACCAGGATGGATGGCATTAAACAACTGTCTGGCAAAGAGGAAAATTTTGAGTTTTAAATATCATTGAAATACTCCTTCTTCTTAAATGCTGTGTTTTGGACAATTATAAACTTTTAAAATCTACATAAAACTTGAGTGTGTTATTGGTAGCTCTTCTGAACAACTTGATTTTAGATTTGGAGCTGGCTGTAGCTTCCACAATATGTTACAAAAGAAACTCTACCTTGGGCAGAAAGCTTCCTGACATCTGCTTTGTGGATCTGTTCCATTTCCCAAAATCGCACACCATTGATTTTAATTAGCAGGGTTCACAAACCCCATTTGTTGCCCTGTTTACAGATCACTGGAATACAGAAATATCCATTTATTTTTCCAAAGTTTAATTATACTTTTCAGGCTTCATGTGAGAGGGAAATAAAATGTCAACACTTAAGGCTGTAAATCCTGTAACCATAGATTTTCAGCATATGAGAGCCTTCAAAGTTAAAAAATAATATTTGAATTTCAGAGGGTATTTTTACATAGCGTTTTATCAGTCACTGTGATAGTGACTTTATTGCAATGCTGAAAAATATCTGACAGCACATTTGTGACTGAAATGTAGCTTAGTATTAACCCACCTTATACATTTGTAGGGCTGTGCAGACAACTTTAAAGTGCTTAAAGTTAAAAATTCACACATGGATCAAGAGTTTAAAACAGCAAATGTGACATTGTCAATACAGTCAAATTTATCTTGTATTTCCTGTTATAAGATAGAAGTCAAATATGGGATTATTAAAATTATTTCTTGATATTTTTACTAATTTCAAACATGAAATAGCATGAAAAAGACTTAGATCATTTTTCTAATTTCATTTCCAGAAAGTAGCAAAATGATCTACCAATAGAAATGAGCAAAAGCATGTAAAAACAGACTATAGCATCTTATATTTGCTTTATACTAATCCTTAATATGAAATATTAGATTAATTTGCCCATATTCAAGATGTTTTCCCTTGCTAAGATACTGTGTAAACACCACAGCATAACCTGTTGAATATGTGCTTAATGTCACCCAACTGACTTTCAAACAGAACCTAAATCACACCACATTGTACATATTATCATTTCTCAATTTATTTAATATATTTTAATACAGTCTAATTTAAACTTTAAATTGAAAGTGGAGTAAGCACAATTTTTTAAAATCAAAAGCTTTGTAATTGTCATGATCTCGACAGCAGATGGCACTGTGGTGATGACGTGCACAGTCAGCTGGAGAGTGCATGCACGTGCTTGAAGTGTGCATGGAGGCTAAGACTTTGTTTACAACAGACCTGTGCACTTATTTTGGTTTCTGTTCTGTCCCTGTTCAGTTATTGGTGGAGGTGCGAGGGAGTGCTTTGAAATGTTACCAGCTGTCAGCAATTAAGGTAATTAGGACTGGTTATTTAAACCCCTCGAATTTCTACAAACAATGGGCAGTATTAGACTGATGGAGTAAAGACGGAATGTATAATGGTGCCAGGCAGTAATGTGTCCATGCGCTGTATAGTTTCCTGTTCCTAGTTTTATGCCTTTAGACAAGTGTCCATACCATAGTTAAACGAGTGTTTAATGCCATCGTTAAATGAGTGTTTCATGTCATAGTTAAACAAGTGTTTCATGCCATAATTAAATGAGCGTTTCATGTCCTAGTTACACAAGCTTTTCATGTCATGGTTAGATGATAGTTGCATGCCTCATTTCTAGTTAAAGGACAAATGTTTAAGTTCAGGTTTCTTGTTTCAGCTGTAAGTTTATGTTTAGACCTCGTTTCCTGCCACCTCGTACAGTGACTTACATATAAAGACTTTACTCCTGCGCTTACTTCCTGTTTGAGTCTGGTTTCGTAACAATAATATACTGCAAAATCATGGCATAGAATGCTAAAAAATTTAGGCAGATTTTTATTGCTAAACACATTAGCCAGCTCTGATCTGCCCCAAATTCACATCATACATGTCTTTTACAGCTTACAATCATGATAGCATGCTTTGTTTTTATCAAACAAGCTAATGACCAAATGTACAGCTGGTGAGACAAGGGGATGGAAACAGCTGATGTTGGACCAGCAGTAATTACAATACAGCTTAATAAATATTGGGAGAAAATGTGTGAGGTTGAACAAATATCTTGTGGGCCTATTTTCCTGTTGTGCTTGAACAGCACTATAACAAGCTACAAGCACCTTGCTATAAAATAATAGGTTGCGTAACCATCAGATCTGTCACAATTATAATTTTAAATAAAGTTCATAGCAGAAAGTGTTATATTGTATTTTTAGTAGATTTCTGTGGTGCTTGGAGTGAAAAGAAAATACAGATAGAGGTGTATGCAGGTATGGATTGAAATGCTTGATATAATAGAAGCATAATTGCCACATCTGATGCTACAATAAGCTTCAGACTAAGGTCCAGAATAGACTGACCTTTAGGCCGCATACCCTACTGCTATGCTGTGTTATTTTCTCCTTGTGACGACACGTAGGTGAGAGGCGGATGCAGGCACAGATCACGGTCTTTATTAATAAATACAAACTTAAAGCAAACGTGGTCTTCACATGAAAACAGGAAACGTGGCATGGAGACAAAACATAGGACCACTACAAACGTATCAACATAACAAGGAACAATAACAAGCAACGTGCTCCGTAACTCAGCCGTAACAGTGCCCTATGTTGGCGGTGGCATGACAGAACCCCCCTCCAAAGTGTGCTCCTCCTGGAGCACCAAGAACCCTCCCCCAATGGCGGTCCCGGGCCCCTGTAAACACTGTCTCTCGCTGCCCTGGAAAGAGAGGCCGCCTCCATCGGGCAGCAGATGTGCAGGGCAACCCCTCCACCCGGGTTGAAAGTTGTGGCGCCACCCCTAACAGCTCTGAAACGAAGGGCGCCACCCCCGGCGGCACTGGAACGTGGGGCACCACCCCCGGCGGCACTGGAACACGGGGCGGTGCACGGGGGGGTTAAACTGTTTTATTTAATGGCTTTTTTTTTCCAGGTCAAGTAGAGGAAAAAATTATGGAATCATTAAATAAATAAATTCATACATACATACATACATAAATCACAATTAGTACTTTGTTGCTCCTCCTCAGGCTTTTATGACTGCTCTGTGGCAAGATGCATTATCATCCTAAAAATAAAAACTTCATCACCAAACCTATTTTCTATCAATGGAATAAGAAAAGTGTCCAAAATTTCAATGTATACCTCGTTCAATGTGCAATGACTGTTGAGTTCTTCCCTGTTCCTTTACCTGACATTCAACCACATATCATAAATGAGTGGGGAAATGTTATTGTTTTCTTCAGGCAGTCATCTTTATATGTTTCTTTAGAATGGCACCAGACAAAACTTCCAGCACCATCTCCATGGCCAATGGAGATTCATGATTGATCACTGAATATCACTTTCATCCACTCATCCACACTCCATGATTGCTTCTCTTTAGCCCAATGTAACCTTGTTTTCTTCTGTTTAGGAGTTAGTGCTGGATCTCGTTTGGCTTTTCTATACATAAATCCCATTTCATTTAGCCGATTTCTTACAGTTCAGTCACAAACACTGACTCCTGTTACTGCCCATTTGATTTTCATTTGTTTTGTTGTGCATTTTCTAATTTCAAGGCATACTGCTTTCAGTTTTCTATCCTGACATTTACGGTCTTCCTTGGTCTACTTGTATGTTTTCCTTTTATAACCTTCCCATTTTGTTTATACTTGCACTATATTTTACACACAGCTGACTGGGAACCATCAACATTTTTTGCCCCATTCCATGTTTGATTTCTTTCTTGAAGAAGTTTTTAATGTATAATCCTTTCCACATGTTTCCTTTCAAAACGTCCAAGGTTAAGGTCTGTAAGCATGTTAATCTCTGTAAACACTCTCTATTAACTGCAGAAAATTTGATTTGCATTTTTAGGCTTGTGCTGGTATTTGTTTTAGAAATGCAAATTACAAAGTGATTCCATACTTTTTTCCTCAACATTGAGTGATTCCATATTTTTTTCATAAATCTCCCATTAATTAAAACTATTTAATTGAATTTGTTTGAGGTATGTTTCACAGATCCAGAATGTTCAGCTATTAAACATAAATTGTTTTGTGTCATATCTGTAATTTGTTTATTTGCTACGAATTTAAAAAGCCAGTGGAACATCCTCCAAGTGTGGTGATTCCATAATTTTTGCCAGCGGTTGTATTGCAGAAATATCATATTTGCAGTCACATATTTTGAACACATATTTAAGGGCATCAAAGTGATGCTGCAGATAGTACTGCTGCCTGACTGCTCCAGAGTTCTTGATTCCATCCCGAGCTTGGTTTAGTGTCTGTGCCAATTTTCACATGCACTCTCTGTGTCCCCGTGGGTTTCTTCTGAATTCTCTGGTTTCTTCACACATGCATAAAACATGCCAGGTTACTCTAAATTGCCCCTTTTGTGAATGAGTGTATTTTTCTGCCTTGTTAAATAGGACTAATAAATAAAGCACTGGCTATAGCAACAATCTGCTCTGAAACCTACTGTTCATTGATAATAGTCACATCATGGTATTTCTTCCAAAAGAAAGGCTGTGTGATAGCAGCTGTGTTTGACAGACAGATGATGTTCTCGTCACTAGTATGAATACAACTTCAGCAATTTTTACACCTGTCCTCTAATGCCAGTATGATAAATTGATTTGTAACATTCAAACTGCTGTCTCCCTCTCCTCTTACATAATATTTTAGTTTAATAAGTATACTTTATTTAATACTTTAAAAAAATAATTTTCTCATACAGATTAAGCATAATGATCTGGACTTCTCTAATCATTAAAATTTCATGAATATGCTCACATGGTGTGCATGGTGAAAATAGGTAGCTTAATTTCAATAATTTTTTTTTATTGCTTAACACACAAAGTGACCTAAGAGGCGCCAGTTAAACATAGTGTAGCAGTTTCAGTTGCTTTTATTTTGGGCTGAATTTACAAACCAAAAAAGTACACAGTAAAAATCCCTAGTGTTGAATTAACACCCAGAGCATTCATTTGAGTCCAATGGACTTATATAAACATTGTAGGGTGTAAATTCAACACTGTGGGTATTAAATCAACACTGGCGATTTTGCTGTGTAGTAACACATTTAATAACCTCTGATTTATTTGAATTTTTATCTACATTAATAACAAAATATTTGTATATTGAAAATGTGGAATGGTCTGTTATATTATATTTGTCATCTTCACCTTCTGCTTATTATTATCTGTGTTATTTTTCACATAATAGTGATGTGATTTCTGGGGGGTTTTCAGCGAGTCTGATAATTTGGCTCAGCTCACCAATAAGAACCAACTTTAACCTCAGCATTGCCAGACTTCATTCTTCCCTTTCCCTCTCTGCAACAGATACTTGTCCATGTGCTTGTCAAATCAAGGCTTGATTATGGCAATACTGTAATTTGCAGACTCCCGGTCCAATATCTGTACCAATTTCAGTATGTGCAGAGCTTTTAGGGCCCTTACCCACACCAGACCATGGGAAAACATCACCCCCACATGTCAAAAGTTACACTGGGTCCCTGTTTAGTTCTGAATACAGTACAAAATACTTCTTGTAGTCTTCAAGTCCCTGCATGGTCTGGCTCGTGCCTACCTATCTAGCCTCCTTACTCCATACTCACCTTCATGCACTCTCAGATCTTCCGACACTCATTTGCTCACTGTCCCTTGCTCACAGCTCTGTACCATTGGAGATGGGGCTTTTAGTGTCAGTGCCACAAAACTGTGTAACTCTCATCCTTTGCATCTCTATGCTTGCAACTGCCTATCCAGTTTTAAAACACAGCTAAAAAAAGAAATCAGCACCTGTTTCACCTTGATTATTCTTTGAGCTTCATTATTGTTGCTTGTATCACTCTATTTAAATTGTATTACTGTTACTATGATTACATAATTTTTATTTTAAGATGTATCTGTAAAGTGTCCTTAGATACCATGAAAGACATATTTGAAAAATTGTTGCTGTTGTTATTATTATTATTATTATTATTATTATTATTATCAATAATAATAATAATAATAATAATAATAATAATAATAATATAGTTGTCGTAGTTGTGTGTATGTGTGTGAAAATCTCATGTTAATCATATGGCCTTGATCAATGTTTCTGTTTAGGGCATTGCATAAAAGGAACATTTGTATGCTTCTCTTATGTGCACAAGTACTGTGCGTGGTTTTCATTCAGAATTAGTTTGTGATGGCTGGCTGCTGAATGGACAGTGGCACTTCAGCACCCCATTTGTTTTGGACAGCAAAAGGGTGTGTGGCTGAGAGGCGGGGCGGCAGAAACCCACGGCTGGCGGATGATGAGTGGAGCGGCTTTTCCTCAATGCCTGGCAGAAGACAGTCAGCTATAAAAAGGGAGCAGTGGGGACAACAGGGTGAATTCGTTCTCCAGATACATGAGTAATGTAAATACACCACCCCCCCCCCCCCCCCCCCCCCCCCCAAAAAACCACGCCCCCCCCCCCCCCCCCCCCCCCCCCCCCCCCCCCCCCCCCCCCCCCCCCCCCAAGACCAAAAAAACAACCCCGCCTTTCCACTACCACTGCCTCCAGTGTGTCTGTCTTGTGTCTGTCGCAGCCTAGCATGGCTACTTAGTTCTAATAGATCAAGTCATATTGTTCTTTTGAAATGTTTCTAGTCTTTTGGCTTTTCTCTTTAACTCTTTGGCTCATTTCTCTCTTTCACTAATCCCTCACACTACATGTATGCTTTTCCTCACGCTCGGTGTGCGCAATGAAGCAGTAATCAGATTTGTTCTTTTAGACAGCAACTGTGGGCTATAGAGCTAAGGAAGTGAAGAGATCGAGAGGCAAATGTAACAGTCATTCTTTCCTCACTTTTCTATATTTTAGCTTCCACCTGTCAGCCTTAGTATGGAGAACAGGAGGGATTAAATCAAGTTAATTTGTAACAGAAAGCAATGCAATAAAGGCATCCAGCCAGGAGATCTCTACAGGATTACTGCTTAACACATGTGGAGTGCTGAAATGAGATGACCATTGCATCTCTGAATGTGTTCTGAGTGAGATTTCACAAGGCTTGTTACAAAACTGCATTTGAGCCTCAGTGATGCACATCAAATATGACAACCTCTCACGTCACTCATTAAAGCAAGTTAATTATGTCCAAAGATTATTAATTTTAACTGATCATCTAATTATTATTTTTAGGTAACCGATTAAAAAATGTAGTCTGTATGTGTGATGACAAACAATCTTGGTTTGTTTTTCATTACTCACAAGTTAAATTACTATTTTGAAAAGTCTATTGAAAAAAATATATTTTTTTAAAGCATATTGATTTTAGGAGATACTTAAGCTATGGTTCTTGACTGCACATTTCAATTCATTTACATAAATTTAATTCAGTGAAAGCTAATTGTTTCAGAAAGCACAAATAGATCAAATAAATGAATTGAAAATTTTCTCAACTATAAATTTCCCATGTGAATGTGCACGTCAAACAATTATCCCTTTTAAGAGTTCAGTCAGAGTGGAAATTGCTGGATTCAAACTATAGCATGGAATATACAACTGCATGTAAAGTTGGCTCCTGATGTCCAAGTGTAAACCAAAAAGGTATTCACCAATATACACTATATGGTCAAAAGTACACTATATGGTCAAAAAACCCCTGTCCATCACATCCATATGTGAGTCTTCTACAAACTGCTGCTATGTTGGAAGCACAAAGTTGTATAGGATGTCTTCGTATGTTGTAGCATTTAGATTTCCCTTCACTGGAACTAAAGGGCCTAAACATGTTTCATCCTGACAATGCCCCTGTGCACAAAGTGATGTCCATAAAGATGTGGTTTGCCAAAGTTGATGGGGAAGAACTTGAGTAGCCCAAGCTCTGACCTCAACACCATCAAACACTATTTGGATGAATTTGAATGCTGACCCAACAACCCAAACCAAAATTTTGTGGAAAGTCTTCCCAAAAGAGTGGAGGTTTTGTGAAGTCTTATAACAGCAAAGGGGGGACCAGCACTGTGTTAATGCTTATGGTTTTGGGATGGGCACATATGGGTGTTATGAGCAGGTGTCCACATACTTTGGGCAATATACTGTATAAGCACGACATAGAAAAAGGATGTGTGTCCACTAGAAGAAGGCTAGTCCAGGTCATAAAATAAGAATTTATCCTTCTCCCTTAGTTCTTTTTCTTTATTAAAATTGTCTTCACCATGAAGCACTTGCTTTGCCCCTTTCCCTGATTGTATATAACATATTAGTATCATATTATTTTATAATGTTTTGTTTCACACAAGCTCCAAATCAGCAATGTGACAGTTCTGATGTTTTCAAATCTGAGAAGTTAACAATCTCCAAAAAGAAGTATAGTTATATCTTGGGACTCAACAAAAAAAATCATGGACAGGACTGCGTAGTCAGATATAAAGGACAAAGAAAGAACAAGTTACTTTAACATGGTGATCAATCGGTGCTGCATGACACATTTACCATGTCTGTTATAAAATGGGTCTTACTTATTCATTCACTCAGTGTTGGCAACTGCTGAAGCACACACAGGAGTCAAATGATGTCATAAACTAATTTGCTAAAAATTCATTTGTCATGATTATTTACATATCAAATTACAAAATTAGGGGTACAGTATATGAAGAGGGAAGATTTGCTGAAGAAATACTTTAGGTATATTTTAGAAAATAATATATTGCAATTTATTTCTTTAATGTGATTTATTTAATTTAATTTAATTTAATTTAATTAAATGAAATAAGTCATTTTGCTCATTGTTGCTCACCTTTTACAGATTTACAAAATACTTTAACTTCTATCAAGATCACAGATAAAAAAGCACTGGTAGTGAGTAGCCATGCAATAGACATGAAGGAAATGATTACAGATTTTAAAAAATCACTTTACTTATCAAAGCGACAAACAACGGTGATCAGTAATTGGCCTGTAGAAACAATGGTGATTAGCTGTTGGTCAACAGAAACAATGTTGGTCGATGGGAACTATTGTCTTGTGCAAATGCAACTCAGTCAGGCTGGGGTGATTCAAGTGAACCTGCATTCTCAACTAGTATAACCAGCAGCTGTGATGTGAGCTGGACAATGGCTATCAAATGCAGAATAATTGCATAACAAATTTTATAAAAACAGTCCAACACTTTACAACAATCATCCACTCGTGGCCAAAACTTAGAGCTAGTCAGTACAGTCTGAAGAACTGAAATGCTATTTCTTTACTTAATTTTTGTTGTTTATTTCAGTCCTCTCACTTACACACACATGGTGTCTGTACCATACTTTTCTTTCTCACCAAGCCCAGTGTGAGTAATCAGCAGCCATAGTGCATGCTTGCTTTGCTTTCATGTTTTTTTTTTCCCAGAATCATTTTCTCTGATGTTGTGTCCTGTTTCAGAACATTTTAATGTGCCTGATTTCAAACAAATGTATATCAGCTTAAAATGTGTTTATATAGTATACATGGTTCAAAGCACATGTATGTTTAGGGTAATCTTCTCTGTTGTCCTCATTCAGTGTAGTGATTACAGGACTTACATCCAATTACTCACAGCCTGGTGTAATAACCCAATGAACCCTAGCCATAGTCCTGTGAAGTTCTGAGGTGCTTCTGAGGCAAGAAAATATTTGAAGTGCAAGTCTGACAAAGAAATCAATCATTCTTGTGTGTGCTTCATAAAGGCAACACACTGTGACAATATGAACTATGATTACAGAAATGGACTGAGTCATTCATAAAGTTGGGCTTTGAGAGAGAGTGAGAGTGAAAATGAGAGAGCAGACACAGCAGTGTTCAAGCATTAAAAACTATTTGGCTAATTTTACTGCTGTCTTTTCATTCATAGCTGATGCAGGTGGTCTAGAGCTAATGCTGTGGATTTACAAAGTAGAAAAAAAACATAAAGCAGAGAGTATAATAAAATTAAATATCGATGAATTATGTACAAAAGTTATGTCAATATTTATGCAGGGAAAGTTACTTGTATTCAGAGATGAATTACGCACATCGTTAAGTTGCCCCATTCAAATGTGTGTGTGCACTTCATGCCTCTGAGATTTTTCTTAAGAAGTGTTGTCGGAGATAATATTAATTATTAGTTAATTAATAATTCATTATTATTAGTTAAATGTCATTAGTTAATTGATAATATCAATAACATTTAAACCACCACTTTTAAATAGGGGTTAAACTCCAGTCATGATTCACTTCTATTCACGATACTGGCTTCATGATTCTAATCGATTCTCAGAATATTTTGTAGAAAAATTTTGTATAATTTGTATAAAACATTGTGCATGTTTTAGTCCGTATAAAACAAATCGAACATTGCTACGAACAGAGTTATATTGCAAACAAAAATGTACTATAGGTTCACCATATCTTAAAAATGAATAAAGAAATGTATAAATTCTCCCAAAAATTTGATTGAATAAACACAGTCTCGGAGCTGGGGAAAATGATCGATTGAAATATAATGAGCTCTGTAGAAGTGCCTGAGGCATCATTTTCACTGTACATCACAGTAACATGTGGCTGGTGTCATTTGAAAGCTACTGAAGAGCTCTTTTCAACTGTTATAACATGGTTGTATACCACTATAACCTCTAATGTGTGTCGGCCATTGTCATCCGAAACCATCAGTCGGCGTGCTCTCTATATATTTTATGGATTAGACAGACTGGGAACTCTGGTGTCCAAAAAGTGCACTTGTATTAAATGCATAATTAATAGAAGGCTGGTTTACAAGAGGTGAATCGTACAGTCCCACAATGTACATTGTCACAATGTATCGTTATACCCCTAACAAAAACTTGCCTTTAAGACAAAAAAATTAGAGGATACAAATGCGAACTAAAGCAAATAGTGAATTATTTTAACTATTTTTAAAACAGAAAATTAAGATTAATATAACGATATATGCATGAGAACACAGCAAGCACTGAAATAAAAATCTAACACAAGTCTATTATATTGCTATTTGCTAACATTGCTGCATGTATAGTACTAATTTTAATTATCACATTAATCACTGAAAATTCGGTTGAATTTAACAATAATGGCCATCATCCTCATTATTCAGCAGCTTATACAATAACACTTGAACCAGCACTTCCTAGTATTTTGTATTTTATCATTTTATACTGTTCACCAATGGTTAATTTTGCTTAATGAACTTAAGCCAAGAAATTCTAAATCAAAGTCATGGAATTGTAACATGTGTGTAGGATGTAGGCTATTTTATTATGCTTTTAAAAAAAAATATTTGCCAAATGAATAAAATATTGCCAATATTCGTGTTAATTTAATGTGCTCTCTTTATTTAAAAAATGTGACCATGGTTTGAAGGATAAGCTAAGCAAGCATTCATTTGCATGCTTATGGCTCATAATTTTGTTCATAAATTTATCCATGAATTATCTTGATCTTTGAGAGCATTAATTATCTTGATCTTTGTCTCTGATGGAGATTCTTTTACTCCAATCACCTCCATGGAAAAAAAAAAACCCTTTTATGGATTTTATAGGGATGATACTATTAACTAACTTGCATTATAATTTTACATTATAACATTATAACATAATAATTTGTGCATTTAATATGGCCTCCAAATACCATTCCATGTTTTTTGTGTACAGCCCGAACATAAATTTCAGCATGTCATATTGTGGTTACTTCAAACTGTCAGACAGTAGCACTGGAATTATTATTGCTTCTCACTCGCATCATACAGTATCACACAAGAAGAATGTGCAATGTCAGAATGTCCAAAGTCAGAACCACATATAGCTGAGACACAACTCTGTTCAGCAAACTTCGCCTGGAATGCAACTCATGTGCATCTGTTTGAGTAATACAGAAGTCCATGGTTATGTTTGAGATCAGAATACCGATTTGTACAAGTTTGGCATTAAAACCTCACTTCTCAGATTCACTTATAAAGTTGGGATTATGAGTGAGTGAGTGAGTGAGTGAGAGAAAGAGAGAGAGAGAGAGAGAGAGAGACTGGGCGGGAATAGAAGTGATAGAGCAGAAACAGCAGTGATCAACCATCAACCATTAAAAACTCTAACTATTTGGAGTTCATTCAGAGCTGAAAGCCAGGCAGGAGGCATGGAGCGAGTATTCTGGTAGATCAACTGGTAGGAAACTTGTATAGCATAATGCTACAGTACCAACACCAAGTTCGTAAGTTCAACTCTCTCTCTCTCTCTCTCTCTCTCTCTCTCTATATATATATATATATATATATATATATATATATATATATATATATATATATATAAATAAATTTAAAAAAAAAATTATATATATATACTGTATATATATATAAAGTTACTATATATATGTATATGTATGTATATACACACACGTACGCACACACAATAAAACTGGGTTCATTGTATTGGCACAGACAGGAAAAGAGAAAAAGCGTAAAAGAGAAAGTACAATTCTTTGTTCTGTTCCAAATTAGCAAAGTGCTACCTTGTAAATATGTCTTCTATGGACTATGATTCTATAAACCACAGCAGTATTGTGGCTCATTTGATTTCAAGTGTAAAGTCCATTTCACACGGACACCAAAACCCGGGAGGTGCTATTACTATAAATGTGGTGAGGCTAACTGTGATGCAGCTGATGCCACCATCTAAAGAGCATGTCTGATGACTATTTAATATCAGCTATGAGTATGAAAGACCCATGCATTTCATTTGTATAAAACAATGCTTCCTGTTCAGTTTTTATTTTTCACTTGTTGCAAGATTGTTTTTAAATTGTGGCACTACGAGCAGTGTAGCATTATAGTCAGTGTCACTTTAATGCCTCATTTCCTACTTACATTGACTTTACAATCAGACAGGAAACAGAGGACAAAATTGCTGCTGAATATTCTACAACCAATAACCAAACCAAAAGCGAATATAATATTGCAACCATTTTATCCTCTCAGTACAACCCCTTTAAAGAAAAAGACCTTGTATAGGAACCTTCATTCCTTCAGGAATGAACATTTAGTTTCATTTCAATTCAATGGCTATTTTCCATTTTAAAAAACAGCCTTTTACAGACAAATATATTTTTAAAAGATTCAATAAAGCCGCAAAGGCACAGCATGAGCATAACCCAGCAGGGACATAGTGGCAGGCATTGAGAAAATGGCAGTTGATTAATTGAGCATTTAAGATATTTGCTTGACAAAGTATAAACAGAAATGGCATCACACTAACACTGAATAAAGCGTTACAGTGCAGGTCATATAGTGAGCTGACAAATGGGCTTCTGCTCACAGGGACATGAATGGACAATGCTCCACATAATCTAAGGCTACGGTGGGGGAAAAAAGTATTTGATCCCCTGTTGATTTTGTACGTTTGCCCACTGACAAAGAAATGATCAGTCTATAATTTTAATGGTAGGTTTATTTGAACAGTGAGAGACAAAATAACAAAAAAAAAAATCCAGAAAAACGCATGTCAAAAATTTTATACATTGATTTGCCTTTTAAAAACATGAATTAGTTCTTAGTAATGACTTAGTAATTACTTTTAATTTTCAATGCCCTGGCTGAAGGAAGGAGGTTCAGCCAGGGAATTGATACATGGCCCTGTCCATCGTCCCTTTGATGCGGTGAAGTTGTTGGTCCCCCCCCCCCCCCTCCCCCCCCCCCCCCCCCAACTATCCCCTCCCCTTTTTTTGGGGGGGGGGTTGGTTTTTTTTGGGGCGCGCGCCCCTTTTTTTTTTCTCCCCCCCCCCTTTTTTTTTGTTTTTCCCCAGAAAAACTCCATTTTGGACTAAGGTTCAACCATACCAGTTCTGTAATCAAAACAGCAAGTTACTGATAGACAGTACAATTTCTTTAGCCTTCTTATTCAATATTGTGACTAGCCATCATGGAGGACATAAGCATAGTCTTAGATAAAAATACAGACAGTCAGATACAGATGTGAGCTTGAATACAAGGCCATTCAGACAAAAAAAAAGCCACCAAAAAAAAACCTGACAATTTGATACTTACAAGCAAAGAGAAATAAGAAAAAAAAAACATCCTACATACTGGCTGAGCTTTTCTGAAATAGCTGGGTACATTATTGTTCCATTCTTTTTATGGTTTGCCTCCTCTAGTAGTTGAAAGTGTTGGAGGTTGGTCAGATCTACAGAGATTGAATAGCAGACACTAGTCATGTTGACTGCACACTCATGGGACCTTTATGCAATTACCACTGTGATTTAATTATTCCTGTATCTATTTATCTGTTTCTGCACTCTGGCTGGAACACACACTATCTAACAGGCTCGCTTCATTACCCTCCATTAGGAGCAAGGCAGAAAACAACATGGCGAGGTTAATGTCTCACATGCTGCTCCCAAATGAGAGCTGATTGAGTACTAAAGCCGAGCGGTGGGATAGCGCGAGTGTAGCATACCACCTGCTAGTGTGGCACCATTACTCTAGCTGAAATATTATGTATTTTAGTTCACTGGTATTTTAAACAACTGGCATGGATGCCATTTTGTGCATTTTTGTTGTTATAATGGTTGCACTTGATATGTTATTATGGTTGTATAGTCTGAAGGCTGTACAAGCATAAACTTAATAGTTTTAATATTATAGTCAGGTCCATAAGTATCGATAAGAATGGATAATGACCCAAAACATACTGCAACCCACGGGTCTCTTAAGGCAAAGAAATTAAATGTTCTTAAATGTCTGATGACCTCAACCCAATTGAGCATGCTTTTCACTTACTGAAGACAAAACTGAAGGCAGAAAGACCCACAAACAAGCAGCAACTGAAGACAGCTGCATTAAAAGCCTGGCAAAGCATCTCTAGGGAGGAAACTCAGCATCCGGTGATGTCCATAAGTTCTAAACTTCAGGCAGTCATTGACTACAAAGGATCTGCACCCAAGCATTGAAAATAATACTAATATTCATGCTAATATTAATTTGTCCCATTACTTTTGAGCCTGTGAAAATGGAAGGACTGTGAATAAATTGATGTAATTCATAAACAGTTAATGGAATATAATGGAATATTAAACCCCTTGAATTAAAGCTGAACACTTCAATCACATCTTGATTGGTTCATTTTAAATGCATTGTAGTGGTGAACAGGGGCAAAATGATGAAAATTGTGTCACTGCCCAAATACTTATAGATCTAACCCATGATACTCATGGGTCATTTTTGAGATTGGCATTAACATGAGTTACAAGGAGAAGCATAGTTACTTCACCTTCATTTAAAATTGGTCATTCATGTTGCATATTACTTACATTTGAAATGCAATCCACCGGAAGGTTTACTGAAGAATCTTAGATTTTATTTTCAAGATAATGTTTTAATCCATCTAATGTCATTTTTTGTATCTGGTCCACACATTTGACTGAATACATACTGGGATAAATTAATGATAGTCTCATGAAACATTTTAGATTCCTCTCACTGTGCAAACATACAAGAACTGTGAATGTGGCACTGTCTAGCAAAGTGGAAAATACTTTAGCAATGCCAATGTCATTAACATTCACCACAGAGAAAATGGACAAACAGTATGAAATGTATTTAATAAGGCATTTCTTATAGTACATAGAGGAGAACCAGGCTGTTCAAGAAAGACCACAATAGGTGATGACAGACAAATCGTTGGGGCTGTGAAGAAAAACTAAAATACCCAAAGACCATCTGCGGATCATAACTAAAGTTTGCAGATGACATTGAGAGGAGAATTGCAGAGTCTACACAGCAGGATACAGACCACTCATTAGCACCAAATACGAAAAAGTGGAATTACAAAGAATGAAAGAATGAGTTTTTGAATAAAGTTTGATAGATTGATGAAGTAAGGAATAAAACATGATGCAGCCAAAGTGAACACTGTATTTTATTGTTCAATTTTTTATAAAACAGAAGCCACAATTAGGGGGTTTCACTGACAAAGAAATGATCAGTCTATAATTTTAATGGTAGATTTATTTGAACGGTGAGAGAAAGAATAACAACAAAAAAAATCTGAAAAACGCATGTCAAAAATGTTATAAATTGATTTGCATTCTAATGAGGGAAATATGTATTTGACCCCTCTGCAAAACATGACTTAGTACTTGGTGGCAAAACCCTTAGGTCACAGAGGTCGGACGTTTCTTGCAGTTGGCCACCAGGTTTGCACACATCTCAGGAGGGATTTTGTCCCACTCCTCTTTGCAGATACATTTGTAAATTGACAAATGCTGAATGACCAGTGATTTGTACATACCTATGAATGATGGATTAATGAAAGATATTATGAAGTGTATACATTTCATTAATAAGAAACAAAAACAACGCATTTCATTTTACTGCCGAGTGCTTTAGATTCTCACAGCATGTTTGTCAGCTCTAATCAAGACTGGTGTATGCTAAATGGAGTTCTCATGCTAAGGTAATCAAAACATAAGTATAATGCAGTAGACTATTTCAGACTGTGAATATTCATGGTCCAGTTTGAGCACCTTAGCTATTCTTTTATTTTTAATTTGCCTTAACTTTAGGGTACTGGATTTTGAAAGTATACGTGTTAATAAAGATTTCCACGAAGAATGTATACACATAGAGCAGAGGTTCCCAAACTTTTCCAGGGCAAGGCCCCCCAAATGGCATTAACATTTGACCGAGGCCTCCCTTTTGCAAGATATCTATAAAACACATTAAAAATACAGACCTCTGAATTTATCCCCCCCTTTTTTTATTAATAATTACATCTTATATCTTTACATTACATTAGGAATTGATTGGATGTGTATGTGGTTGTCTGAGAGTGAGAAAGAGAAAAAATAAATAGTGGGACCCATGGGCTTGGTGGCTCCCAGCAAATTATTGAGGCCCCCCGGGCGCCCCCTGGCGGCTCCCAATGGGGCCGCGGCCCTTACTTTGAAAACCACTGATAGTTCTATCCTGGTTTAAGCTGAAAGTTAATTTCTAAATGTATGGCATAGCTGTGCTTACACTTGAGTGAAACATCAGTGCTATAGTTGCTGAACTAGAAAGGACCAGCTGTGTCTTTGTGGTACATAAGGGGCATTGTGTGCATTGTAAACAGCTTGGGATTAAACAGTTTGCAACAGTGCTAATGTGAGCAACAACAAAAATGGAACATCAGCTTATGTAAACATCTACTGCTTGGCTCATGCACTTATCGAAAATGCTCAATAATCCTTTTTTTATGCCTCAGACCAGAAGAGCCCATTTGTTATAGCGGCCAAATGCCTCTGTCTATCATCTGCATGGGTATCGAGGGGTTCCTGGCTTTGGCTAAACCAGATGTCTCAAGCAGACCCCAAACATTTTGATCAAAACCCCAAAAATTCCATAGAAAACAACAGAGACAGGACTTTTTCATAGTGAAGTAACTCAACATGATTTCATGGACTGTACTAGCTACCCAATAACTAATAATCTAATATAATAATCTAATAAACTAATAATCAAGCCAGTGACTACACTATGAATACCCTATATATTAATCAAATGGGCTTAGTTTAGCATCAATTATTTCAGTGTACCATCCAATCAAGTCCTTCAACATAGATTCTCATGGTGCACAATATAGTTAGCACTATAGCTATCTATCTGTCTGAAAATGGATTAGCCACAAGAATGTAGTGTTGAGTATGACTGCCCCTTGCCCTATCTAATGTTTCAATATGCTGGAGTAAGCAAATGAGGTGTCTCCTTGCCTCCATAGAGGATATGAGCTACATCTAATTTGAAGTAGAACTCGATGCCAATGGCGTTGAAGGGGGTGCCTTCATCCCCAACAACATTTGGCCTGGCTGTCATCTTGATCCCAATTCCAGAATGTAATCAGTCAATTTGCTGGTTACACTGATCATTTTATATAAATTCTAAAATCAATCAACTAATCATTCTTGAGAAATTGTGCTAACAAAAATCACAAACAGATGCACAGATGGACTGACAGACAGGTGAACAACCAGAAAACATAATGCCTCCTCCACTTAGTGGAAGAGGAATAAAAAAAATGTTAAAGTAAGTCTAGCTAATTTGCTAACTATAATTGGACATATTGAACTAGTTAAATAACTTCTCTAAAGACAAGTTAGATGGAGATTTAGTTGCTAACATAATTGCTAGGCAACAACTAAAATTCTAGTTGATCATACATATTGGTTGTTCACAGGATTTTACTTTTGATTAATTCATTAGCATACTACATAGTGACAAGTGAATGATGTTTTCATGCAAAATAGTGCAGGTGCTTTAAATTAAAATCATCTAACAGTTCTAAATAAGTAAAAGTTTGTTTTCACATAACAACGTGACATATTTTATCAGAACATTTACCTTTTAATACTGTATGTAAAAGTAGAAACTGTTTGACTTTCACTTAAGTACATTTTTAGTTGAATGCTTCCAACATTTAACTGAGTAGGATACTGTCTCATTACCTACAATTTCACTTAAATATGATTTCTGAGTCATTTTTCCAGCCCCGATATGGGGTCAGCTCAGTCCCTTGGGGACAGAGTATTCTTGTAGAGTGCTAAAGGAGTGCTTGTGGTTTATGAGGTAGGTGTTGCTGGGTTGAGAAAAAAGTTCTCAGTACTTGGGATCATAAAAGGGATCCTTCTGGAAGGAACCAAAAATATAATTCTGCTACTAATGATAAGAGCAAATCAGAAGGCTCTAAGGAATCACAAACATGAAACACAGCCTGATTTTCTAAGATAACTTTTTTAGTTAAATGAAAAATATTGGTGGAAATTATTACAAATAATCCAGTGGCTCCCAAATGGATAAAGATTTTTTTATTCTTTTTTAAATGTGTGTACATTCCTAGATGTGTGATTTCAAAGAAGGTGGTAGTCTTTTATTCATATATTATAAATTTGGAGTGCTCAGCTCCAGCCTTGGAGGCCCAGTGGTTTGTGTTCTGTGTCATAAACACACCTTAGCTCAGGAGATTGCTAGGGTGTGTTGGGAGTTGGAAAACTTAAGATTTCGCAAGTTTTGGGGCCTCCAAAGTTAGATTTAAGAATCCTTGCTATAAATAAAGTAGCTTTTACAAAAATGTATATATTAGTTTTCAGTTTGCTAATAAGCCTTTGATGAGTGTAATTTAATTATAGAGTAGAATTACAAAATTATACAGAAGGAAAGCAATCATACATCTCACATGTAAATGGTTACCTTTTTAAACACATTTATTACTGTGCATACTCTTTTCATAATCTGGAGAACCCTCATGATCTATACTATTTCTAAATAAAATGCATGGTTGCCATGTCCTTCTTGGAACATAAGCTCCAAGAAACTTCACTAAAATATATAAACCTTTAATACTGTATTAATCAAAATATAATCAATTATTCTACATTATTTGGTTTTGAAACATTTTATCCATCCATCCATCCATTTTCAACCGCTTACTCCTTTTCAGGGTCACGGGGGAACCTGGAGTCTATCCAAGGGAGCACTGGGCACAAGGCAGGGTACACCCTGGACAGGGTGCCAGTCCATTGCAAGGCACACAATCACACATACACATTCACACACCCATTTATAAACTACGGACACTTTAGACAGACCAATCAGCCTACCATGCATGTCTTTGGACTGGGGAGGAAACCGGAGTACCCGGAGGAAAACCCCACAGCATGGGGAGAACATGCAAACTCCACGCACTCAGAGCTGTGGGAATCGAACCTCGACCCTGGCGGTGTGAGGCGAATGTGCTAACCACCGTGCGCCCCTGAAACATTTTATACTTTGTGTAAATTAGTACCTTAAAAAATTATGCTTTTTAAAAAATATTTTAGACGATCTGTAACAAAGTTATTTAAAAATAAAAGCCAAAGTGATTTGGACAGAAAGGGATTTAGAAAAATCCATTACAGGACACAGTAGGTGGGTGAGTATCGCACAGAATATTGCTTGACATTGAGCCCAAGGACCCATGGGCCCACAAAGAGAACCAGAGACCTCTCATCCAAGGACAGATCACACTTATCACAATTAGATATGCAAATTGAACACGTCATGCATGGACAGAGTAATGAGTAATTTAGTGCTTGACTTCCCCCCCACAGCTATTGACATAACTAGTACATTCAAAGGACAAAGGACTTAATCTAGCACATCACATCATCTCTGTTACCATGATAGCTTTCCTTGCATCACCTTTATAAATAACATTATAAAGGCACAAAGTAAAAATAAATCTCAACACATCTAGGACCCTTCACCATGTAGGCTAGGGGTAGAAACCTTAAGCTTCCACTTCATACAATACGACTTTGATTCTTAAGGCTACGATTAAATTGTTTTCCTTTTTCAATAATAATCAATTTATAATCAATTCTAATCAGTAATAACTGTTGCCTTGATTATTTGCAATCCTTGCCTTGTATCTATGTATCAATCCAAATTGTCTGATCATTAGTATACCCGAGGGTCTACCATTATGGAAATATCGCATACATCATTTAACATTCAGTACGTTTACATTGGACAACAATAATCCAATATTAACCCGATTAAGACAATAAACTGATGAAGAAACTACCATGTAAACAGCAATTTTTATTTACCTCAAACCGACTAAAAGTCATAAATAGAAAACACAAATAGAATTAAGATATGTGGAATATCCCTGTTTTAATCGCATTATCGATGTGAGTTACAGACATGTAAACACCTTAATCACACTATTAATGTCATGTGGGAGCTTTCACCGCATTTTGTGACAGGACACATACAGTATCTCACAAAAGTGAGTACACCCCTCACATTTTTGTAAATATTTGATTACAACTTTTCATGTGACAACACTGAAGAAATTACACTTTGCTACAATGCAAAGTAGTGAGTGTGCAGCTTATATAACAGTGTAAATTTGCTGTCCCCTCTAAATAACTCAACACAGCCATTAATGTCTAAACCGCTGGCAACAAAAGTGAGTACACCCCTAAGTGAAAATGTCCAAATTGGGCCTAAAATGTCAATATTTTGTGTGTCACCATTATTTTCCAGCACTGCCTTAACCCTCTTGGACATGGAGTTCACCAGAGCTTCACAGGTTGCCACTGGAGTCCTCTTACACTCCTCCATGACAACATCACGGAGCCGGTGGATGTTAGAGATCTTGTGCTCCACCACCTTTCTTTTGAGGATGCCCCACCGATCCTCAATAGGGTTTAGGTCTGGAGACATGCTAGGCCAGTCCAACACCTTCACCCTCACCTTCTTTAGCAAGGCAGAGGTTGTCTTGGAGGTGTGTTTGGGGTCATTATCATGCTGGAATACTGCATACTGATCATGCTCTGCTTCAGTATGTCACAGTACATGTAGCAAAGTGTCATTTCTTCTGTTTTGTCACATGAAAAGATATAATCAAATATTTACAAAAATGTGAAGGGTTTACTCACTTTTGTGAGATACTGTACACACAGCAGTGCTCAACCGTTTGACGGCAAAAAAGAGAGCATGCTGCGTCCGAAATCGCAGCAGTGGAACGCAGGGCGGCGCCCCTGGTGGCACTGGAGGGCTGGGCGGCATCCCCGGCAGGTCTGGAGGGCTGGACGGCCTCCTCGGCTGGGCAGAGCAGCAGGATGGCCTCCTTGGCTGGGCTGGACAGCAGGACAGCTTTCTCGGCTGTGCAGGGCAGCAGGACAACCTCCTCGGCTGGGCTGGACAAGAAGACAGCTTCCTCGGCTGTCGGAAGCTCCCCCGCAGAGACCTCCCCATAGGTCTCAAGCTGCAGCTCAGAAGTCACCATATTACCCTCAGGCGGGAGCTCCACAGCTGAGACCTCCCCGTAGGCCTCAAGCTGTAGCTCTGAGGTCACCCTGTTGATCTCAGGTGGGAGCTCCACAGCTGAGACCTCCCCGTAGGCCTCAAGCTGTAGCTCTGAGGTCACCCTGTTGATCTCAGGTGGGAGCTCCACAGCTGAGGCCTCCCCGTAGGCCTCAGGCTGGAGCTCTGCTGTCTTCATTGTGCCCCCACCATCCCCCCCAAGAAAAATCTGGGCCAGCCTTCACCTCGGGACTGTGCGGCATGGTGCAACTCCCCTGCAGTGGGAAGCCCCAGATGTTCCAGCTACTTTGCTGGCTAGGTTGCACGAGTGGTTCTCCGGTGGCGGGGACAGGGTAAAGGGCGCAGGGGGCGACGTGGCGAAGCTCAGCTTGCAGCTGACTCTGTTCCACCAACATGTGCTCGAGCCAAGCAAGTTCATCATTGAGCTGATGTTTGAGCTCCCAGAATGACGCGGGTTGTGGCGTGGCACATGGACCGGCTATCCTTTGCCCCATTATCCTTTGCCCAGAACACTTGGTCCAACTGCACGCTCATCTTCTCCTTGATCTGCTGCTTCCATGTAGGGCTCAGTATTCTGTAACATTACGTAGACTGGAGGTGAATGCAGGTGCAGATCAAAGTCTTTATTCAACATGGAACACAAAACCAAAATAAACGAGGTCTTCTCAGGCAAACGCGAAACGGGAAACATGGCATAACAAAATCCTTCATGGCATGGAAACAAATGATACGAATGGTACAAAGGCTACAACCAATAATACTGTGCCACGTGCTTAGTAACCACAGTGTTTAAATACACAACATAATTAAACTCAAGCACCTGTGACAAATCAAAGTTGCTAAAGCTAACACTCAACCGGAAGCGAGCGAACCAAAACAAAGTCATGTGTCTCGTCCGGAGCCGAGCCACATTGCCATCTGCTGGCCGTATCGTAACAGTCTTATTCAGAATGATGTCAATAATTACCATTGATAATTACAATAGATTATTGCTGTCCATGTAAACATAGTCATTGTGATGTGATTATTTTTGCATAATCTGTGATCATATGTGCAAAACATTTGAAGGTGCATTTCAACATATTATGCCCTGAAATTCCACATGCAAACTCAAATAAACACATAACATCATGTCAACAATATTGTTTTGCATGTGAAACAAATTAATTGTAAAAAAAAACAAAAAAAAAAAATAAAAACCACATGCCCTATATGTGAAAAATTATTATCTGAAATAAATGAACCATGGGGGAAAGATTATACAAAAAAAATCTAGTCACTGAGCACTTTATTAGGAACACCATGCATATTGGGTAGGGCCTCCCTTTGTTCTCAAAACAGCCTCAATTATTCATGGCATGGATTTCACAATTCCTATGAGAATCTGTTCCATGTTGACATGATTGCATCACGCAATTCCTGCAGATTTTTCAAGTGCACTTTAATGCTGCGAATCTCCCGTTCTACCACATCCAAAATGTGTTCTACTGGATTCAGATCCGGTGACCAGGAAGGCCACTGAAGAACACTGAAATTTCATGATCATGAAACCAGTTTGATAGGATATTTTTGCTTTGTGACATGGTGCGTTGTCATGCTGGAAATAGCCAATAGCAGATGGGTAAATTGTGGCCATGAAGGGATGTACATGGTTAGCAATAATAGTCAAATAGGTTGTGGCATTCAAGCAATGATTGGTATTAACAGGCCCAAAGTGCGTCAAGAAAACATTCCCCACACCACCTCCACCAGCCTGTACATTTACATTTACATTTATTCACATGGCAGACGCTTTTATCCAAAGCGACTTACAAATAAGCAAAGCGATATATCAAGCGGAGAACAATACAAGTAGTGCTACTATACAAGATCCATTAATTGAGTTCCAGAGGAAGCAAAGTGCACAGAGTAGAGGTGTAAGTGCAATATATATATATTTTTTCTTTTATGAGTTGGTTAGGTGTTCATGGAAAGAGGTGGGTCTTTAGCTGTTTTTTGAAGATGGTGAGAGATTCTGCAGTCCAGATTGAGATTGGAAGAGCATTCCACCACTGAGGGACAGTTAGCGTGAAGGTTCTGGAAAGGGACCTTGCGCCACGCTGGCTGGGAACTACTAAACATTGGTCGCTAATCGATTGCAGATTGCGAGAGGGAACGTAGGCCTTCAGGAGAGAGTTGAGGTAGGAGGGTGCTGTTCCTGACAAGGTCTTGTAGGTGAGCATCAAGGCCTTGAACTTGATGCGGGCAGCTACATGAAGCCAGTGGAGGGAGATGAAGAGGGGCGTGACACAGGTTGTCTTGGGGTGGTTGAAGACGAGGTGCGCTGCAGAATTCTGAATCTTCTGAAGGGGTTTGATGGAGCTGGCTGGGAGGCCTGAAAGCAGTGAGTTGCTGTAGTCCAGTTTAGAGATAACAAGAGCCTGGACTAGTATCTGTGTAGCCTGTTTGGTGATGTACGGTCAGATTTCTTGATGTTGTACAGGATGAACTTACAGGACCTTGCAGTTGCTGAGATATGGTCTGTAAAGGAAAAGCCGTCATCTTCAATCACCCCAAGGTTCCTGGATGTCCTGGTTGGCATGAGTGTGAGTGAGCTGAGCTGTACAGTGAGGTTCTGGTTGATTGAGGGACAGGCTGGGATGACGAGAAGCTCAGATTTTGCCAGGTTAAGCTTAAGATGGTGTTCCTTCATCCAGACCGAGATGTCCGACAGGCGAGCAGAGATGCATGCAGAGATGGATGGGTCGATGGGTACTGGTGACAAAAGGTAGGCTGAGTCCATGGCTTCATGCTGTTAGGTTAGCAAATTTAGACCCTAACATCTGTGTGCCTCAGCAGAAATTGAGATTCATCAGACCAGGCTGAAGTTTTTCAAGTCTCCAACTGTAAAGTTTTGGAGAGCCTGTGCCTACTGCAGCCTCAGCTTTCTGTTCTTGGCTTACAGAAGTTGCACCTGACGTGGTCTTCTGTTGTTGTAGCTCAAGATTTGACATGTTGTGCATTCTGAGATGCTTTTCTGCTAACCACATTTGTACAAAGTGGTTATCTGAGTTACTGTAGCCTTTTTGTCAGCTCGAACCAGCCTGGCCATTCTCCTCTCTCATCAACAAGACATTAGCTTTTTTTCTTGTGCGTGAAAATCCCAGGAGCTCAGCAATTGTAGAAATACTCATAGAAGCCCATCTGGCACCAACAATCACACCACAAAATCACTGAGATCACATCTTATAGTCTGATGGTTGAACATTATCTGAAGCTACAGGCCCACATGATTGGCTAATTAGATAACTGCATGAATGAGTAAGTGTGCAGGTGTTTCTAATAAAGTGCTCAGTATGTGAAAATACGTCCTGTGATAAATGTATGAACAATGTGAAGGGCTTAAAAACCACATGTATAAATTACACAAGTGAATCATTTGATCATTCATGTTCATGTGATTTCTGTAAGGGTAGACTTCAAAGCCCCAACAGTAGCTCTTAGGCAAACTTGAGACTTGAACTCAGCCTTATGATATTTATCCATATCATCCATAGCAATCTCTGGTTTTGTTCATTTTAGGAAATCTGCTTCTCTTATTAGAGTCATCCAATGTTAACACCAAGGTATATAAGCCTGCCTTCCTTCCTTCAAATTTTCTTTAACAAAAGTTTGCATATATACTGAGCATTTACCAATGTGAGTGCCATAAACAGCACAGCCTAAGAAACAACAATCATCTGTAACCTTCTTCTCACTGTAGGGGCAGAAGAAATCTGAAGTGCCTATATTCGGGATCAAGGTGGCATAACCCCAGGATTTAAATATGATAGAAATGTAAAAATGTATGCATATGATAGGAGAGAGAAAGAGACAAGCTGCCAGAGAAGACGAATGAGAGAAAAAATATGACAGCATTTGTTTTCCTCCACACCATGGTTGTGAAGTAATGACACAATAAGCAAAAATGCCTTGTGGGTATTTTTACCTAATGTGAGTTTGATGCAAATCTGATGTAGGTCTAATGTATATGTAATCATTATTTGAAAGAAATGCAGTGAAGCAGAGGGGTACCAAAGGGATTTGTGAGAGAGGCATGGTCAAGGATATAAAGTTTGTGATCCCTTTAGTATTTTCTATTTTTCTTCATAAATATGACCTAAAACATCATCAGATTTTCACACAAGTCCTAAAAGTAGATAAAGAGAAGCCAGTTAAACAAATGAGACAAAAATATTATATGTGGTCAGTTATTTCTTGAGGAAAATTATCCAATATTATATATCTGTGAGTGTTGAAAGTATGTGAAGCTTTGCTTTCAGTATCTAGTGTGACCCTTCTGTGCAGCAATAACTGCAACTAAATGTTTCTGATAACTGTTGATCAGTCCTGTACATCGACTTGGATGAATTTTAGCCCATGAATTTTGACATTGCCATTCCAAAACATTAACTTTATTCTTCCTTAACCATTCTTTGGTAGAACCACTTGTGTTCTTAAGGTTGTTGTCTTGCTGCATTACCCACTTTCTCTTGAGATTCAATTCACAGACAGATGTCCTGACATTTTCCTTTAGAATTCCTTTAGAGTACCAATCCATGATATTACCATCACCATGTTTCACAGATGGGATAGGGTTCTTATGCTGGAATGCAGTGTTTTCCTTTCTCCAAACATAATGCTTCTTATTTAAAGCAAAAATTCTATTTTGGTCTCATCCATCCTCAAAACGTTTTTACAATTGCCATCATGTGATCTTTAGCAAACTGCAGACTGGCAGCAATGTTCTCTTTTGTAGAGCAGTGGCTCTCTCCTTGCAATTCTGCCATGCACAACATTGTTGTTCAGTTTTCTCCTGATGGTGGAGTCATGGACATTAACATTAGCCAATGTGAGAAAGGCCTTTAGATGCTTACAAGGTACCCTGGGTTCCTTTTTGACCTCAATGACTATTACACATTTGGCTCTTGGGAGTGATCTTTGTGGGTCGACCACTCCTGGGGAGAGGAATAATGGTTTAGAATTTCCTCCATTTGTACACAATCTGTCTGACTGTGGATTGGTGGAGTTCAAACTCTTTAGAGATGGTTTTGTAACCTTTTACAGCCTGATGATGAGCATCAACAACTCTTCTTTTGAGGTCCTCAGAAATCTCCTTTGTTCGTGCCATGATACACTTTCACAAACATGTGTTGCGAAGATCAGACTTTGATAGATCCCTGTTGTTTAAAATAATAATAATAATAATAATAATAATAATAATAATAATAATAATAATAATAATAGGATGCTCACTCACACCTGATTGTCATTCCATTGATTAAAAACACCTGACTCTAATTGTACCTTCAAATTGGCTGCTAATACTAGAGGTTCACATACTTTTTTCACTCATAGATATGTAATATCTATTATTTTCCTCAATAAATAAATGACCAAATATAATATTTCTGTCTCATTTGTTTAATTTGGTTCTCTAATTCAGGTCTTGTGTGAAAATATGAAGATGTTTTCAATAATATTTACACATATACACAAAATTCTAACCGGTTCACAAACTTTTTATGTGTTTTAACTTTTTTTGTTTTGGGGTTACTACAGATGAGAATGAATATGAAATGCTTGCAACAAAGATTCAAAAATTCAAAACTCTGGCAACTCGCATGTCCTCCTCTGAGATTTAAACATGCAAATTCTTTCTAGATTGGGAGATCTAGTGTTCAAACGAGCTTCCCCCTCCACTCTGAACAGCTTCAATCACTCTTCAAAAGGCCTCCCTCTTCAGTGGCTAGCAAACTACTATGCTATTTTCTCTGTAATTACTTGTCCTTTACAGGGCAGAAGGATTACTTTAAAAATGTATTATGTTGCAGTTACAAATTACTTCATAAAAATGTCATCAGTAATGTAATCCAAGTATCACAATATGAAAGTAATGTAATCTGGATTACTTCAAGGCCACATATGTGAATAAAATCAAGAGAAAAGTAATATGATCTAAAATACATTATCTCACAAAAGTGAGTACACCCCTCACATTTTTGTAAATATTTGATTATATCTTTTCATGTGACAACACTGAAGAAATGACACTTTGCTACAATGTAAAGTAGTGAGTGTACAGCTTGTGTAACAGTGTAAATTTGCTGTCCCCTCAAAATAACTCAACACACAGCCATTACTGTCTAAACCGCTAGCAACAAAAGTGAGTACACCATTAAGTGAAAATGTCTAAATTTGGACCCAAGTGTCAATATTTTGTGTGGCCACCATTATTTTCCAGCACTGCCTTAACCCTCTTGGGCATGAAGTTCACCAGAGCTTCACAGGTTGCCACTGGAGTCCTATTCCACTCCTCCATGACAACATCACAGAGCTGGTGTCGGAGGGGTGTACACACTTTTGTTGCCTGCGGTTTAGACATTAATGGCTGTGTGTTGAGTTATTTTGAGGAGACAGCAAATTTACACTGTTACACAAGCTGTACACTCGCTACATTACATTGTAGCAAAGTGTCATTTCTTCAGTGTTGTCACATTAAAAGATGTGATAATCAAATATTTACAAAATTGTGAGGGGTGTACTTACTTTTGTGAGATAATGTACATATAGGTTTGTTTATTTTTATTTTTTATTTATTTATTTATTTTATTTTTACTTAGAGCTTATTTTAAGCTTAAACATGTTCAGTGTTTGGATTTGTTTTTAATAAAATAAATAAATAAATAAATAAAAGATCACTGTCCCTTATGTGGGAAGCATTACATCATAAAATCTAGAGTAACTATAGTTCTGGTTTTCCAAAAAGAGCACACCTTTTATGTTATGCAGACTTAATACACTGATTTAAAAAAAAAAAAAAAAAAGACAGACTATTAGCTTTACATAAATATATATAAATAAAACTGGTTTGACTCTGCCCACATTTTACATTTTTTCCTTCATTCATTTGAATGTCCATGGAATATAAATAAAATATTAGATGTCGTGAGTGTACCTCCTGCCATTATTCACACATTTGAATGGCCCTGTAATACAAAGCAATGTGATAACATGAAATTTAGAATGACCTTATATGGCCATCGGCATTGTTTCAACTCAGGACAGTGGTCATTTGCTGCTACGTTGACGATGTACACAACAGTACTTCGCTGAGTGTAAGCTAATGGTTGATAGGCAATAGCTGCTGCAAGCCTTTTATAAATCGACTAATTGGTGGGCGAGAAGGTGGGAATTATAGAGAATGGTTAAAGCAATGCAAACATGCACACATATGATGCAGTATTAGACCATATGCACATCATAATGAAATTAAATCTGAATCCCAGACATTTTCTCAAATTTAGATGCTTTTTAAAGGTCCAAAAAAGAGGAAATGTCTGGGAAATTAGGACATATGGTCACTGTAACAAAAGCATTTCAAACAATAATTTGTGTTAATTTCTACCAAATTAACTTTGTGCAAAATTTGTTGGCACACGCACCAGGAGGTTGCTCACATGAGCCACGACTGGTAAGAGAGAACTAGAACTATAAACAAGCAACTGCTATATTATGTTATGTCAAACGATTCATTTGTTTGGTTGTAAATGAAAAAAAAATTAATCCTGATAGTATTCCCTTTTTTTTTTTTTTTTACAAAATACACCTGTAATCTGATTACTTTGTTTTTTGATGTAACTGTAACAGATTATATTTACCATTTTTTGTATCCTGATTACGTAATGCCGTTACATGTATTCCGTTACTCCCCAAGCCTGGTCTTTTTTTGTCTTTAGCATTGCTTCTTGGTTTTATAAACATATTTCATATAAATCTTTATGCACTTCAACTTCAACTGTTAGCAACTAGAACACTCTAGCACTTGTATAAAAACAACATTAATATCTAGTCTTTGAGGTTATGAATCCTTGCAGATTCTTTGTCTGTGTGCTTTGTAACACTTTTTATTTTTGGTAACTTGCTCTGAATAAGATCATCTGCCAAAGGACTAAATGTAAATTTAATTACGATTATGTAGCAGGTTTTTTTTCCATTATTCAATAAAGAGTTGCTAAAATATACACATTCATATAAATCCTATGGTTAAATGGGGATGTTTTATAGCTAGGAGGTATTTCCACAATTTTGTAGATGAGCAACTTCACACTGACTCATTCAAGATGAATCATCGTCCATCACTGTATCACCAACCCTGTCTATTTCACAGTCCCTTTGAACAGAAGCATGCCATATGATCAATCAAAAGAAATGGTATTGCCCTATAAGCCAGCATTGCTTTCTACTGCAAAGATCCTTATAAAATCTTTACAGTGAAAATCTAACAATATTGATTGTTGCTATATAACATATACAGATTTTTAACCGGATAGTGCATTACAATCACAGTACTTTATTTTACATCAAAACAATGGAAATGTGGAGTCTTGGACAGGTTCCTGAGTGAAAATTGGCCCTTAATAAAAGTAGTTATATTGCAAAAAGGAAGTCAAGCTCTACAATTTTTCAAGGCTACCTCCCACAAATTGCCCTATTAGGCATTATCACGCACCATAATGCATAAAATCATTATGATTATTATTGTTCCTTGAATGACTAACAGGTATGTACTTTCTTTTCGTTTTGTTATAACGATGTGGCACTCAGCTATAAAATAAAATCAGGATGTAATTGCTAAAAATAAAATTAAAAATTCTGATTGTATAATGCAATTATTTGTTTAAATCAGTGATCATGAACACTGTAAATTCTCTGGATTTCATGAGATGTCAGAATTCCAATAGAGGGTTAACCAAAGTAAACCTGCAATGTGAAAGAGAATAAATTGCTGTACGTTGCTTAATACTACAATTGCCGTGGAATGTGATTGCACTGAATCTATGCAGATAAGTGCCACTTAAAGCTTATTCAGAAAACACACATTTAGCTACCCAGAAATTTTATTTAGACACAATGGGAAAAGGGGACATGTTGCATAATAAGAAGAAACTGTGTTCTTGTGTAAGAACTTTTACTTCCTGTTTACTGACAACAATTTAGCCTGCTGACTTTCTGTAAGTTTTGCTCACACTTACATCCAACTGCTTCATTCATTTATCAATTATAAATACCCACTAAATTTGCATAAATATCAAGGGTGACTATCATGGAAACACTTTATGAATATATTCACTATGCATGGCTGTATGAGAATGGACCACGCCTTGTATTATTGTTCTAGATCTTGAAACTAGAAAAAAAAAACCTTTCTGACTATAATGTTATCACTTTCCAATATAATTATAACTCTTCTGAACAATTTGGCATAACACAGGGGAAAAGTGTGCACTTCACAGAACAAGACATTTGCACTGATTCAATCGCCTACCTGTGCTCAAACAAAAAACATTCTGCGTTCATTAATTGTCCTTGTTTTATCTGCACACTTCAATGATATACAAGCTTGATTTCTGTTCATTCCTCTAAACTCATCATAAGTCCCTCATGTACTGTCATTCTTCATGATCAAAGAATCAGATTAGTGAGCGAATGGAGGCACAGACATTTTGATGAAGATGGATCAGGGACCTGCTGCAGATCAGTGTCACATTATAACTCATTCCTTTTCCATCATGTCAACCATCCTTAACAATGTTCATAATTGAACAGCATATCTTTTTCTGTCTAAAGCACTGCTGAAATAAACAAGTCCAATCAACTAAATAGATAAATAAATAAATTAAAGAATGTGTTCTAAGGTTTCTACCTTCCAACATATCAATTAACAAAAGCAAAGACTGTGTCTTTCAATCGCCTTGCCAAGGCAACCTTTTTTTTGTTTCGTGTTTTTAATTTCTCTTCTCCATTGCACCATCAGAAAAGTGCATGAATTAGTGACTGAATGGCTTGAATTGGATTAGCATTTATATGAAAGTGTTTCCTTGACGAGACTGGCAGAGAGAGACTCTCTCTCTTGGACGGCTCAGTGTGGTGCCCACAGATCAGGAAGAGGGTAGGCGGGTTGGAAACCCAGTGAGGAAATTAGTACTTCTATTGCCTGCTCCAGTAGAGTTAGACAGGAGGAATTAATATTCACGATTATGAGAAGATCTGTGTATCTGTGAAAGGAAGTGGTGAACAAGATAGGTTGGTATCACTCAGATAAAGAAAAAAAGAGAGAGAGAAAAAGATCTAGATTATGGGACACTGAAACTCTGAATTCCTTTCCATCTTTAATAAGACTAAAAGACCCTAATCATTTCATTATTTCAGCTGATGAAACATTGCATTAGGCTCATGATGATGTGCCAGACAGGTTGTAAGGAGCATGCAGCAGGCTTGGCTGTTTATTACAGGAAGCATTCAAGCACACTTTCAAATGGACATTTACAATGACAAAGTGTTTTTGAATGGCAGCATTGAATTAGTAATCAAAAGTGCCCTGAGAGAAAGCTCTCATGTTAGAGGCTTTTGAAATTTATAAATAAAAGTATTTTTGTGACTATCAGGAATGTAGTGAAGAGCATACACTTTAGAATCAGAAGTCACAGACCTTCCTCTCTGCCGTTAAGGAAAGCTTGGCCTTGCTGGGCCAGTCAGAGCAAGAACATAGTGTTATCTAGGGATATCTCGATACCGAAAATCTAGTCAGACAGTACCGATACCACCAAAAGTACACGATACTTGATACCAAAGTCGATACCACGGTGTGGTATAAAATTTAAAAAATAAAATAAAATAACTCTCCTGGAGGACATCCTCCTCTGACTGATACTGGCAAAGAGAGAGAGAGAGAGAGAGAGAGAGAGAGAGAGGAGGGGTATTTTAGTTATCAAACACTGTCTTATAATGAGTGGACATGCACTCCTACACGCACGCGCGCACACACTCCTTATACTCTGAATGCAAGCATTAGTTTAAATTCACTGATATGGTGGCAGGCCAAAAAGATTTATTAAAAGCATGAACAGGTGAATAATAATTAGTGACATTAGGCTTCATTTAGCTGACAGGACACGGGCTGACTGGCGATGCATGGTGGCCCATTCGGAGGTAGTTTATAACATTGCAGTGCCTCAGCATAGTTAATAACCGGCTATTGCAAACATTACATGGAGCATAACGTTAGCTGGTTTCATGGCCACAATGCAGCTGCTTCAAACATCCAACATAATATAGGACCGGCTTTCAGGTGTTTCGCCAAATTCCAGATGTTCAAATTCCAGATGTCCTCACTTTGTTTGAAATGAACGGCAGCATTGGTTGCACACCGGAAACCGATACCGACTTTCCTCTCAACGAGTTGGGGCGGAGCTAAACTTGTTAAGCTAAGCGAATCTTCTCTAGTTTTTCCGGTGTGTTTGTAGGCGTTCCTCTTCTTCTTCACCGACTAAAACACTTGTGCATATTTGCTGCCCCCGTCAGGTCCGGAAGAATTGCAACCTCCGTACTTTCGTTACCACCGGTACCAACGGAAATGCAGAAAAACAAGTACCGACACGTTTTAAGAATGTTGGTACCGAAGTATCAGTTCTCGTGACATCCCTAGTGTAATCAATGAATTATTCATATATAACGTAAATACATTTCACCTAAAAACAGAGAGATGAAGAGCAATTACCAAATACAGTGTTATTTCATGCCAAATCATATGTAAATGAACTTATCTTACGTTGTTTCATAAAATAGTTCTACCATTAAAAGCACATTTTCAAAAAGCGTTTTACTGTTTAATGACATCAATATTTTCACAAGATATTTTTTTTTCCAATCTCCCTCTAAAAAGCTGTGGAATATTATGCACGTGGTGACTAGGACAACATATAAAAACCATATGCACATTCCAATCCCAAGCATATCAACACTTCCAGGGGCAACAATTCAACAGGCAAAAATTTATGCAAAAAGTAAACTTTACAATTATTCAGATTTTCTACTTATATACAATCCATGCCCAAAAAAATGCCTTACCATCACACCCACATGTTAAAAGCATGCCTTTATTTGTCACATATACATTACAGTACAATGGATTTTTTTTCTTTGCATATCCCAGCTTGTTAGGAAGTTTGGGTCCGAGCACAGGGTCAGCCATGATACAGCACCACTGGAGCAGAGAGGGTTAAGGACTTTGCTCAAGGCTCCAATAGTGGCAACATCCCTCAAGCTTCTGTTCAGTAACCCAGAGCCTTAACCACTGAGCCACCACTACGACACAGCTGACCTCAAATATCACTGTGAAATACTTTAATACTTTAGCCAGAAAAAGTTTTTTTTTAAACATTGAATGTAGGACTTCTCAGTCTGTTGTCAAAGTTGAAAGCACAAAATTATCTAGAACAGTGGTCCCCAAGCCTCTTCCAAGAGATCTTCCTTCCTGCTGGTTTCATCTTCAACCAAAATCTAATACACTTGTTTTAGGTGAATAAGAACTTCTAAATTGCAGTGATTATATGGTCAGGTGGGCACGTTTATGGTTGAAGCTGAAGTCTTCAGGAAGGTAGAGCTTCAGGAAAAGAGTTGGTGATCACTGGTCTAGAATATCTTTGTATGCTGTAGGACTGTGATTTCCATCCACTGAAACTAACAGACCTAGCCCAAACCTGTTCCAGCATGACAATGCCCCTGCGCATAAAGCAAGTTCCAAGAAGATATGGTTTCCCAATATTGGTATGGAGTAACTTCAGTGACCTGCACAGTGACCTGCACAGAGCCTTACCTCAACCAAACTAAACATCTGTGATGGATTCTTCCAGATCCTACTTGCTGCTAAACATACACTAGAAAAGACTACAAAGATCACAATTTCAGAATATTTGTTTTTATTAATATTTCAACAAAAAAAAGTGGTTAAAATAAATTATACACTGTCCATGGAATATCACTCATTATATGCATTACTGATTTTATTTTTTATTCATTTTCTTAAAGGATACCAACAATACTATAGTTAACTGTAAATTATTTGATAAAACTGAATACAAGCCTATTGTATTGGCAAATGTCTGAAAGTCACCCTGTTGCCTGTTCAGATTTTCATCTTTCCTCATCAGTGTTTACTAGAAAATTACAGAGAGAACTTATTTAGTGCAGTGAAAACATTTCCTCTGCACACTCTAACCTGTGTGGACTTTTTTATTTTATAGTCATGGCTGTGGTAGTAAAATGAGAACAGATCAAAGTTTAGTGTCCTTTTTTGGTAGACAAAGCAATCAAGTATTCCATAACTAGGTGTTTTTAAAAAAGGCTAAAGTATTCCTTTTGTAGTGATAATTGGGGTCAGCTGTTGGACGGCTTACATAAATAGCAGATCTTATTTGAACCAGTAAATCTCATGCTCAGTTTTACAAAGTGACCTCGGAAGTTTCAAAATGTTTTATTTGTTAGAGCATTAAACTGTCTGTTTTGCACATCCACTAAGAGAATTTTGAAGTAGCGAAAGTACAGAGAGTCACTAAAGGGACATTAGGGTACTGCTTTAATCTCTGCATTCCCAAATAAAGAGACAAGGCAAGTGTGAAATGAGTGCTGTGGCAGCAAGATGCACTAATGCAGGTATCAAAATGACAAGCTGTCTCTGCCAAAAGAGAGAGAGGAGGAGGAAAGAGAAATAGTGAGTGATACAGAATGTGAATAAGGATTTATCTTTGGTGCAATCTATACAATTCCAAGCTCTGGGTATTTACCTGATCGATGAATCACTCTAGCTCATCGTGCATTATAGAATATCCATAACGTCTTCAAAGCATCAGGAGGACATGGGAGGTTTTGTTGTCTCTGGTTTACCCTTCCTTCCCAATAGGCTTATCTGATCCAAGATGTTAGGGACCTAATACTGTCTCTAATTGGAATGGACGGAGGGGGCTGAGATTGCTATCAGCAAACCAAATTAGCTTTAATTAAAGCCGTTAAGCAGAAATAGCTGATCTGTCAATCTTCACATATTCCTCTGTCAGGTGAGATGGTGGGAGAGATGGAGGGGAAGGGGGTGGTGGCACAGGCTTGAAGTAAATAGTGATCCATTAATTATGACTGCCTACCAAAATACTCCTGAGAGAGGGGAGACGATGTAAAGGGGAAGACGGGGCAAATCCACCCAATGTTATAGGTTAGTGTTTGTAGTGTGCTGGTGCCCTCTGTGGGTCACTTGTCATTTTCATCAACCCCAGGCTTTGTGTGGCCGAGCACCGTGAAACCTTTTGAAGGAATCTCGGGACTGGGTGCTGGAGGGAAACGAGTGAGCCATGGAAGACCAGAACACCAAGGAGGAGAGGATTAACAGAAAGTAATAAATCTCTCTTGCCTACTCCTTCTGACTGCTCTCTCTCTCTCTCTCTCTCTCTCTCTCTCTCTCTCTCTGCTTCCAGGCATCTAAGGCATTTCAATGCACTGTCATGACTGTATCGTTGCACTTCAGAACACACACAGAGAGAGATGACACAGTATGTGTTCCATGTAGTCATGTGGTGTGCTACAATAATGATACTAGCTAAAGATATTTGGAATATCTACAATATAACCTCATAATATTATAGAACTGTGCTGGCTTCCCACCAAAGGTGTGTTCCCACCTCAGATCCATCATTCATGGGACAGGCTCTGGATCCACCATGATCTTGACCAAGAAAAAGTGGTCTTGAGATTTGAAAGTGGTGTGTGAGATTTGTATAATCTCTCCTTTTAAATGATAATGCTATTTACTGAAGCAAGAAAGGTATCCAATACAAACTAGGTCTGTGTGAAAATGTATTTTGCCCCTGTAGTTACTAATTAAAATCTATAAAACTGCATTCAAAATGGGTTTCAGCTGGACAAGACACAACCAGGCCGGATCACTGCAAATTGCAAGAAATTCCAGAAATTATGAGGAAGATGATGATTGAAATACATCAGTCTGGGAAGGGTTAAAAAGCTATTTCAAAGGATCTGGAACTCCAAAGAACCACATTGAGAGCCATTATCTCCAAATGGAAAGACTCTGCATAGTAGTGAACCTTCCCAGAAGTGGCTGACCCACTATCAGAAAGACACTGGGCAAAAACAGCATCCATGGAAGAGTGGCAAGGTGAAAACTACTGCTAATACATAGGAACATTACAGCTAAAAGAGCTGTCACTGCCAGTGAAGCAAGCCATCATTAGGCTGAAAACAAACCCATCAAATTGATTGCAACAACTTTTGATTTAGCCAAAGCAACTATTTGGTACTTTCTAAAAAAAATAATAATAATAAATAAAATAATAATAATAATAATAATAATAATAATAATAATAATAATAATAATAATAATAATATTTATAATAATAATAATATAATAATAATAATAATAATAATAATAATAATAATAATAATAATAATAATAATAGATAATACAATTAATAATAATAAGAAGAAGAAGAAGAAGAAGATGAAGAAGAAGAAGAAGAAGAAGAAGAAGAAGAAGAAGAAGAAGAAGAAGAAGAAGAAGAAGAAGAAGAAAGATTGCACTAGTGAGCTTAGGAACACCAGTAACTGGACAAACTAACAATCAGAAATGAAATTGTCATTTTGCAAATCCTTTGCAGTCAATGACCGTCTGGAGTCTGGAACATATAGACCTCACCAGACAGTGGGTTTCTTCTCTGATGATGCTCTGTCAGGTTTTAACTGCAGGTGTCTTTAGTTCCTGTTTGTTGTTGGAGTGTTTTGCCTGAAATGCATGGTCAGTTGGATTCAGCTCAGATTATTGAATTGGCCATTGCAGAACAGATCACTTCTTTGCCTTAAAAAAAGTCTTGGGTTGCTTCTGAAGTACGCGTCGGGCCATTGTCTATCTGCAGTGTGACACGCTGTCCAATGGGTTTTTAACACACCATCCAATTTGGCTGAATCTGACCAGAAAATATCTCCCTATACACTTCAGAAGTCAACCTGCTGCAATCATCAGTAAATACAAGGAAACCAGTTCCACTGGCAGACATACACGCCCATGCCAAAGGTGAGGTATATGCTTTGGGTCATGAGCAGTTCCTTCCCTTCTCCATACTCTTCTCTTCCATCATTCTAGTACAAGTTGATCTTTGTCAAATCTGTCCATGTTGTTCCAGAACTGTATGGGCTTTTTAATGTTTCTGGCAACCTTTAATCTGGTCGTCCTATTTTGGGCACTTTCCAGTGGTTTACATCTTGTGGTCAACTCTCTGTATTTAGTGTGGTAAGGTCTTTTCTTGATTGTTGACAGCATACATACTTATACCATCTCCCAGAGGGTGTTTGTTGTGAACGGGTTTTTCTTCACCAGGGAAAATCTTCTGTCATCCACCTACCACAACTGTTTCTTCCTGTGCATCCTTTTTTCTTTTTAAGAATTTTACTTCTAAAAATAAATTTTAGACCTTTTATATGCTTACTTTTAAGTGCAATAATGAAGCAATAAAACATGAATGAATAACACACACCTGACCATGGAACAGCTGAGCAGCCAATTATCCAATTAGTTTTGGTCCCTTAAAAAGTGCTTTAATTCCGACAAACTTTCACCTTTGATGTAAATACATTTAAATTAAAGCCACAAATGTGCACTTTTAGCATTATGATTCATTATATAATTTAAGTTCATATATCCTATGATAGACTGCAAAAATAACAATAAAATTGTCAATAAAAAACAATAAAAATAAACAAAAACAATAACATTAAAAATCTTGTCTGACTATTTGGCACACTATTCTGAAGACTCAACAAATCAAAATGGTTTCATATACTGTGGTTAGTTTTAATAAATTGAAAAGTGAAATGTAATGAAGTGTTTTATGTTACTTTGCAAAGAATTCTCACCTTTAGAAGCCACATAACCAGAAAAAAACTATGGAAACGGTGGATGTCAAAGGTCATTTCTAAGACCTTGCCAATAAAACCTTAGATGACGGCAACATGTAACATAGGTAGCAATCAGTCCTGGCAGGTGTCAGAGGTTTTTTTCTGAGTACGGTTTCAAAGGAACAGAGTAGCAATTAGCGACCAATTACATGTCAAAATGTCTTCTGCAACCTGCTTTAAGAACAAAAATGACAGGTTACAGCTGATGTGTTCTTCCTGAATCTTCTATTTGCATCTAAGACTAAAAAACAGGCGTACCTACCGTCGGGATATCTAACTATATACCTGTTCAAAATCTGGTTAAAATCAAACTATTAATCCTTATGATGAAGCATATTTAAATTTCCTGATGACATTTCATAGAGAATTATTAAAGAAAAGTTCTCCTGTTCCCTGGTCATTCAACCACAGAAAAATATCTTAATTTATCAGGCAATTTCCTTTACAAAGGAATGATTTAAAATAAACTAAAAAATTTAAATAAAAAAACGTCCTCTGATTAAAGAACAAAAAGTAATTGTGAATTATTTTTAGATGAGGGATGGGTTCTTTTGAAGAAGAGTTTAATCAATTGTAATTAATTCTTCTGGTTATCGGCAATAGAGTCTGACAAGTCAGAGATGGGGGTGAGGTTATTGAACTGTGTTGAAAACCCATTACTAGCTAATAAGGCCAGGAAAAAAAAATTATACAAATGGCTGGAGCTGATTGTACCCTCCCTGATGATTAAGCCTTGGGAAAGATCTAAAGACTGGCAGGCCTACATTTGCCAGTGTTGGTATCTTAACGGACAGCTTTTACTACATTGTAATCAGATTGGTCTGTGTCTCTGTCAAATGTGTCAAAAAAAAGGGTGCCACTCTTTAACATCTGGTTTTAAATGATGTGTCTTTAATGCAGAGATGGGGTGTTGGAAATGATTTGAGGGAGGTGTTACAAAAATAAAAAGTAGAAAACAAAGCAGATACTGTAATCACATCAAAAACAAAATCCATCGAAAATGTTCATCCAGTTTCTTATCTCAAATCCCACTTGTCTCATCATTTCTTTTCTGCATTTTTGTTGACCAGAATTGAAATACTATATTATTTATTTTTTATTTCCAAACTACTGTTTAATAACATGCAACTCATATTGCCAAAAAGATCTATTTTGGTTTCATCTGACCATAGAACCCAATCCCATTGGAAGTTCCAGTAGTGTCGATTGAGACGATTGAGTTTATTTTTGGATGAAAGTAGAGGCTTTTTTCTTGAAACCCTTCCAAACAACTTGTGGTGATATAGGAAACTTCAGATTGTAGTTTTGGAGAATTATGGACACCAAGATGAAACTAACTTCTGCAATTCTCCAGCTGTGATCTTTGGAGATTTTTTGGCCATTCGAACCATCCTCTTCTCAGAGCGTTGAGACATTATAGACACACGTCCAGTTCCAGGTTGATTCATATCATTTCCAGTTGACTGGAATTTCTTAATTATTGCGCTGATAGTGTAAATGGTGTAAATGGGCAATTTCAATGCTTGTGCTTGGTTTTACCCTTTGTTAGGAATGACTAAGGGAATTTGGCCCCATGTATACCCCTGTGAAACAGGAGGTCAAGGTTTAAGAATTTCCTGTTCCTTGTTACCCAGGTGTACTAAAACAAAATGTAAAATATCAATGGGAATATACTTCAAATATGAATTTTTAGTGCAATTATAAAGGAATAATGCAGGAATAATGCAATAATGAAGGGCAAATGACTTCATAAGGGTGCCAGGAATTGCTGCACACCTATATTTAACAGAGATATTTTTTATGAAGTGGTGTTGTTTTTGGAATTATTTGATATCTATGAGAGCAGAGTTGTTTCTTTCTTGAACAAAAGATCAATAAAGAAATTTTTTCACTGTCTTTTTTGCTCATATTTACAAAGGGTGCCAATATTAGTGGGCACTGAACATTTTACCCAACAGGTACATAGTTTAGATTAATAGCCTATGAAATCACAGAATAGACAGTTAAAATCTTAAAATATCATAAATCAATATAGACTACCATATGTTGAGTACATATTCAATTAACCACAATAAAAATTATATGATCTCCAAATAGTTCTCAATTCCTTTTCTATGAGTGCCATCTGGTGGGATTGTGATATTAACAACACACAGGTTCTGTGGCTATAAAGAACACAAAAGGAGATACATTTTTGAAGGATACTGTATATCCAACAGATTCCAAATAAAGTTTGTTGAACTGCTGCTGTAATCATAAAGATTGTCACGTACTTGTCGCAGAACTCATTCATAATATGCTCACACTTAGTACTGTTTCACAAACCCAAGATTTCTCATCTCACCCCTGACGCCGGCATAAAACTCTCATATTTCTGAAACAATATAAATTAAAACCTGTCCTCAGTCTCTTTTGTTCTGTCAGCAAGTCAGATCTATTTTTAACAGTTCTATTTTTTTTTATTAGCAGATAGGTTTGTCCATTTTATTCCCCTTTTCTTTCCAACACATAAACATAAAAACAGGCCTGACCAGACTTGATAATAAAGACAGTTCTTATGAGTAGCAATAGGCTGGGATTGTGAGCTCTATAAAATCCTTTTTTGTAGCCCAATTCTGTAGCATACACTGCCATTTGAATTGCAATGATTTAAGTTTTTCAACAAAAGCTACATACATTTTTTGTGGAAAATAGTTGATAAACAGTGACAGAACATTCGTAATCAGGACTGAAGTTCAGAGCTGCATACGTGAACAAGAGATTTCATATGCATAAAAGCTTTTCACTTGTAAGACCTGATTATTTTATTATAGTGGCAGTTGGCATATCTTTTGAAATGCCAGATCTCCTATGTATGCCTTTGTACAGTATATTAGATTATATACAGATGGGTATATAATTAAAGGCAAGAACCGGAGGCTCTCTTATGCTGCATCACTTATCCTCTTAGAAGAAACAGTCACTGCAAATCAATACAAGGTTCTTAAGAATTTCTTTCGGAAGAATGTTGTTCATCCCTTTTATACAGTTCCAGAATCTATGCCAAGATACATTAAACTGTTCTGGCATATGTGTATATACAGTGCATTCAAAATCATCTGCATCCTTTGCTTTCATAAAACAAGCACAATGGACTGTATAAAATAAACATTACACACAATCATTAAAATTTTCCACTCAGTCAATTTTTTTTGGAAAAGGCAGATTTTTTTTTTTATTACAGTTTACCCACTACTGCCAATTAAATTGAGGGGACCTGTGCCCTTAGCTTGTTTTGCAGACTTTAAACTATCAGTAAACTCAAAATTTAAAACTACGGTTCGTGCTGTATATCTGGTCTTTCGTTACCTGAGAGAGAGAGAGAGAGAGAGAGAGAGAGAGAGAGAGAGAGAAAGAAAGAGAGAAAGAGAGAGAGACCTGCACTAAACCATACTCCAGCTTCTACACAGGTGATTTTCCTTGTAGGATGTGGTTATGCCAAGGTGTCCATTGCCAGGATGACAATGTAGATCTCACTTTACCACAGCATGCTATTCCAGTTGTAGATTCAATGAAGCTTGATGAAGTTCAAGTGCTGCATTTTGTGGGTTACTTTCAGGAATGCCACATTCAGGCTGTTTATAAAAAACAACAATTTTGTGCAACCACTCTAAACATCTTCTTGTTATGGAGGTAGTCACATAAGCCATGCTTCTATACTTGCTATAGTGTTCTCAAATGTTTGTTTTTTCAGATCGGGAGTGCTTTAACCCAAAGGTTTGCAGACCCCATCAGTACAGAGTCATTCTACGACCATAACCCAACTGTTCAATATATTAGGCACATTATTTAAATGTGTATAATAATTTTTGGCCAATTATTGGAGCCAGCATTATAGAGGTTTTTACATTTCTGATTATTCCATATTCTAACCACTAAGTGCTTCACGCCATATTCTTTAATCATTTTCAGTCTAGTTACTAAATGTTGCTCCAAACATTTCATTGTTTCGTGGTGTTCAGAAACTTGTTTTTCTGCTGTAAACCATCACATGAAAGTTCCAGGGAGCCAATCAGACGGCAAATTTCAAGACCCAAAAGGTTGCAGCCAGAAAAGTGTACACAATATGATACGCAAATTAAACTACATCATCATAGTTTGCTACATTGAGCACAATATTATTCACAGTATTTTATGTTGGGGTTTTCTAATGGTTAAGCTTACACTTACAGCTTATAAACAGCTTTTGAAAATGCATCTAATCACAACAATTTATGGAAAAGTTCTGCATCTGAAGCCTATAGTATGTGCACTCATTACCCTGACTCTCCAAGGGGTCACCCAGCAAATTTCACCTGAGATAACAGAGTATAGATGCCCTTAATACCCCATACTGGGGATTCTGCCAAGGGGAAATGGTGAGAGCAAATCAACCAGGACATGTTTATCAGGATTTCCCATCTGTGGGAAATCTTAAAGGTAATCTTAAAGGTTCTATTGTAGATCCTTACTATTTTTTATTTTTTTTTACATACAGTCTTCATTTAATGCATCCCCAGAGATAAATCCTCAAGGGCTAGAAGGAATTTTCTAACAGTGTAGATGTACTCGACTGCACAGCCCATAAATAGTCTGGCTTGGTACAATGCATTGCAGTTAGAGTAGACAAAAGTAACGACATTTTAAGAAGAAGAATAAAAGCTCACGTGCAACCGTAAATAAAAAAAAAAGTAAGACTACAAAATAAATATTTAACACTTATCTAACTAGTATCTCTCGTGTTCACCCGTAAGGCAGAGATGACCTTTATTTTGAAAAGAATACTTCCGGGTTTGTGTGTTGATTATCGTCGCTCGTCTTCAATGTTTGTTTACTGGTCCATTTGCCGTATTATTATGGGAGATTGCGCTATTGGTCGCGGGTCGTTGTTTTAAAATTAATATAATTATGTACAATGGCCTGTCCTGCCAATGACATTAGTCAGAGACCTCTTCAAAATGCTATGCGACTCGTCAAAGTGGCGATTCACTTGGATTCGGGTAACAGACATAAGGTAACTATGAATAACAGATTACTGCTCTCCTAAGAAATCCGGGCTGCGTCCAAAATCTGCTTCCATGTATTAAATACTACTAGATAGTAACGTTACATCCAAATAGCATACTGCCAGAATGCCTCCATGCTGAACAGTATCCAAATCTGACTCTTTTTACCTGCAGTGACATTGTATGTAGTGTGTGTGTGTGTGTGTGTGTGTGTGTGTGTGTGTGTGTGTGTTTGGTTAAGCAGTTTGTGGGGATGTGGATTACTGGGAATCATTGTCCTTGTCATTTGAATACATGAAATTAGACCAACCAGATTTTCCTCATTGTTAGTCTTTGTCACCCTTACACTGTCATAATCATGTATTCAAGGAAACAAATGGTTTGTTTAGTCTTCTTCCTCTTCTTTTAGGAAGCTTACTGTGAATACTTGAGAAGCATCAACTACATCTCTCATGCACTACTTCAGGATGCAGCATTTAAAGGTTGAGTTTGTGACACCCCCTACCCCCCCTTGTGTTTATTCATTTTCAATCTTTATAAACAAGACAAAGAGAACAACCTGGATAACAAACCCAACGACAATTGTGTGCAGACAGTTACTTAAGAACTACACAGTGTGAGAAAAGAATAAATGACTTAAAGACTTTTTTTTTTATTAAATAAATAACCTCTAAAAGCATAGCACAATTCTGTACTATTCAAATCCCCTCACCAGGAGAGTAGATGTGCTTAATCCAATATATGACAAGAAAGGCTCCCATGTTCTATGAAATACATTGTGTTTATGATCTAAAATACAGGTTAAATCATCCAATGATACATATTCACGTAAGATCTTGTGCTGAAGTGTTATCGAAAGGGCTTTATCTGTTATCCAGTTTAAAAGAATACCTTTTCTTGCACAGAATGTGATCATTTTGTAAAGCTTCCCTTTATATTTATCTGTAATAAAGCCACTCTGTATCCCAAGCAACATGTGTAATGGATCACATTCTACAGTGATGATTTTTTTTATTTTATTTTTTTTATATATAAATACTATCGATTTCTTGTCCTACAGCCTGCCAGAATTTTCCTGTAATACCAAAAGCATTGAGTGAGGCTGAGCTGGTGATGTTTAAGACAGAACACATTTTCTAATATTTTGCAATCAGTTCAATATCTGCCCAGAGAAGAAGCTACGGTCTCTGTGGCCCCCAGACACCTCATGTCCCCAAACGAGAGAAAAAAAAATTATGTGGACTACCAACATCCAACCAGTCAAGGAGGACAAGGAGGCTTCTCTACTTGCCTGTCATTCATGTTCAAGTTAGCTAAATTCTACTGCAGTCTATCTTGGGAACACTCCACAAAACAGAAATAAACCCTGATGGGACACCAGTTCATCACATAAAGTGGTGACTATGAATGAATGAATGAATGAAAAAAGAAAGAAATTAGATTGCTGATTATACCTTTAAATCATACTGCATGAATCATGAGCATATGTAGTCATGTATATGATTCATACAGGTAGGTATATATCAAAGAAACGGTTCGGTGTTGGGTATGATGGCGAAATGGGGATATTTCAGAAAGGAACTTGAATGTGTGCATTTTTTAGTTTAGTAAAGAAAAATAAATAAAACTGCTTTCAGCTTCAGCCACTATTGAAGAAATGGCCGTCTTGTTTGGAAGGAATCTCAAGTGGAAACACTATTAATTCAATTATGTCACCACTGACTGTGATCCATTAATACTGTTTCATACATTTTGTTAATTTGTCTTTGAAGTATTTGATGTGCATATTTTGGTCAGATTATGTCAGTTTGCAGTGTTTTTAATGATATATTCACATCATTTTAAACAACTTTCTTTGACAGCTGTGGGAGAGATTGAGGAAGTGGGGAAGATGGTAAAGTTGGCTGAGCAGTGCTTAGAGAGAATAAAATCCTTTATTGGAAAGAGAAATGAAACCTCAGTTTCTAATTCTTCTCCAACCCCAGTCCAGGCATCATCACTTGCACAGATAACCCCTCAAACCAGTACCAAAACATTAGGTGAACATTATTTTTTGCTCTCCTGATGCTTCTGAATGCTACAAAACAGAAATTCATGTGTATTTCTTGTACCTTTTTTGGGGACTTTCAATAAAGCACTGATGGACTCGAGTAAATTATGCCTGATCGAGCAGAACTCTCAGCATCACAGAGTGTTCTCAGAAGGTAAGGCAGAAGACTGTCCTTTCCTTCCGCCTGAACTATTCCAGAAGCTACAAGTTGTGGTGTCACAAGACAACAAAAGGTGAGTAACTCGCTGCTTCATAACCATTCCACTAAACAATCGTTGTGGTGCAGAGTCTCTTTATTGGACTGTTGACCACCTACATTGTTTTACATTTAATTGCAAACTTTAACAGCAGCTGATTTGCTGTTAAAAGTTTGTACTTAATCTTAGAAATTCTAAAATGTCTTCATCCCCTCCTTTTCAGTGTTTATTAACAAATCTATATTTTTAAAACATTTATTTTTATAGGCATTGAAATCATTATAAATCATTGAACAGGCTTATTTGTAACTTTCTATTTTCATGTAGTACTAACTTTTGGTACATTGATGATATAATAACATCAAAGACTTGACTCTATATAAAATAGTAAGAAACAATGCCTATTTTCTGTAGTACTTTTTCCTTATTTTGATCCCTTTGTAACTTTTCTACATTTTTCTATCTCCAAGAGATATAATATGGACATGTTCTACTATCAGCATGAGCTCTTTCAGTCTTTGTTGAGCTATTTTTATTTTATGATCTGTAACACTACACAGATTTGTCTTGGGGATATTTACTCTGGCTATTGACCTGATAAATTGATTTGTCATGGCTATCAGGTTTGTGATAGAAGATAGATCCATGCAGCATGCATGTGATGAAGTGTGGCTTCATATATTTCCAAACGTCATCAAGATCAGCCCCTACTTTTTCCACATAGCATCAGCAATTCCCAAAATGGAGAAATTGTGAAGTAATGTAATAGGGAACTTAGTTTTCTATATTAAGTATGAAAACATGAAGTCTAGAGTTCTAGTTTCTGTCTGTGTGCCGTTCCATATGTTCTCGCTGTGTATGGGTTTCCACTGGGTTTTTTGTTTCCTTGCCACTTCCCAAAAACATGCCCCTAGGTGTGAATGATTGCAGTGAATGAGTGTCCCGCCTCATACCGGGTGTTCCTGGTAACTATGACCAGAATAAAGTAGTTGCTGAAGCTTGAAAGAATGAATAAGAAGTGCATAACCGTTATTATAAAATTGAGGGAACAATGCACGTGCACGAGTGAAGACATGTTCTCTCTCACATTAGTGGAAGAACAAACCAGAAACAACAATCTGCTGATTCTGCTGTGGTACATACTCATTTATATTCATTACGCCTTATTCACAACCTTTATCTCACACCCCAATTTTGTGTTACAGAGAATTAACACCTATTGAGGAGGCGTCATGTCTGAACCAGAAACTAAAAGCTAATTATGAGGCACGTCTGGCACGACTTGCCCCGAGTCAGGCCACACAGAAAACATCACTGGTAAATACATCTTCTCAAGCAGTTCTCCTTCCAATCTCCTTTTTTATGTCACTTGGAGGTGTCTGATTAATTAAACACTTCCATTCACATACATTCACATGTCCTCACCCTCAATTTCATACCCACCAGTGGAGTATGCTCAGCTGCCTGTCTGACTTATTCCAAAAGTCTTTAATACTTTTACATTTATTCATTTAGCAGAGGGTTTTATCCAAAGCGACTTACAAATGAGGAGAAAAAAAGAAGGGAACCGAATACACAACGTTACACACCTGAATGACAAACCGTTATAGGACCCTTAGAATTGATGCTTGTTGTTTATCGCAATGTGCCACACAAACAATGGACATTTTCAATGTCACCACCCCCCTTGCTTGAAACAATCTCTTAGAAAGTTTTTATATTTATTATTGAGCTCATATACAGAATATGGCCTAATGTATGTGTCCATTTCAAAATCCAACTTAGAAATAAGGTGTCCTAAATAATACAAATATTGTCAATTTTAAACGTTAACTTGGGCCTAATGTGTTCTGTTGTTGCAAAGTTCAGGAATAAACTGCTAGAATATTATTGTACACCTTTGAATAATAAGCCTAATATTTGAATAGTTTGATTATGTTAATAAGTCTGTGCTATATAGGTCCATGAACTGAAGTTTAACACAAATTATATTTTCTCCATTATTTTAATGTTATGTCTGTTAGCCCAGATACACACATTACAAAGCACATATTGTCAGGGGGAACTATTACAAAAAAAAGTGTGTTTTTGTTTTTTGTAAAATTAGTATTAAGTGATTCACTCCATAAAGGCCTACTGTAAAGAAAATAATCCCATTAATTACATAAAAAGGTGTGTACTTTTAAAATAAATAAGAAACTGTGATTTGAGTCTGCTCTTTGTTTCCCAATAATTATCTACAAATCACCTGACAGCATTTGCTGTGTGTTGTGTCAGTTTGTCAGTCCACCTCTCTGCGATTCCTGGCTCTTTCACAAAACTTTGCAGAACCCAAAAGTGTAAACTTAGTGATGGGTACACACTCACTCTCCCCTCAGTCATACAGCCCATTACAGGAAAACATATTTAGCTTAGAGTGTAACCTTCAACCACGTTCAGTATCAGTACTGATGACCTGTCAATAGGCACAGAATAGAAAGTAAACATCTAATTTATAATAAATGTTTCTACAAACCCTAAAGTTAGCAAAGACTCTCCATTTCACTAAGAAGAGCCTCAGGGAAATCTCATGCTGTGTTCTGATTGGCTCAAGGAGTTGTTTTTTTTTTTTTTTTGGCTCTTGGCACTGTGTTGTGATTGGCTTATGGAGTTGTGTTCTTTTTTCTGATTGGCTCAGTTGTATTTCGTTTATTTTATTTTAAAAAACAGAACGCTTGGGGTAGTTTCAATTGCATGGTGCGGTGTAGATGTCAAGTGTGTTTTTCTGACACGTCTGAGAAAAATAAGTTTTTATTAATAAAATTGTCATCTGTTGTTGTCAAGTGTAACACACACACACATGGTGCCCCAACCCTTTGTCATTATTTTAATTAAGGAGTTAATTATTTAGAAGTGTGAGTTGGCCAACCCTGCCAGAATTCACATTCTTGTCAGAGGGAAGGAGATGCTAAATCTGTTTTTGATGTCAACAAACAGTAATTTATACAAATAAAGACAAAACAAATAAAGAAAAACAGAATCCTGTATAGCATTTTGAACTGCTGTGTGCTAGCTTTGTGTTTTTGTAGCCATGTTAGCACAGGGACTGACCTAAAGTTGGCTTGATGTTGGACTTTTCTCTAAAGTTTCATATGACATTGGTATACACGTTTCTAACCTAAATAGCATTTGAAGAGAGTCACAAAACCAACTGTAAAGTGTTTATGTAGGTGTCCGGTACGATGCACATATTTTAGATCTTTGATATTTAACCCTGCAATGCATGAACCAAAAAACCTACACGAATGCATAAAGGGAGCTCAGAATGACCCGTATTGGAATTAATGATTTTCTTCTTCTTCAAAAAAAAAAAAATCCTATTAATGAAATAATTAAAATAACTGATACACAAATGTTTTAATATTTCATAAATGTTTATTTGTTTTCTACATTTTGTCTATCAGCTGGCCACTACATACTTGCCTTGTTAACTCAGCTGACATTTTTGGTATATTAGTGCTTTAAAAAAAAAAAAAAAGGGTCTAGGAAGAGTATAGGAAACTGTGTGTGGAGAGAGAGCAAGAGTGAGCGAGCACGCACATGAGTGAGAGAGACACTAATTGGTTACTGAGCAATTTGATAAGATTATTGTTATCTTTTTTCAGATTGAATGTCACCGCTGCAAGAGGTGGTTCCATGTGGCTTGCCTTTCTATGTCAGACAAGCAGATCAAAATGGCTCAAAAGGTTGACTGGAAGTGCTGCCTATGTAAATAATTTTGAATTCCTTTGGCTCCCATCCACAATCTTTCTAAAAATGTACGTAAACAAATTAAACCACACAGATCCCTATGCAGCTTACAAAAATATCCGCTTAATTACCAAAAATGTCGGTTTGTGTAGGTTTTTTTGGTTCATGCATTGTAGGGTTAAAAATCTAAAATGTGTGCATCATACCTGACACCAACATGAACACTTTACAGTTGGTTTTGTGACTGTAAGTCATTCCCTTGAAATGCTATTGAGCTTTAAATTATGGTATGTTTTGTGTATGAGTCCAGATGGTATAAAACATCACAAATTTTACGTATGATTCGATGGGTTTTTTTAATTATTTTTTATTTATTAAATATCAAAAGTCTAAAAGGTGTGCTTCATAGCTGACACCTACATGAACACTTTACAGTTGGTTGTATGACTGTAAGTCTTTCTCTTCAAATGCTATTGAAGTTAGAAAGGTGTATGCCAATGTCGTATGTAACTTTAGAGATGGTCCCTAAGGCAGGGTCACAGGCGTGACTGTTTCTGTATGCTAATGAGCGCGCGGGTCTCCTCTCAGGTGACTCCTTTGTTTTTAGTATCGATTCAGCCGTTGATTCACTCAGTGGACATATCGATAAATACTCTGTCCGTGTTCGGTTAAGTGTGTCCTACCGCGCAGGCGGGTGTCTAGCTAGTCTCAGTTTTATTATTTGCACCGCTGTAGTTTTAATGAAGTGCTACTAAAATAGTTTAGCTTTATCTGTAGGAAATTAAGTTTAAAACCAACGTTTTACTTCACAACGCACCTGAAAATGTTTCGAAGACGCGGCCAAACTGCACTAGGTGTTCCCACGTGCTGGACAAAATTCAAAGGGTTTCTGAAGGTGGTATATTATTTTTATTTGTATTATTTTTGGTAATTTTCTCATGTGTTAATTAGTTTCAACTCAATCTTCGACCTGTTTATGTTAAATAGTCTAAGAGGTATGTTTTAGCCAGGCTAGTTTGTAACCATTTGACCGCTTCTCATCAGCACGTTTCAGGTTAAGAGTATGGAAGGTTACTTTATTTCCAGCTTAGACACTGGAGAGCCTCTAAAAGGTAAAGCATTAAAATTAAATTGTGTAAATATAAAGGCATTTCCGATCACTCTTTTAATAGTTATTTGTGTATAGCTTATCTGATGCACCCATGGGCCCTGCTTTTTAAATCACTACTCAGCAAAATACATAAATGGATGCATTTGCAGTGTCTAGTGTTTGAAGTGAATTGAATTTGAAATATAATTTTACTTGTCTAGGATTATATATGCCTTAGATTTTCATCTAAAATGCCAACCCCACATTATTTAAAAACAAAACAAAAAAAAACCCTACTCTGGCCCTTGCACCTCTTCTCTGCATACTTTGCTTCTCGAATATGAATATAAATCGTGTATGGTAGCGCTACTTGTGGGGTTCTCCGCTTGATATACCGCTTTGCTTGTATTTCATCATTTGGAAGTCGCTTTGGATAAAAGCGTCAGCTAAATGAATAAATGTACATGTCAAAATTCTGAATGCTTACAGTTTTAGAAATGGTTACAGAGCTGGGTCCACATCAGCAGCACAAGGCTGAAGCCATCTTCTGTTCTTAGTCCAGACATGACTAAATCAGTAGGGATTTCCAAAAATATTATTTTTTTTCTGTTGTTGTTGCTGTATTAATTAAAATTTTTAAAGCAATCCACATGACTGAATGGCAACAGTTAACTTTTAATGCTTAGTCATTACTGATTCATTCATGTCTATAAATAAAATTATTTTTGTTTTGTTTTTTATAAAGTGTCAATGTAGGTTTTTTTTGTAGAAGCGCTTCACGTGACTGAACAGATGAGACCTCTGATATGAACTTGAAGCAGAGAATAAATGCATACTTCTCTGTCCAGTACACTTTATAAACATGCCATGTCAATACTTCACTACTGAGACCAGAGCAGGAAAAGGGAATTAAAAAAAAAAAACTTTTGAATGTATATTTTTATGTAAATAGCATGAAGCATCAATATAGGATCTGCTAATGGCAATGGTTCGTATTTACACAACCCCATTCCTTGTTTTCCCCAATACATTGATTGGATTGGTCTGATTTATGCTGACGTACTCAAGTTGACAGTCTAGTATTTTTACACAATCATTGTTTTGCTGAACATGTGTAGCCTTTTTTTTACTTTTAGACTTCTTTTATTATCTGATATTAGTGGATTACCTAAATGGTCTGTTTCTAATGTCTGGTTTTTTCTTTCCCAAATCAGACTCTCTCTCTTCAGAGACAAATGATGGAGAACCTGATTATAGCCAGAGCCAGACAAGATGCTGTATCCTTTGTGTGTGTCAGATTGCAGACAGACCCCAAAATCGAAATGTATTTTATATATATAAAAGAGAGAGAGAATTTGAGATCAATGTTATGTTATGATCTCAAGTAAAATTTAAGTTACCTGAATTGTTGCAGATAAAATGCTATATACAAGTATGGGATTATACAGTGTCTCCAAGATTTTCCAATCACAGAAAGTAACCCAAAATCAAGGAAACGTTGTAATATTCTCAGGAGCTTGCCATTTTTCAACATTACTACAGCATTTCCAGCTAAGGCGCATCATGTGATGTCATCAGAATGCATATTCATTCAAAGCCCACTTCGATTCATGTGTGCCGAATTGAATACAGCTAAAAGGTCTCATTTTCCAACAAACATCACTGTGAAAGATCGTGCAAAACAATTTCACGCGATTTCGTCAGTTCAAGTAGTTTTCTGCAAAAATGTGCTAAAAACTCTGAAAATTGAATTTCAAAATTTGAAAAAGAGCTGCAGCAAAATCAAGCTTTTTTGGCTGCAACCATCACAAAAAAAGTCCTCTATGTACTGATTAGAAGGAATTGGATCAAATTAAAGGAGAAATAAATTTAGCCAACGTCTGAAATGCGCATATAGTCTTTAACAATTTCAGAGGACCAAACAGCAGCTTACTTCTGTGTATTATGAAAAACACAGAAATTTTGTCTGAATTTGTCACAACAACTGTAGAAGTTTTCCTGAATAACTATAGCTCCAAAGGAAGATGGAAGAGAGAAGGCTCAGGTTACAGGAGCAAGCCAACAGGTGAGTTTTCTCATCTTGGACTCCAATGATTAATGGTTACTATTAGATCTCTTCTACTAATTTGTGATGGTCCAGGTATATAAAATTCCTTGCTTACAAAGGCCTGCATAATGGACTAATATTACAAAATAATTGAATAAAGCTTAGTTCCTGCCTATAAATAAGACAATTTGAAGTGTTGTTTCATAGTGACTCGTCACATTACCACTTTTGACTGGCAGCATTGACTTCAACTTGAAACATTCAAACATACTTTTGTCATTGGTTCAATAATTAGACCGGTGAGGGTAAATGAAATGAAAAATCTGTGAACATATGTTAAAACTCTCCCTGTACTGATCTAATTTCTTTTGCCCTGTAGCTAGTCTCAGATCAGACGAGCTGCCTTCAGCTAAATAATCTACATAAATGCATGTGATTGGGTAAAACATCTGCTGTGATGATGATTAAAAAATTAAGGTAGAACATTGTAACAGAATTCACTTTTCTCAGAATATCCAGAAGTTAATGAACAGGTATTCATTAACTGTTAGAAGACTGTTCGATATGTCCTTTTTTAATATGGCATGATCTAGGATCATTGTTATTAAAGTTTCTGCCTGCCAGCGGTGGCAGGAAATGTGCTTGTGTTTGACATTGATGATGTTCTTAAATAATTATCAGAAATGTTAAACTCTGTGTGAGCTTATTTCAGCCTGCAGCCTTTCTCTAGCAGAACACACTCTGGTGTCACTTAAAATTCAATCTTAACTGAGTTTAGGAGAGAGAATCTAATTGAATTAGCAAACTTGTGAACACAGTATGAATAAATGTACTGTATCTGCATGTTTTTTTTTGTTTGTTTTTGTTTTTCACATTTCTTTCACTGAGTTCATGTGGATGGAGGGTATAACACACTTACCATTTTAGGGCAAAAGTTTTTCTGGAATTACTTTAAAAACATCAGGGCTTACCTTAAGGGTACTTGTCATTTTCAAGAAATTGTAACAAATTTTACCAGTAAGTTGTTATCCAATGTGAGCTGATCATTCTTGGGCTTCTTTACTTTAATTTTTATTTAAAAAAAAAAACTGATTGTGAATATGGCTTCCATCTGTGCTACAGGATTTAGTAGAAAAAGTTCTAAGTTGTATGTTTTTCGTTACAGGAAGTTTTCTTCTTCTGCAATTATGACACCTGAGGAGCAGGAGCAGAGGATTCTGTATACAAATATATTGGAATATGAACAAGATCATGTGAGTGTGTAGTGATTAAGTGTTAAGTTCTCTGTATGTTTAAATTGGGCAATTTACTGTTTTGATGCAGACCATTTATATTTAAAATTATGTGTGATTTATTTAGGATTGGCCTAAAGTATGGAAAGCTAGCCTAAAGAAGAATCCAAATGATGCAACTTTGGTGTCAGGTCTGGTTACCTATCTTCTTGGGTATGAAAACCTCAAATATGATCATTTTATTTAGAGCAAAAGGATGCAGTTTGCTTTGCTTCCTTTTGCTTGTACAAATATAATATTTTGAAGGTCATGTTTTTATCTTGGCCATGACAGCAGTTACCATGTGACCTGTAACAAATCAGACCCTTTTATTTTTATTTCTAAGCTGTCCAGACCATCCTGTTGTGAAGCTGTTGAAGAAGCTCCAGTATCAAGTGTATAACAGGCTGTACCCCATAATAAGCCAAACTGTTCCTCCAAGCCCAACGCCTGGCCACTCTGTGCATTTAAAACTTTCACACAGTGCGCAGAACCTGCTGCTCCCTCAGAGTCCGCCAAGTCTGCGCAAGCCTGGCCTAAGCCACAGCCTGTCAGACGCCTCCATCTCCCTCTCGCCACTCCCCGACCTCAATGCTAATAACACAGCATCTAAAATGGATTCAGAAGAGCTCCTGACCCCGGTCCCTCCAGACCGGGAGAACTCTTTTGAGGATCTGGAGCAGTACATGACCCAGCTGGGCTGGGCTTCAGCTTGTGCAGAAGACACAGTCTCTGATTTAACCTTTGACTTGACCCACAGTGACATGGGCCACGTTCAGGACCTGGAGGAACGAGCTTTGAAAGAACACCTGAAAGCCACAGTCAAAGAAATCCACAATGCCATTGGTAAGCAAACATGAATGTTTAAATAAGGTGGATAATGTGACTGAAAATTTTAGTTTGAAAATCCTGATTGTGTCTGATGAATATCTAAATTAATGAATGTTTGAATGAATTAATTAGTTTTTCTCTGCTTTAGATCGTCTGCTGTCTCTGTGTCTGCTTTCTTTTGAATGTCTCAACACTGCAAGCTCCAAAGACCAGTGTGTAGCATGCATAGAGGAGGTCTTCTTCACCCCAATATGGGGCCCTCTACTGGCACTCTTTAGGTATTCCATTTTGTAGCACACAAGCCATTACAGACAGTAAATATGTATTAGTTAGATGTGTGATTATAGGGATCAAATTCTGTTTACCTGTAGAGTGGCAACTACAGCTGGATCCTAAATATTGATCACTAGTAAATGTTGCACAAATACACTGGTAAGCAGTTTAGTCCATTAACATGATTCTTTTCCCCCAGCCTAATTAAATCTAAATAGATAACACAGAATAATTGAAGTTGGGTAGCAATGCGTAGGGTTTAAATAAATACACAGAGCAGTGACTGCTCTTGTCTAACACACAGAGTATGTGTGGGTTTAGACAGCATTTTTCAAACAAGCAACTTGGCAAGTCACTTGTGAGGTGATTGAGTCATGCGAGTTATAGCAGAGAAAATGGGGGAATTGGGTGCACTCCAGGAGTCTAGTGGAATAAGTTCAATCTAGGTACTTCAGGTTCATCTAGGTTCTTTAAGTGAACCTGCCTGGTCTTGAAATGTTTTATTTATTTTTTATTTTTTATTAACATTTTTGTAACAGTAAGGAGCAGCACACTGGTCTGCTCTTGGAAGAATTAAATACCATGTGTGCCAAGGGAACAGTCTCAGTAGAGCATACAAGAGTTGGAAAAGAAAGCAAATCTGTCAGATAAGGTTCTAAAAATGCTCAATTGGTTTTGCAAATACCTTTTGGAAAATGTACAAATGTTGATGATTCAACTGAAAAGAGAATCTCTTCAGGTTCATTTCAGTGTGAGTTTGTTCAGTCTTAACAATAGATGGTGCTCTTAAGCTAGAGGCAAATGAATTTACTCTGTCATTTAAACCAATAATATAAACCAGAGTTTCCAAACCCTAGTCCTGGAGCATCCCATGTCCTTCACATATTACTGTTTTTCCTGTTTCTAACCTGCCTGTTTCAACTAATCAGTTAAATAACAGCCCTTTCTAACTTGAAGTGGATGTGTTGGGGCACTGAAAACACTACAATTTGCAGGATCGGTTACACCAGGAACAGGGCTGAGAGCCTGTAATGCAATCCATTAAACTATAGAATGTCATTTTGTAAAACATTTTTTAACGTCAAAGACATTATTAAAAATGGTCTAAGAATATCTCTATATCAAATATACTAGGATTTGTGAAGTCATAGATCCTGGTATGCCATCAATAACTTGTAAACTTTTTTTGAAACTTGTATACTAGTTGTCCTCCTAAGGGCCAACAAAAATCCTTTATATCCTTCAGTTTCATTGTATTTGTACAAAACTGTATTTAGTTTGTACCTGTGCACTTTAGGAAGGTGCATCGAGATCGAGAGCTGGCTTTTGAGAGCAGTGTTCAACTGTACCATGATGCCTCACCTGGTGATGTTGGTGTAGCAGACAAACTGTTCCCCAAAGACTCTGCTGTTCTGCATGGTTCCTATCCATACGAGTGTGCAGTACAGGAACTAAAACTCCTGTGCAAAGACTGCTGTCCTCAAAAGAAGCTAGATTGCATAGGTGAGATCTCCTGGCACAATAAAACAAGTAGTAGTAAATAAGTAATTAACTTATCTAATTATCACTCCTTTATAGCTTTGTTTTATTGGGGGAATAATAAGATTCTACTTTCATGGACCACATCAAGCAAGCATTGAATTTGACAAACCATTTTTGTTGTTTTTTTTCCACTTCAGTGAGAACCTTAAGACTCATTTGTGCTTGTGCTGAGCATTACCGTCTCCTTCAAGAGAACGATCCATCACCAAAAACAGCAGCCATGTAAGTAGGCCAAGTCTGACTTGTGCACAAGTAGCTGCTCAGCTTGCTCTATAATTGCTTTCATTCCTTTTTCTTGCATTAAAACAAAAGTTGGAATTGATGTGAGAAAGTTTGTTTGGAGGTTTTGAGTCGAATAGGCGACCTCTTGCGTGTCCCGTTGGCAATCTGTCAGATTTCATCAGACCCCACAGAGGCCAAAGCATAGCAGGAGGGCCATCTCAGCCCTAGGCCCTCAGTGGGGTGCTTTGAACTGGTTAGCGTACTATGTGGGTCATGCTGTCTGGACCATACACAGGCCTCGATATGATGTCACGGGTAAGTGACAGTGTTCTTGGAAGAAGGTTCTGAGGATTAGTCAATTACCTGCCAGGGAAAAAAGAGGAAGTCAAATGTAACTATGAAATAATTTACCTAATATTGGAAGACAAGAACTACTTTTATTTAGTCAGTTATAATAAGAGTATTAAAGTTGATATATTTTCTAAACATGATTACATCATTCACTAGTACAGCCAAAAAATTGTGTCCTTAATGAGCATGTTGAGATCTGAAACAAAGAAGTTAAAGCTGTTTAGAGATTGAAAAGGGATAGAAATAAATAGCCTATGTTAGGGATATACATTTGAAGTCTTTTGGTTAAAACATTCATGACTAATCTGCATTAACTGAATAAATATGTGCTAAATTATGAGATGATGCTTGTTAGCTAGTTATGGTATAGACTGGACACTGCAGTGGCCAAAATGCTTCAAACACCCCCCCTGTTTTTCCCCCACACACACACACGCGCACACACACACACACACACACACACTGGAATTTGCTTACTTGGCTGCTGAAAGGAGCCTGTGCGTGCAAGAAATTAGTGGAGCGATATCAGTTCATTAAATCTAAGCAGCTCACACAAGCTGCTCTGCTGTGTCTTTGGGATTTTTAATGTTTTCATTGAATACACTTGTAATCAGGACAGTAACGGTGAGCTCACTCAGGCATCCTGTTAAGTGAAACAACTTCAGCCATCACCACTCCATACACAGGAACTGCAGTTTTCTATAAACACGCTCACAGTCCACTTTATTAGGAAAACCTGTGCACTTATCTGTTCAGCCAATCATGTGGCAGTGGCACAATTAAAAAAATCATGCAGATACAATTCATTTTCACATCAGAATGGGGGAGAGGGGGTGTTTCAACTGACAGAACTGCCGCTCACTCAGTGTTTTTGTTTTTTGCCCCAGTCTGTATATACTCTAGAGACTGCTGTGTATGAAATTCCCAGGAGATCAGCAGTTTCTGAAATACACAAACCAGCCCATCTGGTACCAAAGACCATGCCACAATCAAAGTCACAGAGATCACTCATTCTCACACACACACACACACACACACACACACACACGTATATATCTGCTGTTTGATGTGAACATTAACTGGAGCTCTTAGCCTGTATCTCAATGATATTTTGTATTGCACTGCTGCCACATGATTGGCCGATTGGATAACTGCATAAATGAGCAGCTATACTCATGTTCCTATTAAAATGGACAGTGTGGGTCTGTGTGTGTGTTGTATATAAATGTAGATTTTTTTTTCAGTTTTTTTGCAGTTTCCTTATGAATCTCTAAAGGTATTTGGGTCATAGAAATGTGCGTATTGGTTTGTCAACAATGGCATATTTTGCAGATTTCCAGAATCTAGTGGTCAATTTGGATTCATTGTATTGGAAGTGCGTAGGTGTTTGTGATCTGTTTGAAACCAGAGTTTTATTTAGAACTCCTTTAGAAATGTCATATTCCCAGAGCTGTGTGTGGTTTTTGGCCTGTAACGAGTATGGTTTGGATTCATTGAAAATGTTCAAGGGAGTTATTTTGTGCTTTGTAACAAAGTTGTAATGATAAATATGATTATGAAGTGGCAGTAGGATTGGAGCAGTTTGCTGGCCTTTTTCTGGCAATTTTTGTACTTTCAGTCTAGGTTGTGCCTGACAGTTAGGGCTTATGAATTTGCTCATGCATGTCTGCACAGGAACAATTAAAGTATTCCAACCCTTTCTCATTCTATTGCATTGTCTCGTTTTCTTTTTTGTCTCTCTATTATAGACTAACACGAATTTGAGCAGCTTCAGTTTTCCTCTTGAACAGTAGTTGTTGCATTATGTCCATTCTTTTCTTGCCTTTAAAATGAAGAGGGGATCTCATGGCTTATTGTCTGCGTTGATCTGCATAAGATTTTTTTCCCTGCATAACATTCCCCCCTCTAACCTGAGGACATTTTCACCATGCTGTGAACTTTCCTTCTTTTTCTTGCATGTTTGTAGGATTATTGACACATGAATGCATCCTTATGTATTTTGGCAAAATCAGCAGCATGCTCTGCAAAGGTACTCGTCCATGATCCACTTCAGTCTAAACTATCACATTTTGTCATTCAAGCAAGACCTGAAACTGAATGTGGATGTTACTAGATATTAAATTATATTTCTATAGGCTTGGAACGACAGCTATTTTGGCATGGCTCCACCATGTGAAGCTTGTTTCTATGTCCACCGCACACTTGCTTAGCTGAAAGATATCCGGTGTCCTATGCACCAGCAAGAAAGGGGACACCCGGGTACTTTCTCACGCAAGCACTCCTCGGCCTATAAAGCATGTGAATGCTTGTGTATTTTTGCTGAAAGTTATGAACTGGAGGGATTTGCACTTTGCATGTATGCATCATCTGTAATACCACGCAATATTGTTGCCTCTAGATATTAGAAAGTATGAAGTAATATTGTTCATTAGTGAGGATGCTCCGATCAGGATTTTTGCAGCTGATACCAATTACCGATTTCTTGTCATCCCAATCGTTGAAACTTTTATATAAGTGATATGTAAGCTTTCTGTTGACTGTCACTGTTGGACCATTTTTCAGATGTTGCCTTGCTTATATTATTTACTGTAATGTTGTAGATTGTTTTGTTGTTGTTTTTTGTTGTTTTTTTTTTCAAATTGAGAATCAAATAAACACGATTCGTTTTACAATGAGCATTTTATTAGGCATTTAAAAATACACGGCAAATGGCGAATTTTTCATTGTTTCTTCAGACCTCATAATAATTCCACACTGGTAATGGCATGACTGCAGCGCTAAAATTTTACGTCATTGTGTGTTATATGTCATCGATTTGTGATCGGCCAAATCTAGAGACTGCCAATCAGTCATAGAATGTGATTATCAGCCAATAACGATTAGCAGCCGATTGATCGGAGCATCCCTATTCATTACTTTTTTTTTCTTCTTTTTTTTTCTTTTTTTCTTTCCTCCCCTCTCTTGCTCTCTTTTTTTCCATTTCACAGTGGAGCTGATGATCTTCTGCCCATTTTATCGTATGTGGCCTTGCGCAGTGAACTGCCTCAACTCATCTCTGAATGTGCTGCACTGGAAGAGTTCATCCATGAGGGGTGAGTCCCTAAAATTCAGCAACCATTCGTCCTTCTCTAATCTGCAAGATATACTATGCCTAGGTAACATTAAAGCACTTTTAACAATAGCAACTTTGAGAAATGGCATTAAATAACATGGTCTTAGAATTCCCCCTTAGTGCTGCTGATTGCAAATTGCAAAATGATTCAGTCCCATAGTGTTATCTCCTGAGTGCTTGTTCTGCTGGATTTCATCTTGACAGCATTCTAAGGTGCTATTGCGTGCCTTCTGAGACCACAGCCAAGAGCTCTGTTTATCTGCGTAAAAGCCACCCTTTTTTTAACAGCCTGGTTAGGTTGGCAGTGATGAGGGAATTTCCATCACACACTGGTTTGCCTTTTTCCCTTTCTATAAAATACAAATAAAATTCCTTTCAATGTTTGTGCAACTTTGTGGTTTGGAAATATCTTAGGACAGAGCAGTTGGAGTTCAGTGTGTGCTGTATGCTAGAAAAGACCTCATGTGACTCCTCTTAATTATTCAAGCTTTAATTATTAGTTCAGATTGCAGCAGTTTTGGTTATTCAAATTACAAGTTTGACATTTTGTTCCTGGTCTTAGCATTTCACCTAGAGGTGACGGGAGTTCAACTGCTACTAGACTCTTTATTTAAAATGTCTCCATTCATCTTATTAGCTGGCAGCATCACTCAACCACCTGTACACGCATACAATCTGTTAGGAAAGTAGTACTATGTGAAAAGCTTTAACAGTTTGTAGTATCTAGACTAATGTTGTGATAGTATAGTGGTTTCCTCATGAGCTCTTTTCGATCAGTTTTAAAGGATTTGTGAAATGCTTTCCTCAGGTATCTGATTGGAGAGGAGGGCTACTGCTTAACCTCAATGCAGAGTGCCCTGACGTATGTGGAGTCACTACACTTGGGTGGAACTTTGCAGCTGGCTGCCAAACCCACCTGAGTCAGGTAAGAGACACTGCACAGCTCATCTGTTAAATACACTGTATAGTGAGTCACAGTAGGTGTGGATGGTTATTGAACCCATAAATTGAATAAATACACTAAGCAACTAAATAATTGGTTTTATTTAATCATTTGAAATCATGTGTGTGAAGCATGTAATGCTGAGTTATCTGTGCTTTGGAGTGTAGGAAAAGGGATGGGCAAGCTGTGCTGTGGTGGTCTGAGTTCTCTCCAAAAACACAAAAATGTTAGTTAGAGCAATTATAGCCCAATCGGGCAACCCTAAACTGCACCATTATTTAGCTTTTAAAGATTAAAAAAAATAAAAGCACTCCTCATGCAGCAAGTAAAGTCATCGCGAGTGGAGGGAAACGCTCATGCCATGTTCAGTATGCACATTTGATTCATAAGCTTTAGAGTTTTGTGTGTTTAGTGATGTGGTATAATGTAGTTATCACTCTGAATTTAATCATTTTCCTATAATGGTATGTCCTGAAGTGTTTTAATCCTCTTAAACCACAGAAATTTAATATTATAATTGATCTGTTTATAGTTAACATTGTTGAACTTCTGTGACAAACGTAACTGTCAGAACATTATCACTTGTGATTGTATAGCGCGTGTTTAAAAGTCTCCCGTCATCTGTACTGCTTGTATGACTAGCTTGTATTTCTGTGTTTCAACAGTGGTAAGGAGATGTTCTCCAGTCCAGGACAGGAACTTCTTATCCTTCCTCTTCATCAGGGCTGCAAGTTTAAACACCTCTGTTCGATTCAGCACACACTATAGTAGAGGTTACACAAAGTGAGTCTGGAGCTTTCCAGCCTCCAAAGCGTGAGAGCTCTGAATCTTGCTGTGTTGCAGAGTTACGTCCCAAATGGTTTCGGGTTAGAGGAGTGGAATCAGGTTGATGTTATGAGGGAAATGTTTTTTGGGCGTTTCTCATTTAATGGAAAAACTGAAATCAAGTAGCGTGCCTAATTTTATTGTCTGTTCATCCTGTTTTGTTTTCCTCATAATGTAGCTGTTTTGAAGTGCTTTACTGTAAGTGAATAGAAAGCTAAAGCATTATAACTATTTGCCTTTTTTTTATTATTACCCAGGCTAGTATAGATATCTTCTCAAGAAGTACAATGGCATAATTATTCTGCCTAAATTACTCATGGACAGATTGCTCTGATTGACTTTAACAAATTGTGCAATTTAAGTGTGTTTTATCATTTCTGTAAACCTTGAAGGAAATTTAAAGACATGCTAATTCAATGAGGAAAAACAAGGGAGTCTGTAAACTTCTGGCACAGTATAGTTAATGCAATTGAGCATGTTTCAGACAAATATCATTTAATTAACTTGTTGTTTTTGGGGGCATATATGCTTTTGTGAGTGATATTCTGCCAAGTCATTGCAGGCTGGATAATAAATGGGATTTCTTGGAAGTAGAATGGTATGAGAGATATGCCAGACACACTTTTTTTTTTTCCGCCCACCCCTTTTTTGTCTCTTTTGACTGTGGTAGGTAACCTGCATCAGCAGTGGATCAGTCCTTTGAAAAGCTTAACACATGGTATTGGGCTGCATATTTAAACATTCGTTGAATATTATCTTTAAGGTTCCATGTAGTACATTTTATACATATTATATAACCTTGCCCTTTCTAACCCACCCGCCCAACCACACACACGTGCATTATACTGTTTGTACATGCAATTATATGGTCCTGTGTACTGTGTTGCTGCTTTAAAATGTTTTACTGAAGTTCCTGATCTGTACTGTTTTTGGGTTTTTTTTTTTTTTTTAAAAAAAGGGTTAATTCAACATTTCCAAAAAAAAAAAAGTTAATTGTATTGAAAGAAAAAGGGTTTTGAAAGGATAACTTTTTTTGTAGTTTTGCCAACATCCACTTTCTGCTAGAAGGTGTACATTTTATACTTTTTTTTTTAAAGGTGATTACTTTTTGGGGCTTGTGCATTTTACTCTCCATTTGAATTACACAAACTGAAATGCTGAAGCAAAAAGGTATGAATGAATCAATGTGTATGAATATTAAATGCTGGCATTGCTGTGCCATCTATCTAATGTAAATATTTATCCATCCTAATGTAACATCTGTCTAATATAAATATGTATGTCATTGTGTTGTCATTTGTCGATCACTGGCTGCTGTCATCAATCAGTTGTATGTTTGCTAATAATCTTTAATGTGAATTTGTTGAAAAGAATGCATCTGAGTGTAGGCTATATCTTGGATTTTCTAATAATAAAAACATAAGTAACCTTTACCCTGGTTTATCAGTCATATGTAACAAATACAAGAGAACCAAAGAAAAGCAGAAAAAGTTGTTCAACTATGATTTATTGAAAATGTCTTGATTTTCAGGTTTGTGTGCAACGAAACTCTTAAGAAGCAGAATGTTGCAAGATATTTCATGCCAGGTAAGACTGGATTAAACATGCCAGTCTTAATCAGAGGAAGGTGCAGTCGGTAACCTCTGGTATGCCCTCTCTCGTGACTATTGTTAACTGATGCCCAGCTCATTGTCCAATTCTTTTGTTTTGCCTGATGCATGAACACTTCAGTGCTTGTCTGTTTGGTGGCACAATGCAACGCAGCACCCAAACATAACTTTGTGCCAAGCAACCCCTTAAATGTTGAATATATTTCCCTAGCAGGACAGAAAATCCACTCTGACCGACTTGCATATTAAACTTCATAATTAATATGATCTTCTGTGGCATCCGAGTGTTATTTTGTAAAGAAATTCTAAGTTGGTTTTTGCATTTAAACTTTTTCATTGACAGGATGGTCTTTTGTTTAATTTTGGCTAAAAGTTTCCTACATTAACCACAATTCCATTCCACTACCTGCTGAGAGTGGTACCACTGGGGGTTTATGGTGCATTCAAGTCATGTCTGAAAGGTTGTAATTAAAATGTGCATGCACTTGAATGCCACCACAATGGCATTATTACAAATAAAAAAAAAAAAAACAATATTTTTTCAGAGTTTGGGGGGGTCCCTGCAGCAGTCAGATTTAAGTAGTAATTTTGCATGTTAACTGTTCAGAACAGTTGTAGTTTGTACAGTTGATGATTAATAAAGTGTTCTCATGCCATTCCTATTTTTTCCCCCCACCACATTGTATCCTCTGAACTTTAAAGGAGGACTTGAAGGCATCATTAGCCCTTGCTTCATTTCTACTGCTTTAGCCTTTCACTCTGTCCAACTTGCATGTTAATACTACCATCAACACTATCATGTCTATCATCTCTTATATCGCTAACTAGCCAAGCAGAATCTGAATCTGCTATAACTCTGCACAGCTGTGTTGTATAGCTGCATTGCATTTCTGGGATTTTGTGTTTCCACTACTTCTATATTTGATTTGTCATTATCATTAAAAATGGCTGGAAATTATATGTGAGAAAAGAAGCTTTTCTGTTTTATCCACGTTTAAGACTGTTGAAAATATTTTTCCTATTGTCCTACACCATTTTTCAACTGGGCTAGTAATGTCCACTTGTGACATCAATGCAGTAAACCACTTCTCGTGGGAGTATTAATATAGGACTCATCAACATTAATAAGCATATAGCAAATATTTCAATAAAAACATTTCATATTTCATTGTGGGCTTTTCCTTTCATTTGAAACTTCGACATTAACAGTTGTGTATTCAATCAGAATTTATACCTCGCACGTCTCAGTGCTTTGTGTCCTTTTTTAAGCAAAATTAATAGTTTATCTTGTTTGCAAATTAAACATCTGCAAATCTGAAATACCACCACTTGCTGGAAATAATGCTTTGAATCATAAGTGCGGTACATAGCGTGACTTGACTCACTGGCCCTCTATGACTGCTAATGAAATTATACAGACTCAAGTATGCTCCACACATTAAAATTATTTTAGTGGATATAATACTGAATAACCTTTTAATATAGCACAATAAGATGTTGCCTGTGATGTATTTTTGTCTTTGATTATTTTCAGAAACTGAAGAGCAGCCGTGCCTTTTTCTGGCACAAATTCCACAATGTCTCATGGAAAGGCGAGTGTTCTGTTTACTGGGATAATGTTTAGTTTTCAAATCTGTTCCAATATTTGAGTTCCTATTCCTTTTGGGGAGAGCAAAAAAATTCCATTTTTAATGGTATCCAGATGAGAGAAGTGGAGGTCACACCCTCAAACCCACATCAGGCGCAGGTGACTCACCCCTTCAAGACCAAACATGTGTAGGTTTGCAGAATTAAGGCACTTTTGCATATCTCTGGTTTGTTCTGTTGTTTGTTCTCAGTATTGATGATAAACAAAGGATTGATATGGAGATGAATTACTACACACAAATAGATATTATAGTGATGCATAAGTCATCATACTGTCTTCTGCTAATGTGCTTCACCCCTTTCCTATTCCCTCAACCCAAAACCTACCTCTGAATGCCACACACATCATTTTTGTATTCTTTTGTCCAACAATTTGGATATAAAATGGGATAAAGATGAACAGAAATTATTAAATTGGGTCTTGTCATTTGTGAGCCTGTTTTAGCAGTCACTAGCCACTCCTGTGAGGTGAATTTATTTTTATTGGAATGACAAATACATATTCAAGCATATACGTAAATTACACCATGACAATAAACAAACAAACAAACAAAAATCTACCTTCTATGAGATCTCCCTTGATGGGACAGTTTGACGTTCTTCTCTGTTTATTTTCATGCAGTGTGATGCAGGATAACTGGAACCACATAAGCAGAACAGATGTAGACTGAAGGATATTTGTGAGCAGGGCAGGGAGTCACGCTAGGGAGATCAGATCCCTCTTTCTGTCCTAACACTCTCCCATCAACCTGAAGCCTGGATTAAACTATAAAGCTGGAATACAGTCCAAGATATTTCATCTCTTTCATTCTCACATTACCACGTAGTCTGTCTCTGTGCCTCTTGAGTCACACTGTTATTTTCAAACCAAGTGCGTTTGTGCACAGCTACACTCTGCAGAAGCTGTGCAGTTCTACTGTGTATTGTGTTAGTCTGACCTAAATACATTGGAAAGGCATTGACAATGATTAAGCTTTGTGTATTAATTGGCATGCAAAGTAAATAAAACAAATGGACAACAATAGACTGGATGCTAAGTTAATACAACGTGCTGTATTTCTGTATTTCTGAATGGTGTTTATGGTGTACACAATCTGCAAATCACCCTCATCGTTACAGGATGATGGTTTTTAGGTCGGCAGGGCTGTTTATGGTGAAGACAGTGTGAGATTTATTCTTCCTTTCCACCAGCGTAGCCACAGCCTCACCTAACTCCACATGATTTAGGTACCCAGGCCCCATGCGCTCTGGAGTACCAACACCTGTGTTAATCTTCACCTACAAGACAAAAATTGCACAGCAGAGTTTCAATTGGAATCATTTTGTGTAGCACAAAAATCAGACATGTCCATATTTAAGGATTAGTTCATGAGGCCAGTTGCGAGACTGCTAGACAGACCTGATTAAGTTTGCAGGGAACTTCTTGGTACTCTTCTAGCAGAATCTGACAAAATGCCAGAGTGCTGGCTGAGCCCACGGTCAAGAAGCCTGTTCCTGGCATCAGCAGCTTTTCCCCAACACCCCCTGCAGGAGAGAACATTTTCCCTCAAAATTGGGGGAACATACATTTATGTCAGTTAACTCTAAAACAATACCCTCAATACTTTCAATAAAATAATTTAAAAAAAATTATCACTACATTAGTACGCATATTAATGGACCCACCTGTAATAAATGTGTAAGTGCAACTGGGATCGTCTCTCACCAGGGGGAAGAATGTTTTCCATGATACAAATGTGCTGAACAGAAGTGTCTCAATAACCTGATGTCCAGAGAGGAGAGCAGAGGCATGGTCAGTCAATGATGGACATATTGTAAGCTGGCACTATTGTGGAAGAAAACCTATTGTGTATTGTGTGAAGTGCCAATAATAATAGCTTCAGTACTTACTTTCAAATTACTGTATAAAGGAACGGAGCAGGATAGGATTTAGTTCCCATACAGTTATTAAAACTTATTGTGAATCAATTCCTGACTATATGATTTTCATTTCCCTGTTTTCCTAACCTACTAGGACGTTCTGAAAAAGAGTTCACGAACATACTCACCCAGTGGAGTTCTTTGAGAGGCTGGGTGTGTGGTGGTCCTCCTTGCCACCAGCTGAAGCCCAGAGATGACACCACATCTGTAATCTTCCCCACAGACTTCAACAGGGTTTGCTTCGCCTCTTCAGCCTCCCCCTCTGAACCTGGAGACAGGCACAATTTTTATTTATTTATTTATTTTGAACAAATCCACTGTGCTGACCAAAAACGCCTCCTGTGTAAACACAGAACCGCACGTAAGATGAAAGACTTACCGACATTCCCTACTAGAGTCGTCAGATTGCCTTTGGTGGAGGGCGAAACAAAGCCTCTGAGCTTCTCTAGTTTACTCTTGTCTCTGGAGATCACAGCAACCTTGAAACCTTTGTAATTAATAAGAGGTATTTTTTATTTGTATAGCATCTTTAACACACTATAAAACTTTTGATTGCACACTGAGGTCTCTGTGAAGTCAGTAAACTCATCTCTTAGAAATAATACTTTTGGTCAACTGCCAATGGTGAATAAAAATTCTACTGGAAGTCCTGTATTATTATTATTATTATTATTATTATTATTATTATTATTATTATACGAAGGAGAAGAAGAAAGAAAGAAAGAAAGAAAGAAAGAAAGAAAGAAAGAAAGAAAGAAAGAAAGAAAGAAAGAAAGAAAGAAAGAAAGAAAGAAATATATAGTTTTTCCTCATGTATTTAATACCCTGCTACATACAAAAATCTCAATGCTGAATGAGTACATTTTTGTTGAAAATACTCCAACTGCTTGTACTTTACAGTGTCAATTCAGCTTTAGGTTCTTGCTTGTTCTTACCTCTGTCCAGAAGCGCCTTGACCATCCCGGAGCCCACAGTGCCCGCTCCACCGAGAGCTAGAACCACGCGCTCCCCGTTCGACATCCTCAACACACGCACGCGCGCACACACGCAAACACACACCTGCTCTATACTTAAGCACACAACTCTCACAAAGTTTAACGGGATGTATAATGGTCATAATGCGACGATGCAGAGTTATAAAGAGATAGCGGGTAAACGGTTCCGCCCTTCTGGCACTCTAACCACGCCCACATGTTGGCGACACCGCCCACTTCATTATAATATTCAACATTTTCATTTGCACTCATTAGACTCAAAGACGATGGAATAACTTCCTCTTTGTAAAGGACATTACGAGTTTGCTATAATAAAAAAATACAGAATATAATTAAAGTGTTGAAATCAATGGAGAGAGAGAGAGAGAGAGAGAGAGATAGGTTTTTAATGACTGAATTAATCAATTTGGAGGAAGAGAAGCGTAGTAAGATTGTGTTTTTGGCGCCATCTCGTGAAACTTTAATACACTACATTTTATTTGAACCCTTGCAATTCAAATGTTTCATCCTTTATGGATGTATCTGACTCGAGCATATTCTACAAATAGTAACTAAACCAGATCTGAATAAAGAATGTTTTGTTTGTTTGTTTGTTTCCTCAGGAAAGACACACACTTCTCTCATTCAGGGAAATCTACTGTATAGCCTACTGGTCTTTTTTTTTTTTTTTTTTATATTTTCTATTTGCCGTTAGTACAGTACATGTTCAGGACCATGTAATTAATTTTTTTATTCTAATTACCAAATACTTGATACATAAGAATAAATACAGGGAAATTGCTCCTAAATTTAATTTTAACTGTCATTTTTAACTGTAAAAAAATAATCGTATACATTTATTAATCATTAATAATACAAAAATATCAGATTATTGATATATTATGAACGTTTTATATGTAACCCCTGAAAAGTGTTTTTGTATACAATTTGGTTGTAGATATATGGTCACAATAAAAGACAAATTAATATTAAATGCTTTGTTACAAGCACATGCAGAGTAGTTTGGTGAGCTTAGTTTTGTCATTCCTCCTGTGCTACTTTTCCACTGTGAGTAGAAAACTCAAAGCTAGATTATGACTTCTCTGAGTTGCGTTTCCGTGACGTGACGTCAACATATTTTTCGCTCATAGAGAAAAATAACAACAATAAATAACAGCGTAATTTAAGGTTTTTAAGCACTCCTTTGAGTTTTTTTAATATCTGAAATCACTAAATACTGGTTCATACTTTAATAATTGACGTTAATTCCTTCGGTAACTTTTTGTTTTGTAATTAAATAGCTCTTTCATGTCATTTTCGGCGCTATTCACAGTGAATTATCACATTTACTTAAAAGAAGAAGAAGAAGAAGAAGAAGAAGAAGAAGAAGAAGAAGAAGAAGAAGAAGAAAAGAATTAAGCACTACCCAAACAACTGCTTAATTCCAATTTACAGTGAGTGTAGATTTTATTTCGGACTTCCACACTGTGAGTTCGCGTGAACGCTGTAATGTGGAGGTTACGAGTTTGGAAAATTCCGAGTTATCAGTTGTCGTGAACGCGGCATAAACTGTCGCGGCAGCGCGCTTTATGGTTAAATTACAAATGACTTCAAAAGTATATGTGCACTACCTGGCGCGCGACCTGATGGTTTGGTAGTACACTTTTTATCCAACAGGGTGCCATTTGGAATTCAGCCAATTGCCGGACTGCGTCATGACGCTATTTGCGGAAGTTGCGTCAAAAGAAGTTGTTTTTCTGATTTCACTTCGGCTTTGGTCATCTAGTAATAAGGCGTGCAAAGTTTGTGTGTTTTAATAAAACTCTACGTTAATCCGTAAACCTCGAAGAAAGCCGACAAGTATCAGGTTGTTAATAATTTTATGGCTTTGAATGGTTAGATTTAAAATAAATAAACAAATAAAAAGTTCAGTATTAGAGTTATAAAAGTCTCTCGAATAGGAAAGTAGTAACCGTAAAGATGTCTCTCTTTTAGCTAAAACGTTTAAATGGGTGTTTATGAGGTTGTCTATAAATATTGTCCTAGTTTCAGTTAGTTGTTAGTTATTTGATTTAGTCCTCATCGAATATAAACAACTTTCGTTTTCATTTGGTTCGTTAGCGAGCTCTCCTGAACATAACTGAAGTGCTCTAAACAGGACACTTTGATAATCTTTTTATTAGCTTATTCTGTGCTTTTTAGGACTTCCAGGCATGTTGTATGGCTGTTAATGTAATTATGTAGTTTAGTAAAGAAAAATTGTAATCATAATTGTCTTTCTTTGAGATGCTGTTTATAAAGTGCTTTCGGATTGGTTTTTTTTTTTTGTTTTTGTTGTTTTGCGTCATATACGTAGAAAATTGCTAGCCATGTTGCTACTAGTGATGTGGAGTTCGGATCATTTTACTGACTCGGCTCTTTAGATCTCGTTCAGCCAAATTAACGAATCTTTTTACAAGTCATTTCAGCAGAATATAATTCAAATATCTCTCTCTCTCTCTCTCTCTCTCTCTCTCTCTCTTTTGTCTGTCTGTCTGTCTGTCTGTCTCTCTCTCTATTTGTGTGTCCGGAAACGAATCACTCTCAAAGACAACTCGTTGTTCCCGATTCATAGTAAAGATTCGTTCAAAAGGAACGAAACATTCATGAACGACACATCACTAGTTGCTACTATTGAGACCCAAAGACCACTACAGAGAACATGGAAAAAAGTATAATACATTATTTTGTCCAAAAAAAAAATGCTGCTGTCTCTCAAGAGTTTAGTAGTATGGATGGGGTGGGCATTTAAAAATATATATATATATATACTATTCTACAAATAATCAGGTCCCAATAGGTTGATAATTTTTTTTTAAAACACATTTTTTATATTTAATTGTTTTAAGAAGTTTCAGAGTGCATTCTAATCTTATCTGTATCGTGTTTCAGGATGAGTGCTGGAATTAGAAATGGGATTGGTTGTTTAGAAATTTATCAGGCCAGCCTGGAACGACGTATTCAGCAAGGCGAGTGGGATCTGGTGTGTCGAGATGAAGAGTTGTGTAAAGAAGTTGAGACACGTCTGTCTGAATCTAGTCCCCAAGACTTCCACCCTCAGCATGGGCTAGACACACTGTCGGTGATTGAAGCTTCACTACGAGCATCACACCACATATCGTTCCAAAATAGGCTGAAAAGTCTTGTTAAGGCATTTGAAGTGTTAGAGCTGGCAGCACTAAATCTCTATTTGTGCCCATGGCGGAAGGAGTACAAGGTGGTGAAGGTATGCTGATTTGTTGAATTTTGTTAAAGGTCTGAAATGGGATATAAAAACTTGATTGTACAATTTGTTTTGATATTTAAGTTTAAAATAACTAACCTGGGAATCCAACTTCCTTCTTTTTTTCTTTTTTTTTAAAGATGTTCTCAGGTATGTTCACTCACTGTGTCAAACCTGCTCTGACGGCACAGCAAGCTAAAGAGCTGTTTGCATTACTCGGATACCAGCCAGGACTCTGCAATGAAGAGGAGCTGAGACTAGGCGCGAATCCAGTTCACTCAAATGACCTTCTCCAGCTGGCATGTGCTTTCTTCACTGCTCGTATAGAGTGCCAGCTGCTGCTTACTGCTGTGGTCTCCCTGGGTGGTAGCATGACGTGTGTGCTCCAACTCATTCACGAAAGAAAGCATGGCTGCACTTTTCAAAAAGCACAGGACATTGCAAAGAGAAAGCTGGAGCCTGCTGCATGTGATTTGCCATTAGCTCTAGATGCAACTGTGGATCTGTACACAGCTGACAATGTGGCAGAGCATAGTCACATGGCTTCACCACCCAGCCTTCTATACATTCCACCCAGTGAAGATCCCTTACCACATAAGATGTCACACAGTAACTCCTCTCAGTCAGAAAAGGAGAGGAAAGAAAAGAAGGTGCAGAACGTTTCCATTTCATCTCTGACCTGTCAAATCAACACAACACCACAGAAAACTGACTCAAGTCTAAAGGTGTGTGAAAATGAAAGACAGTGTACGGCAATGCGTAACATCCAGCTTAGTGCACCAAAAGTAGGACACCATGTGTGTAACTGTTTAAAGTTATATGACTTGTATCATAAACAATGCCTCCAGTGTGGAGAATTTCATAGTGAGGATTGTCCTTGTATTAGGAATTGCGATGAGCAAGGGCATGAAGTCATTTTTGTTCAGCAGCATACGATTGAAGCCCAAACAAGACAGGAACAGATACAACGATGGGTAAAACCAGCAAAAGATGATCTGCAGCAACACAGCTGTATAAACAAACCCAGCAATGATTTCTTCTATGTGTGCCATGATTGTCATTATATCCATGATGTAGAATGTGAGGACCTGAAGAGGTGTTGCCATATAAGCCATAATGTGCAAAATACAGGAAGGTTACAGCCAGCTCAAGTAGAAAAAGGGGTGACTGCACATACATGTTTTAAGGTAGAAAGTACAGACTATGCAGTCTGCCATACATGCAACAAATTCCATGACTATTTGTGTAATGAACTACACAGCTGTGAGATATCTGACCACAATGTGAGGTATCAGATGGCAACTCAAGAAAAAGCAACCCAAGTCAAGCCCATGCCTTTGCATCAGTGCTGTAGATCCCCAAAGCCAATGTTTGCCTGCTTTACTTGCAGAGTTTTCCACAGCTTTTCCTGTGATGATAATCAGTGCCAAATGCAGCATAAAGTGCAACGTCTCAAATACATTTGCTGCACATGCTCAGACCCTGAGATTTACATTCTGTGTAGGTACTGCTGTGCCCAGTGTTGCAAAAAATGTTGGTTTAAAAGCCCTCTGGACTGCACATGTGGCATGCCTTTTGATGACTCCTCTGTTTAAAAGAATGACTGATTTTGCGATTGTAGAAATTAATGTAAAATCAAGCAAACTCTGCAATATTCAGAGGGGCTTGCATTTTTTCTAAATTACTGCAGATTTGGCCCAAGGTGCGTCATGGAACATCATCATAACGCAAATTCCGTCAAAGCCCTCTTTGCTTCACGTGCTTCGAACAAGTACAGCTAAAATGTCTCATTTACCAACAAACATCATTGCAAAACAATTTCGTCTAATTTTCCCCACAAAAAAAGCACAAAGAACTCATGCAAATTGCATCTTAAATGTTTAAAAAGAAAAAGAAAACAGTTAAATTAAGTATTTATGGCCACAAAAATCACAAAAAACAAAATCCCGTATGGACTGACTTGTATTTAACTAGCTGCTTTAAAGGCACTTTACCAGATTGGTTTTCACCCGTTACTACAGCCAAATTATAGTATATAAATTTACTAGATGGACACAAACACTGCCTTATGTTTTTTTTGTTTTTGTGTGTGTGTGTGTGTGTGTGTTAGTTTGTTATAATTGTGAAAAAGCCATGACATTATCAGACCACTGATATGTATTCAACCGCATCGAGCTGTTAAGAATCATAACAAGCCTGAAGTGTTCATTTGCCTTTTCAATTTGAGATATGTCTTAATGTCTTTTTAGTTTTGTTTTCTATAGAGGAAATGTATTCTAACTGGTGTTTGGATCATGCACAGCTGCAACAAAACAGACGAACAGAATATATGCACCATGGCTGTGGCTTGAGGAAACACACACATCACAGTTCAGTGTATCTTTTTTGCTCAAGTCCCAGTCTGTTTTTAATTTTAGTTGACATCTTAAATCAGCTTTTTGTGTGGTGATTGTGTTAATTTCCTGTGATATGAATGTGATAACATGGGATGATTCTTCACAAAAACGAGCATAACATTATTATTATTATTATACTTTCCTTAAAACTTTACATGTAATTGCACTTGTGATTGTGTGATAAAATTCCATTTTAGTTTTCTTATGTGTTATGGTGCAATAAAATGTTTTAGTTTAAAGCACAATCAGGGGCAAGTTAATGTACTTTTTTTATGCAGAACTGCTATTCATTGTATTCCTCCCAGTTCACATTAATAAACGTTTTACTGTCCATACGGTCAATGTAAAGAATTCCACTGAGGTGATCCATCTCATGTTGCAGTATTCTTGCTGGCCATCCGCTAGTTTGCCAGGTGACAGGTTCCGCTTTTTCATTCAGTCCTTTGGAAAGAAAGAATGATCAGAGAGTTAGGATGTTAGACATTTTTGTTGTAACTGTTGTCACAATCTGCTATTCTGCTATCTTTGGTTCTGCACCTGAACATAACTGTTACCATTCATCTTCAGTAAGCACTTTGTCCTGGTCAGGGTCTTGGTGGATCCAGAGCACTGGCTGTGAGGTGGGACAGATGGGACACTTTTCAGATTGCTGATTATTGAGCTGTGCTGCACCACAGCTCTGGATTCGATCCTGAGCTCAGGTTACTGTCTGGCAGCGGGGCAGAGGTAGCTCAGTGATTAAGGCACTTGGCTATTAATCAGAAGCTCATGAGTTAAAATCCCAGACACTCTTGGGTCCTTGAGTAAGGCCCTTAATCCCTAAAACTACTTTCTCAATTGTACATCACTTTGGAAAGTGTCAGCCAGATGAGTAAACGTGGAGTTTTGCATCTCTTCCCTTTATCTGCGTGGGTTTCCAGTTTCCTCCCACCTCACAAACAATGCCAAAAGGTGGACTGGCAACACTAAATTGCCCCTTGGTGCAAATGTGTGCATGCTACCCATCAATGGACTGGTTACTCATTCAGCAAGTGTTCCAAGGCTAGACTCTGACCAGGATAAAGCAGTTACTGAAGACGACTGAAGAAGTGAACAGAACATGAGACTTGTCACCTGAGACCTCTACAGAGATGTAGCGTGGGACAGAAGCCGAGAAGCCTGAGATGCTCTCACAGGCCTCCTGGAAGTTGACAGTCTGCCCGTTCAACACCCGGAGCTGAGGATTAATGAACACCTTCAGCGGCACTGAGACCAGACCACGGGCTTCGATGATAGCTGGAGGGTTCTCCTGCAGCATCTTCTCTGAATACTCCATAGCTATGATGCGCAGAGGAATCCCGAGTTGCGGCGCGCTCAGTCCAACACACTTCAGCCTGCGCATCACCGTTACCATGGTGTTAATCACGCGCTGCACTTCCGCTCCCTGCACAGCTGCCGGCTCCACATCTGCAGCGCTGCAGCGCAACACCGGATCTCCGACCTGACACACGTGGCCATACGGAGGAGCTTTGGGTGCAAGTATTTTCCTTTTAACATATTGCAGGTACGAGCGCGTTTTCACGCCTGTGGACTGAGTCCGTGAAGGTGCACTGCATGTGTAAGGACACAGGGAGGAAGTCCTGCTGGATGCTAAATCAGTCCTGACTCTCAGAATACACGTTAGAAATGTCCTCAGAGGTCTGTTCATTATCAGCTGTAACTGCGAAATGTGCAAGAGACGAAATACTTTAAAAAAAAAAAAACAAGGACACACAGGCTTGAGTTTAAAAATATGTGAAATAACGAGGCAATCCCATGAATATAGCAGGATTAACACAAACACAATCTATAACATCAGTGCACCAGTTATTAAAAATTTCAAACCCAAAGCCTACGTCTCCTCTCCTCAATTATTTGTCCTTACTGTGATCCAATATGGCCGCACAGCAACATCCCCCCTTCAAAATAAAGGCGTAAAACTTACCGTGGTTTCCTATAACTATATTCTCATTTTACTATTATAGTCTACCATGTCTGGGAAAACAGTCAAATTTTATGATGATTCATGTCCAGGAAAAACATTTTGATCGTCCGATTAAATCCTCTGTAGAACCATAAATGTCCCACCCGCAGACGAGCACTACACATTAGAAGTAAGCATGGTTCATCAGGGAATTTTTTGGCTGTGTGTTGTCACAAACAATAATCATGTTTTCAACTAGCACTTTTAAAAAGTGAGGAATTTGTGCGAGGTCATGATTATTCGACGGCCACGTCTCAAGGGAGTGTATTACCAGCTTGGGGCCCCTCAATATGTCACTTCCTCAGACTGAGAGAGAACGTTTTTATATTTTGTGTATTCATATGTCAGAGGTTCTCCATCAGTGAGAGTAAATAAAATTCTCTCACGAATCTCTTTTGCGGTTAACTAGGGTTTTTTCTTTTTCATAGGTTCGTCACGGGTGTGGAATTGCATTGCACTTTTTCTTTCACTTTTACTTAATGCCCCCCCTCCTTTTTTTTTCCTTTTACATTTTCTTTCAACTTTATTTTATCCTTCTATTTTGATAAGCTCATTGTGAAGCACTTTGAATTGCCCCGGTGTATGAATTGTGCTATACAATTAAATTTGTTTTTGTTGTGGATGGTCTATAACTGCCTGGTGTTTATTTTATAATGACAACAACCATATAAAAATGTTATATTTAGACTTTTTATGATCAAAAAGTTCCTGATAGATACACAAGTGGCACTGTTTTTTATATATATATATATATATATATATATATATATATATATATATATATATATATATATATATATATATATACACACACACACACACACACACACACACACACAAACATACAGTGCCTTGCGAAAGTATTCGGCCCCCTTGAACTTTTCAACCTTTTGCCACATTTCAGGCTTCAAACATAAAGATATAAAAAGAAAGCCATTTCTCAACGTTTGGTGTGACGTTTGCTGTGTCTCCCAGGTGGCTTGTGGCAAACTTTAGACGAGACTTTTTATGGATATCTTTTGAGAAATGGCTTTCTTCTTGCCACTCTTCCATAAAGGCCAGATTTGTGCAGTGTACGACTGATGGTTGTCCTATGGACAGACTCTCCCACCTCAGCTGTAGTTCACTGCAGTTCATCCAGAGTGATCATGGGCCTCTTGGCTGCATCTCTGATCAGTCTTCTCCTTGTCTGAGCTGAAAGTTTAGAGGGACGGCCAGGTCTTGGTAGATTTGCAGTGGTCTGATACTCCTTCCATTTCAAAATGATTGCTTGCACAGTGCTCCTTGGGATGTTTAAAGCTTGGGAAATCTTTTTGTATCCAAATCCGGCTTTAAACTTCTCCACACCAGTATTACGGACCTGCCTGGTGTGTTCCTTGGTCTTCATGATGCTCTCTGCGCTTTCAACAGAACCCTGAGACTATCACAGAGCAGGTGCATTATACAGAGACTTGATTACACACAGGTGGATTCTATTTATCACCATCAGTCATTTAGGACAACACTGGATCATTCAGAGATCCTCGCTGAACTTCTGGAGTGAGTTTGCTGCACTGAAAGTAAAGAGGCCGAATAATTTTGCACGCACCACTTTTCAGTTTTTTATTTGCTAAAAAAGTTTCAAATATCCAATAGATTTCGTTCCACTTCACAATTGTGTCCCACTTGTTGGTGATTCTTCACAAAAAAATACAATTTTATATCTTTATGTTTGAAGCCTGAAATGTGGCAAAAGGTTGAAAAGTTCAATGGGGCCGAATACTTTCGCAAGGCACTGTATGTGTATGTATATTTATATATATATATATATATATATATATATATATATATATATATATATATATATATATATATATATAAACTAGTATGAGGGAGTGTGAGAGCGATGACACCAAACTTAACACAACTGCTCCCCATTCACACCTGAGACCATGTAACACTAACAAGTCACATGACACCAGGGAGGGAAAATGGCTAATTGGACCCAATTTGGACATTTTCACTTACGGGTGCATTCACTTTTGAGGCCAGCAGTTTAGAAATTAATAGTTGTGTGTTGAGTTATTTTGAGGGACAGCAAATTTACACTGTTACACAAGCTGTACACTCACTATTTTACATTTTACACTCATTTCTTCAGTGTTGTCACATTAAAAAATATAATCAAATATTTACAAAAATGTGAGGGGTGTACTCACTTTTGTGAGATACAGTATACACACACACACACACACACACACACACATTTTTAATCAAATACTGTTCAACATGTGTACTCACTTTTTTGAGATACTGTATGTGTATATATATATATATATATATATATATATATATATATACACATACACACATATATATATATATACACACAAACACACAAATTAATATCTAATCACTTAATTCTGTAAAATAACTTCACACTGCAAATGCACATCTTGAAACAAAACTAAATAAATATATATTAATGGTCGTTACAGAGTTTATGCACGTTTATATACTCCATTAAATATCGTTGATATACGTTGTTTTGACTTGAATTGATCTGCGTAAGTTGAACGCACCTATAAACGCCTCGATGTAAGGTCACGTGGTCTCTACCAGCGGCGGTGTTGTTGTTGAGAGACAAACATGGCGCAGATGGATTAGTACTGCTGACGATTTGGAAGAATACAACCAGAGGGATAATTTTTTTCAAGCTCGGTCTTGTACAATGCAAGGGTGAAATGGTCTCAATCTTGAATTGGATCACTTCTACTGCTTTGTTGATGACTAAAAGGCGACCAGCACGCAGGAATACGTTCAACGCCATTCATAAACATTTCTATAGGACTTCAAACCCCTGAGTGGTGGTGGTGGTGGTGGTGGTGTTGTTGGATATTTAAAACGATTTCTTACGGCTTACAGCAAATCATGGCCAGTAAAGTAAAAATGAGCAGTGACATACTTCAAGGCGTGGATAGATTAAAAGAGGAACACATAAAGGTAATAAATAATCAGTTAAGCTTTGTATGTGTGTGCGCGCGTGCGTGTCTAGGTCTCTGCAGGTATGGAGATACTACTTGCACGTCTGCGTGACGTCATTAGAGTAAGGTTAATTTATAGCACTGATCTATTAATCCACCTCCATGATCAAAGAAGACAAATTACGACGATTTGCAAGGAAATGACGCGGAAATGTTTTTGCTTTCTAGATTGTTCTAAACGATCACGTGTTTTCCTGGTTGCTAGACTGGCTGGGTCGCCACATGGAAAGATGACGCTAACGCTAGTCACCCATTCTTTCAACCAGTTTATTACATGGGAATGACAACAGTATATTCTTACTTGTCGTTGTCGTTTCTATTTACTTTTTTGTTGTATTTTTTTAAAATATAAGGGCACCACGTCATTGTTTCAAACTAGCCTTCATATACTTTTTAAAAAACCATTAGGCACGTTTTCTTAGACTCATGTTTTTTAAGCAAAGAAAAAAGTTCCCTCATAATTAAAAGAACTCAAAGTATATAATAGACTTTATAGGTATTGCAAATTTGGTCGTAGCCACCTATTAGAAGGTTGTGTAGCTATTTTTTGGGGGGTGACCCCTTGCATGTATGGAGAAGATTCCATGCTAGAGCAAAAGCAATCAAAGAAAGTGACCTGCAGTACATGAACAGTGTTGCTTTTCATTAGTGACATGCAGAAAACATTCCACACTGAAAAGCATAACCTTCTTTACATTGCTTGATTTCTTAATTGTAAAACATTCAGCAGGGTATTGCTTTTTAAACAATTAAACGCTGACTTCTTGTCAGTTGTCAATGGAATTTCCCCTTTGCATTGCATTTCACTTTCATCAGTGTGTTGCAGTGGTAGTTGGAGATATTGGGGGGGGGGTCTGAATTTACCAGGAAGCTTCACTGAGTGTTTACCTTATTGTTTTTTAATTCCTACTACATTGCTTATTGAACCCCTAATCATCTATCTTTTCAGAATTACTATCAAAATGTGGCAGGAGGACCAAGGAGTTAAGTCCGATATACATATTCACAACAGTACGACCTTGGAGAACACCAACTGTTTTGCACTCTTGGTCATATCTAATGCAGTGATATGTAATGTTCTCCCTTCAGTCTTCTCTTCAGGGGGTGAAATTCAATTCAACACGATTTTATTTGTATAGCGCTTTTAACAATGGACGTTGCCTCAAAGCAGCTTTACAGGAACATATAAATACAGGATACAGATTTTAAGTGTGTGAATTTATCCCTTTTGAGCAAACAAGTGGTGACAGTAACAAAGAAAAACTCCCTAAGATGAAATAAGGAAGAAACCTTGAGTGGAGCCAAACCCAGAAGGGAACCCATCCTCATCCGGGTAACAACGGACAGTTTGAAAATAAGAGTGGTCGTTATGGTTTTAACATGAAGTCTTTGTCGAACTAGTCCACTGTTCACCAAAGGAGACCTGAGTGCAAAGCTGCAGGTGTTAATTGTAGTCCCAAGGCCATAATAGCAACCGTAGTCCCAGGAACCATTGTGAGAATGCCAATGTGGGATTGAGGTCCAAAATGATGGTACTTCAAGCGGTACCATCCTAAGTAATCTCCAGACTGTAGTCTCCAGTTGATGAGAGCTCCATCCAGAGGTAGGGCATCAGGATGGATCAGCCAGGTCCAGAGTGCAGAAAGGGTCAGGATCACTGGCATCTCCATAAAATTGTGTGTGGCTCAACAGAAGGAGAACGGGAGAGGGAGGTAAAGAGAGGGAGAGATTTTTAGGTATGCTTACTATCCCGTGATAGATAAGACTGTGTACTTTGCGTAAAAGAAAGTCTATGCATTGTAAGATTATGTAAACAAATGTTTTCAGCCTAGACTTAAACACTGAGACTGTGCCTGAGTCCCGAACACTAATTGGAAGGCTGTTCCATAAATGTGGTGCTTTGTAAGAGAAAGCTCTTCCCCCTGCTGTATTCTTCGTTATTCAAGGTACCAACAAATAGCCTGCACCTTTTGATCTAATTAGGAGTGGCAGATCATAGAAGACCAAAAGTTCGCTTAGGTACTGTCGCATGAGACCATTTGGTGCTTTATAGGTCAATAGTAGTATTTTATAATCAATGCAAAATTTTATTGGGTCTCAATGGCTCGGTGGCTGTGGCTCATGTGGTAGATTGGGTTGTCCACTAATCGTAGGGTTGGTGGTCCCGATGGCAAGTTAGCGCCTTGCATGGCAGCTCTGCTACCATTGTGAATGAGACACAGTGTAAAGCGCTTTGGATAAAATCGCTATGTAAGTGCGCCATTTACCAATTCAGTGTGGATAAGATCAGGGTGATGTGGTCATACTTTCTGGTTCTAGTAAGGGCTCTTGCAGCTACATTCTGAACTAATTGGAGTTTGTTTAGGCACCTACTGGAACATCCAGTCAGTAAGGAATTACAATAATCCAGCCTTGAGGTAACAAAAGCATGAACTAATATTTCTCCATCATGTATTGACATTATATTTCTTATCTTAGCAATATTTGAGATGAAAGAAGGCTATCCTAATAATATTATCTACATGAGCGTCAAATGAAAGACTGGAGTCAATAATCACACCAAGGTCTTTTACTGCTGTACATGATGAAAGAGAAAGGCCATCCAGAGTTACTGTGTAATCAGAACGCGTACATCTAGCTACTTGTGGTCCTAGTACAAGTACTTCTGTCTTATCAGAAATAAGCAGAAACAGAAATGCTGCTTAACTGTGTTTAGGTCTGGTGATTGACTTGTCCAGTCTAAATCCTTCCACTTTTTCTCCCTGATGAAGTCCTTTGTTGTGTTGGACTGCCAAGCACTGGCTTTTGGGGTCATTGTCTTGCTGCATGATGAAGTTCCTCCCAGTTAAGTTGGGTGCAACTCTAAATTGGAAGATGGACTGAATTCATTCTGCTGCTAATACCACGAGTTACATCATCAATAAAGATTAGTGAGCCTGTTCCAGAAGCAGCTATGCAAGCCATGACACTACCTTCACTATTCTTGACTGATGAGCTTCTCTGTTTTGGATCATTTCTGTTTCTTTATCCACACTTTGACCTTTCCGTCATTTTGTAGAGGTTAATCTTTATTCTGGAACTTTTTTGACTCCTCTCTGTATTTCTTTGTGAATTCCAATCTGGTTTTCCGATTCTTACTGCTGATGAATGATTTGCATCCTGTGGTATGGACTTGAGCAAAGAAGGTTGTGAAAATTTGTCTTTATTGTTAAATTTTTAATTAAAAAAAAATCACAATCTCTGCTCTCAGAGATATCAAATTGCAAACACAACACAGGGTTATAAAAAAAATCTTTGTCTGGGGTATAAATATGAGATAACTCATAGGCCAAATTCCCTTTGTCATTCATCACAATGAGTAAAACCAAGGAATATAGCGGTGATGTGCAGCAAAAGGTTGTTGAGCTTCACAAAATGGGATGTGGCTATAAGCATATAGAATAAGATTTTCCACCATCAGGGCAATAATGAAGAATTTCCAGTCAATTGGAAATGTTTTGAACCAACCTGGAAGAGGATCTTTGTCTATATTGTCTCAACGCACTGTGGAGGATGAGGAAAAGGAAAAAATCTCCTAGTATCACAGCTGGAGAATTGCTGACATTAGATGCATCTTGGGGTCAGAATGTTTCCAAAACTACAATCTGAAGTCTCCTACATCACCACAAGTTGTTTGGAAGGGTTTCAAGAAAAAAGCCTCTACTCTCATCCAAAAACAAGTTAAAGTGTCTTCGGTTTGCCAGACACTACTGGAACTTCAAATGGGATCAGGTTCTATGGTCATGGATGAAACCAAAAGAGATCTTTTTGCCAATAAACATCAGAGGTGGTTTTGGTGCACACATAGAGGTAGCCATAGAGGAAAAGTACCTCATGTTAAATATTACAGTTAAATATGGTGGTGGCACTTTAATGCTTTGGGGCTGTTTTTCTGGCAGAGGACCTGGACATTTTGTTAGGATAAATAGCATCATGGACTCTATCCAATGTCAACAGATATTAAATGAAAACCTGACTGTCTCTGCCAGAAAGCTTAAAATGGGCCGGGGTTGGATCTTCCAGCAGGACAATGATCCAAAACATACATCAAAATCAACACAAATGGTTTACTGAACACAAAATCAAGGTCCTGCCATGGCCGTCCCAGTCCCCTGACTTGAAACCCATAGAAATCCTGTATGGTGAAGTGAAGAGGAGAGTCCACCAGCATGTACCTCGAAATTTGAAGGATCTGGAGAGATTCTGTATGGAGGAATGTTCTCAGATCCCTTGCCATGTTTTCTCCAACCTCATCAGGCATTATAGGAGAAGACTCAGAGCTGTTATCTTGGCAAAGGGAGGTAGCACAAAGTATTGACTAAAAAGGTGCTTATAATTGTTGTACACACATATTTAACCTATAATAAACATGTGTTTTTGTTTGCAATTGTTGATATCCATAAGATATCAGAGTATTTTTGTGAATTTATTTGAATAAAAGATCAAAAGGTTAAACAATGACAATTTTCACAGCCATCTTTGCTCATATTTACCAAGGATGCCAATATTTGTGGAGGGCACTGTATGTGTGATATAGATATATACATACACACACATACACACACACACAGTGGCTTGGGGAGTTATCAGGATACAAAAAACTGATAACTGTAATCTGTTACAGTTGCATCAAAAAAGTTAATCAGATTAGTTATACTTTGTAAAAAAAAAAAAGAAAAAAAAGGGACTGCTATCAGGATTATTTTTTTTAATTTAAACCAAAGAAATGAATCTTGTGACGTAACACAATATAGACAGCTGCTTTATTTATAGTTCTTGTTCACTCTTGTCAGTCGTGGCTCACGTGAGCAACCTCCTGGTGCGTGCGCAAATACATTTTGCACAAAGTTAGTTTGGGAGAAATGAACACAAATTGTTCTTTGAAATCCTTTTGTTAGGGTGACCATTTTTCCTCCTTTTCCCAGACATGTCCTCTTTTTTGGACCTTAAAAGAAACATCCGGCCGGGATTTCAAAATTTGGGAAAATGTCTGGGATTCGGCTTTAGTTTCATTATGATATGCTTATGATCTAATACTGCAACATGTGCTTATGTTTGCATTACTTTAACCTCTCTCTATAATTCCCACCTTCTCACACACCAATTGGTCGATTATAAACGGCTTGCAGTAACTTTGGCCAAATTCCTGTTTCTGACCTACTCTCAGCGAACATTTGAAGGCAAAGCGCTGTTCTGTACAGCATCAAACAGTTGCTTGACAATATCAGCAAATGACAGCTGCCCTGAGTCGATGGACAGCTATCATGTTATCATGATATCATGTTATAATATTGGTTCATATTACATGGCCATTCAAATGTGTAACTGATGGCAGAAGGTACACTCGTGGCATCTAATATTTTATTTTATTCCATGGACATTCAAAAGTATGTAGGGAAGAAATTTTAAATGTGGGCAGAATGAAACCAATTTTTAAATAAATATTTATGTGATGCTAATAGTGTCTTTTTCAGCGTATTAAAGTCTGCATTCATAGTAGCACTGTTTTGAACACAAGTAAATCGAAAATAAAACTTTTCTTTGGTTCTGCACACTTCACTGCTACGTGGTACTGTATAAAAAGGCAGCTGTTTGATGGAAATGGAAGTTCTTGTTGTTTCTCTCTCTCTCTCTCTCTCTCTCTCTCTCTCTTCAAGTGTTATAACATGTGTCACTGTCAACAGGTGGTGAAAGAGTGCCAAAGTCAAATTACACACTGGTGAGTGTCATTTCTCATGATTTTAAATAACCCACAAGCTTTGTAAAAACACAGTTTTTTTTGTTTGTTTGTTTGGTTTGTTTTTTTTTTTGTTTTTTGCTTTAACTACAGTTTTTTTTTAAACTTGCACCTTTAGTTACCACAACTTTAGATATAAAACTGAGAAACCTGGTTTGATATGGATATTACATATTGTGTAAATATAGAAATGGAGAAAGGTGCATTCCTATTCCTGCCATGTTCCCCTGTTGCTTTCAGACATGATTACAGAACGATGGATAATTATTACTAACTGTGTTTTTTTTCTTTGTGTATACCAGGAGAAAATTGGAGAATGATTATGAAAGTCTGCAGGAGCGCCTCAACACTTTGCCTGATAAGCTCTCCTATGATATTATGGTAAATAAGAAGTGTGCCAATTTGTTTTTTCTTTTGCCCCAGGTTCTTCTTAAATTCTTTTTTTAATTTACAGAATTTCTGCAGATAGTGTCTAAATTTCTTGTTCACATACTTTCTCTGTTGCTTGTTAGATGTGTAATCCTTTAGCCTTGCCTTATATGTAAGGCCAGGTTAAGCTATAGCCTTTCCTTTCTATAGCAGGGTTTTTGAATAATTAATTGAATCTCTGACTATCATTTTAGGTACCGTTCGGTTCTTTGGCTTTCATGCCTGGGAAGCTTGTTCACACCAATGAGCTCACGGTTCTCCTCGGAGATAACTGGTTCACAAAGTGTTCTGCTAAGCAGGCCCAGACACTTGTAGAACACAGAAAGAAACGTGAGTTATGTTTGGATTCATTGGCCCGTCTGTTCTTCCACAGTATTTTGTTAATGGGCTCTTTCAATGACAATTAATTTGTTTGGATAGCCATAACAAATGGATTACATGTTGTTGTTTTTTTTTCTAGATGTAAAGAATAAACTTGATGATTTGCGCAAAGTGGTGAAGAGCTTTCAAGACAGAGCTGGCTTCACAGAAGATCTTAAAAAGATGGCAAATGTAAATATTTCAATTCTTTAAGCTTTTGTACAGCTTATGAAAAGCTTTCTAATAACAAACCTCTGTGCTTTCTACAGAATGGAGATTTTGTTGACATCAGAGAAAGTGGGAAAAGAGGAAGCAGTTATCAGAGGTAACTCGAAACAAAAGTAGTACAATAAATTTTAGGGTGTTCACTTTAATTTGTTGTATGTTGACTGTGGCATGGACAAAAAAACAATGATTCTTTTGTTGGTAAATCTGGGGACTGTTCTAGATGGCAGAATTACATAGAACATAAGATGCATGTCTATATACAACAATGCCAGAAACATTGAGATATGAACAGTCTTTTCAACTGTAAGTATAATACAGATTCGGGGAAAACGTGATGAATATTCAACATATGCATGATTTGTGATTTAATTTTTTAATGGGTAATCATGGTTATCGTTACCCTTAAAGACACTGTGCTGGGCTGATGCTACATGCTGCATGATCATCATTGCATCCTTGTAGATTATGATTTTAAAACATAATTTAAATTTGATTTTAAAGTTCACAGCTTATAGAAAGTGGAAGTGTGAGATTTTAGAGTCTTAGGCTCGCATGAACATGTTACAGTGCCTTGCGAAAGTATTCGGCCCCCTTGAACTTTTCAAACTTTTGCCACATTTCAGGCTTCAAACATAAAGATATAAAAAAAAAATTTTTTGTGAAGAATCACCAACAAGTGGGACACAATTGTGAAGTGGGATGAAATCTATTGGATTTTTGAAACTTTTTTAACTAATAAAAAAATGAAAAGTGGGGCGTGCAATTAATGCACCCCTTGCGTTAATACTATGTAGAGCCACCTTTTGCTGCGATTACAGCTGCAAGTCGCTTGGGGTATGTCTCTATCAGTTTTGCAGATCGAGAGACTGAAATTCTTGCCCATTCTTCCTTGCAAAACAGCTCGAGCTCAGTGAGGTTGGATGGAGAGCGTTTGTTTGGATGGAGAGCGTTTGTGAACAGCAGTTTTCAGCTCTTTCCACAGATTCTCGATTGAATTCAGGTCTGGACTTTGACTTGGCCATTCTAACACCTGGATACGTTTATTTGTGAACCATTCCTTTGTAGATTTTGCTGTATGTTTGGGATCATTGTCTTGTTGGAAGATAAATCTCCGTCCCAGTTTCAGGTCATTTGCAGACTCCAACAGGTTTTCATCCAGAATGGTCCTGTATTTGGCTGCATCCATCTTCCCCTCAATTTTAACCATCTTCCCTGTCCCTGCTGAAGGAAAGCAGGCCCAAACCATGATGCTGCCACTACCATGTTTGACAGTGGGGATGGTGTGTTGAGGGTGATGAGCTGTGTTGCTTTTACGCCAAACATATCGTTTTGCATTGTTGGCAAAAAGTTCGATTTTGGTTTCATCTGACCAGAGCACCTTCTTCCACATGTTTGGTTTCTCTCCCAGGTGGCTTGTGGCAAACTTTAGATGAGACTTTTTATGGATATCTTTGAGAAATGGCTTTCTTCTTGCCACTCTTCCATAAAGGCCAGATTTGTGCAGTGTACGACTGATTGTTGTCCTATGGACAGACTCTCCCACCTCAGCTGTAGTTCTCTACAGTTCATCCAGAGTGATCATGGGCCTCTGATCAGTCTTCTCCTTGTCTGAGCTGAAAGTTTAGAGGGACGGCCAGGTCTTGGTAGATTTGCAGTGGTCTGATACTCCTTCCATTTCAAAATGATCGCTTGCAAGGTGCTCCTTGGGATGTTTAAAGCTTGGGAAATCTTTTTGTATACAAATCCGGCTTTAAACTTCTCCACACCAGTATTACGGACCTGCCTGGTGTGTTCCTTGGTCTTCATGATGCTCTCTGCGCTTTCAACAGAACCCTGAGACTATCACAGAGCAGGTGCATTTATACAGAGACTTGATTACACACAGGTGGATTCTATTTATCACCATCAGTCATTTAGGGCAACATTGGATCATTCCGAGATCCTCGCTGAACTTCTGGAGTGAGTTTGCTGCACTGAAAGTAAAGGGGCCGAATAATTTTGCACCCCCACTTTTCATTTTTTTATTAATTAAAAATGTTTCAAAAATCCAATAGATTTTGTTCCACTTCACAATTGTGTCCCACTTGTTGGTGATTCTTCACAAAAATTTTTTTTTATATCTTTGTTTGAAGCCTGAAATGTGGCAAAAGGTTGAAAAGTTCAATGGGGCCGAATACTTTCGCAAGGCACTGTAAATGTGAGTGTATCTGCTCTGTGTGATGTCTGAATTGATCTGCTGAAATATCATCCATTGCTGATACCCTGATGGTGTATGCGTTGAAACTGAATGGCAGGTTCTAAGGTTAATTCCTTGCACAACTGCAGTATTTAAGGAGCACAGAATCCACTCGTGCAATGCAAGCAAATTTCCAGATTCTTGTAAAATTAGCATGAATATTGCATGTGATTTAAATAGGCAATAGAACTTCAAAGTATATTTCTTCATAGTTTTCTTTATAAGTAGACATAGGTATGGTGTTTAAACAGTATTGTTAATATTAAATATTAAAAGTTTAAACAGTATGTGCCTGAAATAATTTTATGTGGAAAGTTAGTCAAAATTGAGAACAAAATTGAGGAAATGGTCTAGAGATCTACAGAAGGTTATGTTCATTTACAGTAATACTTTCAAGTGATTTGAAGGGGATTTTATATTTTCCTAAAATATAAAAAACAGAATAAAATGTACTGTTTTATAGTGTCCATGAGTGTGGACACTGTACTTGAAAGAGTCTTATAATAATCGTTGAGTGTAATGTGTGTTTCGCAGGTAAACATCGTGTGGCCCACAAACCAAACTCCAAGCCTAAGGAGCCGTATATGGTGCAGCTAGAGGAGGAGGAGGAGGAGGTGGAGGATGAGCATGTAAATGGAGGAAACGGTAAAGGAGTGCTGACGGAGGAGGAGCTGTGGGCGCGGCTGGATGAGCTGGAGCGTCTGGAGGAGGAGCAGGATGAGAGAGAAAGGTGAGATTGTGTGTTTGTACGTTGTGTACAAGAGAGGGTGACCAAAACACTAATTGGCTTTAACAACTTTGAAGGTCAGTGCATCTCTTAGCAGGTCTTACTGAAAAATTTAATTCTTTTAACTCAAATATGAGTAAATGATGTATGTAGCATAAACTACTGAGAGCCAGAAGAAATGGACGGAGTTGGAAAAACATTCTCCATTTCTGTTAATAGCATTAGCAGTCTGCTGTCAGAGGAGCCCCTACTGTAGGTTCTCCCTGATTTTTCCACCTACTGTATTTTCCGCACTATAAGGCGCACTTAAGAGCCTTAAATTTTCTCAAAAATCGGCTGTGCGCCTAATAATCCGGTGCGCCATATGTGTGCACTGAGTTCCAAAATCTGTAAAAATTTGTTGTGCGACTTTGGTAAGCGCTCCGCTTGATTGACTGTCGGATCATTTCCCGCAGACACAGGGACGTAATACGTACACTACGTACGCTTGCAGCGATAAACCAATCAGAGAACATTACGTAATACGTGCAGTACGTACGCTTACCTCCTCCACGCCTCCGGTAGGTATACTACCGGTATGCTGCAAAACAACATTTGTTTGCCGTGCTTGCATCGCTTTGCTTATTTGTAAGTCGCTTTGGATAAAAGCGTCTGCCAAGTGAATAAATGTAATAAATGTTTGTCTAAGGACCCCCGAAAATGGCACCAGTGAAGAGACATGCCTACGAGGCAGAATTCAAACTACAGGCTATCAGTTACGCGATTGTAAATGGGAATAGAGCAGCTGCGAAAGAATTCACCATCAATGAATCTATGGTTCGGAAGTGGAGGAAGCAAGAAAATGAACTGTGCCAAGTTAAGAAGAGGAAACAGAGTTTCCACGTGAACAAAGCGAGGTGGCCACAGTTAGAAGACCAACTTGAACAATGGATTATTGAATAAAGAACAGCCTGCGAACACACCTTTACTAAGACTGGGAGGCAGCGCTGGGCGAGTTACGCCACCATATGTGAATGGATTGTGGATGCCTGGGCTAAGGTATCTGCTTTAACTGTTGTCCAAGCTTTCGTAAAAGCCAGCATCATTGCTGAACAGCCACCAGGCAACGAGACTGACTCCGACAATGATGAGAGGGAACCCGGCATGTTTGATGGTGAAATTGCCCAGCTGTTCAATTCAGACACAGAAGATGAGGAATTTGATGGATTTGTGGGAGAAGATTGATAAAAAAAATTGTGAGTGTATTGTTAAATAGTAGAATAAAGTTCAACTTAACTCACTGTTTTGCTTCCGTTACCTTTTTTTTGTAGACCATATGTTTTAGCATGCGCCTTATAATACTGTTTTTGTGTATATCTCATACTAAATTGTTTGAGAAATTGAAACTAAATCTAAGATTAAACAAAGGCAACCTGAGTAAACACAAAATACAGTTTTTAAATTGTAATATTATATTTATGGAAGAAAATATTTGCCCCATATTTAGTAATTCCCCAAATCTTTGAAACTGCATTCATAATGGGGTTCACCTGGACTTGACACGACTAGGCCTAATTAATGCAAACCTTGTTAAATCAAATCAACACTTAAACTGAAATTTTTCAACAGCATAAATTTGGTTAAAAGGTCTTACAGAGTAATACACAATGCCAAACTGTAAAGAAATTCCATAAATGATGAGGAAGAAGGTGATTGAAATACAGGAGTCTGGGAAGGGTTACAAAGCTATGTCAAAGGGACTCCAAAGAACTACAATGCGAGTCATTATCTCTAAATGTAATTTCTTGGTACAGAAGTGGCCGACCTTCCAAAATTTATCAGCACAGCAACAACTCATTCAGCACGCCACAAAAGTGCCAAGGACAACATCAAAGGGGGTCCCGTTACATCTGGTGTAAACCAAACACAGAATTCTACAAAATTATCATACCTATGGTCAAGCATGGTGGTGGAAGAGTGATAGTGTGGGGATGTTTTGCTACTTCAGGGCCTGGGCATCTTGCAATAATTGAGGGAAACATGAATTCTGATCTCTACCAGAAAATCCTAAAGGGGAATGTCCAGTCTTCAGTCCTTTGAAACTCAACTGGATTATTCTCAAGACAGTGATCCAAAGCATAGGAGCAAGTCCTAGTCCTAGAAGTAAGTGAAAGACTGATCTCCAGTTATTGGAAGCTTTTGGTTGCAGTTATTGCTGCTAAACTGTAGGCACAACTGTAATTTTAAGGGGGCAATTAGGTTTTCAGATTGGTGATGGGTGTTGAATAATTCATTTACTTCAATAACAAAAAAGAAAAACTGTATTATGTTTATTTAGGTTGCCTTGGTTTTATGTTGTATTTTGTTTACAGATCTAAAAGTATCTAGTATGAGATAAAAATGGAAGAAATCAAATACTTTTTTCACAGCACTGTATAAAACAGTAACCGGGATTTAATCATGTGTTAAACAAAATAGTTGCTGTTTTTGTTTTTTGTTTTCATTGCCAATTGGGCATATGCTAGAAAATCAAGTGTCTTTGTACTTAATTTAGACTATTGCTTAGTTTCAATACAGTTGTCAATGTCAATGTTATTTATATTTAATACATTTTAAATAAATGGTATACATCTCTTAAATATATTAATAATGGGAATGCTTATCTGCAGCTGTTACAGTATGAAAATTACTAATAGTCTTTATTTCTCTCCATCAGAATGGACAGCACTGATACCAACGGTGAGGACACATCTTCGTCAGAGGAAGAGAAGGAGGCAGATGCTGGGGTCACAGTCCAGGTTAATGGCCATGACCAAAATGGGGACTGTACTCCTGCCTCTCACACAAGCCAGGTCAATGGCATCAAAGCACAGCTTGATGAAGAGGAACAAGAAGAAGAAGGCGAGGAGGTTGGCAATGGTCTGCCAACGATCTACTTCAGTCATACAGTAGAACCCAAAAAAGTAAGAAGTCATTACAACTCCTGTTGTTTCTTTTAAATTACAAACACATTTTAGACTTAATTCACTGTGTAGCTATTTAATAGAATGTCTGAGTAATTCTCTGTCTGTGTCTTCTGTGGTTTAGGTGCGAATAAACACAGGAAAGAACACTACTCTGAAGTTCAGTGAACGAAAAGAGCAGAAAGAGCAGGCCAAACGTAAAAAGAAGAATGGCAAATGCAACGGCCATGCTGTTCATGAGCATCATAAAATCACAACTCCTGCTGATATCTACAGGTAGCAGTCAAACCCTCTGGTTTTAAAAATGACTACGAAATCAAAGCCAGGCCAAGAAATTATTTAAGGTCATTTCATTACATGTGCTGTCTTGTCTAATGGCAAGCTAACCTGAGATTGGAAATCTGACTCTTGGAGCTCTGACACACCAAATGGACGTCTAAGAATTAGTGCCAAACAAAATTACAGCTGATAGCTAGCATGCATGTCCATTCTGCTGCCTGTCTGAATGTGGATAACTCTCCTTACCAAGAAGTGGCAGTGGTGTGTATTTTGTATAAAAATATAAAATTAAATAAAAAGCAGAAGGCCCACAGGATCACAGAAAAAAGGCTCCAATCAATATGCTGAAATGCTATCAATATTAGTATCTAGGGTGTGACATACTATTGAGCGTTAGCCAAGCTGCTATTTTCACCAGGAGGTGCTATGGTCTATGGAATCCTTGGGTCCTGACATTAATGTGAATGTTGCGTTGTTGTAGACCAACTACAACCCTTCATGGCAACGTTATTCCATAATGGCAGTGACCTCTTTCAGCAGGTTAATGTGCCCTGCCATACTGAAAAAATATTGTTAAGGAATTGTTTGAGAAAATAGGACAAATAGTTCAAGGTGTTGAGTTGGCCTCCAGATTCCCCAGATCTCAATCCGACCAAGCATCTGTGGGATGTGCTGGACAAACAAGTCCGATCCATGGAGGCCTCACCTCGTAACTTACAGGACTTAAAGGATCTACTGCTAAAGTCTTGGTGCCAGATACAACAGCACACCTTCAGAGGTCTTGTGGAGTCCACAGATCAGAACTGGTTTGGCGGCACAAGCAGGACTCGCACAATATTAGGCAGGTGGTTTTAATATTCTAGCTGATCTGTGTATTAGCAGAAGCTGAGAAATGGATTAAGAAATATACACTGTGGTCTTTTTGGAAATTCTTAGCTCGACCATGGAGAGATTTACTCCACTAAGCAGCCATTCTGAGCAGTCTCTCTCCTGCTGGCCTCACAAATTAATTCACCATGTGCAATTAGCCAGACAGTCCACAAGCAATAAGGGCAGATTATGCCAAAAACTACAGCCTTGGTGTGTTGGCGCCCTTAGACAGCAGTGTGGGACTCAATTATTAGTGTTACAAGCACAACAATCTGACATTGCAGATATTTTTATGCGTGTGTGCAGGGTATTTGTGGATGTAGTGAAAGGCGAGCCTGTCCCAAGGAAATCCATCCTGAAGTCACGCAGTCGTGAGAACAGTGTGTGCAGTGACACCAGCGAGAGCAGCACAGCAGATTTTGAGGAGCGCCGTGCTTTTGTTAACCGCACACACAGCCATGATGAAGCCACCCACAGTGACACCAGTGATGGTATTACTGAAGAGGACAGTCCGACTGGAATATGTCTTTACCCTAATGGGCGTTTTGAGGTACTGGAGGCCTGTGTAGCAGTTAAATGTCAGTTAAAAGCTGTTAAAACTTGTTATATGCTGTTCAAATGAAATGCAAATAGTGCAGTTATCATTTTGTTTGATTCTCATGTGCATCCTGACTCATGAATATGCTCACTGTCTTTCAGGCTTTTTCAGGGACAGTGATTGAAAAAGATCCACTGCCCTCAGTGATCCCTCACCTGACGATCACTCCTCCTGCGTTACCCACAATCCTTGAAAGAAAGCAAGAAGAGGTGGGCTCAGAAGTGCCCCAGGAGCCACTCAAGAGGGTGTCAAAGTTCAAAGCTGCCCGGCTGCAGCAGAAGTGAGACTCCTAATGGTCTAATGGTTGTTTCTTTTTCTTTTTTTTTTAACTCCCTTTTGTATGACAGTAATAATTGGTGGTTTTGCACACCTCTATCCTGCCTCTCTCTTTGTTTCAGTCTTTGCTGCTGTTCTGTGCGGTCTTGTTCAAGCCAATCTGGCCTATTTTCACTGAATATACCATATGTTTTATGTTCTGTCCTAACAGAAAGAGATGCAGCTCAAACTTGTTCCGCCTCTCCGCTCTGTAGAATAGACTAGGCACTTGCATGACCATATACATACCTACTGGTTTTGCTTTGTGTGTTCCTCTAGGCCACATATATGTGAATATAAGAGTAGCATTAGAAATATTATGTGCTACACACACACATGGCAGGTTATTGTCTTTGTGATTTTTTCGAGCTGCTCTGGTGACCTGTCTTCTAGAGATGTTTTGTACCTTATAAAGTATCTCACATGACAAACAGTCTGCTGTAACTTATAAACCTTTCTAAATCTTCCATACTGGGATTATTTTTGCTGTGTCTACAGTCTTTGGATGTAGATCAGCTTTTTTGTGATTGAATTTAAATGTTAACCAGAAAATAAATGATTTTGCCTATACTGACTTTAATCCTGTTTGTTAATCAAACTTAATGGAACACTGCTTGGGTGTGGTGTTTGAATAGAGTTTATTTGCTATGTCCAGCATTTGGAACAGGCTCTAGAAGTAATGCCACGTCCATACTGACACTGGAGATAACTGAATATTTGCAATGTGTGACAAAAAAGTGGTTACGTTTGGGTATTATAGCTCATTATAAAGCAGCCTGCTTTCTATTTTTGATCTGTTTGTTCACTGTGGGGAAAAGCCACAATTATTGTTAGCTTTACAGCTTTGTTTTGGAGGTACAGCCACTAGATGGAGATAAAGTTCAATTCACTGTTCAGTACTTGCTGGACAAATTACTCCATCCTTTTTCACAAGGCTATTCCGAGTTGGAGGTTCAACCCAGAGCCAGGAAAACAGAATAATTTATCTAGATATTGGACCATGCTATGAAGCTGGAGTAATGTCTTGGTAAGACAACTTGTTCAAATAAAGCAGGCTTTATTAATATCAACAAAGGATGGAAACGCGCAAAAAAAAAAACTTTCCACCACCTCGAGCAAAAACACGTACCTGAATATGAGGAAAGACAGAAATTGCATGAGCAGAAAGCGTCAACAAAGCAAACTCCTTTAATTCAGAAGGGTATGACCAAAAATGTATTCTATTTTCATATTGTCATTAATATCATTACCATAAAAAAAAGCGTGATCATAGTTATAATCATAGACTTATAACTATCACCCATCCCTAGATTGAACCTAAAAGTAAAAACTGTAGCTTAACCATGGACAAGCTGCTTTCCCATGTTTCCCATCTACTGATTTCGTATATGAAGTATACCTCCATATACAGACATATAATGTCTTTGGAATCCTTTACAAGTTATCTTCCAAAGGCAGTATGAACTCCAGGAGGGGGGGAAAAATATGCATGTTTTGCATTTACAAGATAGAGGAGTATCGAGGACATCAATTTATGTGTTTAGTTCCTGTATTGGTGGTTTGTGCTTGCCAGATTGCAGCTATCCATCAGCACATGAGCTCATTGACATTTAGACTTGACGAGACCTGAGTCAGCAGCTGGACTCAATGGCATGTAGACCATGCAGAATTTCTGTTCAACATACTTTAACATGAATTTACAGCACTTTTATTATTATTGCAAATGCAGTTGAACTGAAATTCATAATAAAGGTAGGCAATTTTCAACCAGCTTTGTTAGTCTGTCTGTTAAAGCCATGAAGATTACACTAATGATCCCTGCATTTGAGCTTGGTGTCTGCAGACTTATTCAATTCAATTCTTTTTCTATTTTTAGTTATTTTATTGCACTTTTAACGATGGCCATTGTCTCAAAGCAGTTTTTCCGAAATCTGGTTTTAAAAATTGATCCCTAATGAGCAAGCCAGAGACAATACTGGCACGGACAAACTCCCTGAGATGACATTAGGAAGAAACATTAAGAGAAAAACAAAGACTCAAAAGGGAACCCATCGTCTTTAGCTTGACACCAGTTGGTGTGATTATAAATAGTTTCTCTGTCTATATTTATATAACTGTATACTATTGAGTCAAATAGTGCTAATTGTGTTAACAGGAACGTGAAAATAAGCAGAATACCTTCGAATTTTTAGTATATCATATCAAATATATTTAAGCTTAACGTCATGAACAGTTCAATGATGGAGAATTGAGCGTAAACTGTTCTTTACTCAAGCAGTCCTTAAGTTATCCATGGATGGACATCCAGATCCACAGCCATCTTTAGGGTGTCTGTGTGGTAATTCTTTATACCACTGCTCTGAAGATATACCCTGTGTTAACCTCTTCAGGATTGTTGTCTCATCCTCTCCTTATGAATATGTTCTATGCATAATGTCTTGCCTCATGAGCTGTAGAAGACACACTTCAGGGGGATTATTTTCTCAAATAGTTAATTGAAACATCTGATACTAACTTTGAAGGAACAACCATTAGAGATAATTACACACTAATTATTAAAGTGCAAAACACATCTAATGAAGAGTATCAACATTCATTTGTCTGATGAAGTTCTTCGTCTCAACCCCAGCATGTCCCTCAGTATGCATGAACAAAACTACAGTTACACACTCATCCTCTGTGTATATTGTCCTCCAGTCCTTTATCACTGTTCAGATTATATTTCGTAGTAATATTTGGTAAGCAGTGGCCTTATAGTGGATCTTGTTGTACTGGTTAATGGGGCTGACACAATGTATGTATGAGATTAGAGAACACAGAGTAAGAATCTGAGACCATTCCTTAATACAGAATTTCTCCCGAGCCATAGGGACGTTGTGGACTCTCCTCTTCAGTTTTTCAGTTGTTAGATTTCTCTCACAAATTAAGCTAATTGACCACAAAGACATAACATTTCTTTAATTATATAATAAATATATAGTGTCCTCCACTAATATTGGTAAATATGAGCAAAGAAGGTTGTGAAAAATTGTCTTTATTGTTTAATCTTTTGATATTTTGTTTTTTTAAACATCACAAATTTTCTGCTCTCATGGATATCAAACAATGGCAAACAAAACTAGCTACAGTGAGGGAAAAAAGTATTTGATCCCCTGCTGATTTTGTATGTTTGCCACTCCTTTGACAAAGAAATGATCAGTCTATAATTTTAATTTTAAATTTTTTAATTTTATCTCTAATTTTAACAGTGAGAGACAGAATAACAACAACAAAAAATACAGAAAAACGCATGTCAAAAATTTTATAAATTGATTTTATAAATTGATTTTAATGAGGGAAATAAGTATTTGACCCCTCTGCAAAACATGACTTAGTACTTGGTGGCAAAACCCTTGTTGGCAATCACAGAGGTCAGACGTTTCTTGTAGTTGGCCACCAGGTTTGCACACATCTCAGGAGGGATTTTGTCCCACTCCTCTTTGCAGATATTCTCCAAGTCATTAAGGTTTCGAGGCTGACGTTTGGCAACTCGAACCTTCAGCTCCCTCCACAGATTTTCTATGGGATTAAGGTCTGGAGACTGGCTAGGCCACTCCAGGACCTTAATGTGCTTCTTCTTGAGCCACTCCTTTGTTTCCTTGGCCATGTGTTTTGGGTCATTGTCATGCTGGAATACCCATCTACAACCCATTTTCAATGCCCTGGCTGAGGGAAGGAGGTTCTCACCCAAGATTTGACGGTACATGGCCCCGTCCATTGTCCCTTTGATGTGGTGAAGTTGTCCTATCCCCTTAGCAGAAAAACACCCCCAAAGCATAATGTCTCCACCTCCATGTTTGATAGTGGGGATGGTGTTCTTGGGGTCATAGGCAGCATTCCTCCTCCTCCAAACACGGCGAGTTGAGTTGATGCGAAAGAGCTCCGTTTTGGTCTCATCTGACCACAACACTTTAACCCAGTTGTCCTCTGAATCATTCAGATGTTCATTGGCAAACTTCAGACAGGCATGTATATGTGCTTTCTTGAGCAGGGGGATCTTGCGGGCGCTGCAGGATTTCAGTCCTTCACGGTGTAGTGTGTTACCAATTGTTTTCTTGGTGACTATGGTCCCAGCTGCCTTGAGATCATTGACAAGATCCTCCCGTGTAATTCTGGGCTGATTCCTCACTGTTCTCATGATCATTGCAACTCCACGAGGTGAGATCTTGCATGGAGCCCCAAGACGAGGGAGATTGACAGTTCTTTTGTGTTTTTTTATTTGCGAATAATCGCACTAACTGTTGTCACCTTCTCACCAAGCTGCTTGGCAATAGTCTTGTAGCCCATTCCAGACTTGTGTAGGTCTACAATCTTGTCCCTGACATCCTTGGAGAGCTCTTTGGTCTTGGCCATGGTGGAGAGTTTGGAATCCTTGGTTGTCCTCAGTGTGGAAAGATGGATCTCAACATCATGTAGCCGCTGTTGGAAAGGGCTCAAATAAGCAGAAGATGCTGGAAAAGGAAAGAATGTGCAGGACCTGGAGGATTTTTCTGAAGAACATTATATAGTTTAACTGCTAAGGACAAACAAGGAACTCATGAACAACTATTACTAAACATAAAAACAGTCATTGACCATCCAGGTGACAACACACAGTATTAACAATCAAGGGTATGTAAACGTTAATGGTGTAATTTTATAAATTTGTGTTTGAGATCAAAAGTTGTTTAACACATCTAGATGTAAATATGAGGAAATGAATGCTGAAGTTCTGATCTATCATCTCATATCGTTGATCTAAATCCCAAATGTCTTCAATGTATAGCAAAAACAATAGAATTGGCCTTGCTGTTTCAATACTTATGGACCTGACTGTATATTCCCCTCATTGTATTCTCTGATAATTCTCTGAAAGGAAATCTGGACATTTCCTGTCGTACAGAAGACATGCACACCTGTTCTGTCTCCTTTCCCCAGTCCAGCTTTTTATCATCACAGTGCATATGTATGCCTTCGTTTGGCTTGAAAAATAACAGATCACCTTGGACAGCTGTGCTGCCTCCCCCGTTTCCGTGGCAGAGCTAATGATTGACAGTTGGTCTGACAATTCCATTCAGCCACCACCTGCTTGCTGTCAATCAAGCATGCCATCCTGGGGCTATTGACAGAGCTGTCAGCCTGTGTGAGACGTGTCTGTCAAAGCCCCTCTACACAGTTGTAGATTGGGTACCTTCTTTTTTTTCTCTCTGTTCTTCCAGTTTCCTGGTTCCTTTCCCCTTATTCCCATTTGAAATATGAGGTGATCGACATGTTACCTCTATTCTTTGTTTTGCAAGTTAAGCTGGAAAGTGGCATAGTATTTGGTTTGGCTATGAATAAGATATATTTCAGAATATTGTATTTTTGCCATATCCCTCATCTCTATGCCTTGCCATTTGAAATTCCAAATGGTAAGACTAAATCACTTTGTGTACTACACGGATAAGATTGATTGAAATGACGGAATTAAATACATATGGATGAAACAATTCAGAGTTTTGAAAAGTGTAAGAACTTCAACTTGTGTCCCTACTTGACACACTATGCCTGAATTATTATCCTTGCAGTATATGCTGTCCTGGAAATGTACCATCAGTATGCTAAAAATTTGACAGTTATTGTGACAAGGTACTGAAACTGTCTTCATGTTCACTTGTTTCTGCCAGATTCATCCACTCCAAAGTGTAATAATCTCATAATTTATCATTGACGTATCCCTCTACACCGAGCATTTATCATAACATCAGAAGCTTTATGCTATAATTTGGGAATATTCATGTGAACATACTCTCCTGTCTTACACATAGCATCTGCAAAGCATATCAGTTCCAGCCATGACTGCAGGATTCTGTCCTTCTGTTAACTGATTAAATGTGTTTGCAGAAACTGTGAAAATTTTCAAGCATTTTATAGCCTAACTGGTAGGAAGAGTTACCTGTCCTCCACAGCTTTTACAAAATAAACTGACTCAGATTACCTTGTCTGGAAATAAAGAGAGTTACTTAAAAAAGCAGCATTGCATCATAGAAACAGACGTTTGCACATGTGGGTGTGTTTAATTGATATGAGACAAATTCCAAAATAGCACTTTTTAAACGTGTATGTGTCCTTATTTTTTACTACATATAGTGGCAAGACAAATTGAAGGAAAACCTAACAAATTCTTATGTTCCTTGGTCATCATGAGCTGCCAAAACAGCATCAGTACATATTGAGGGATGAACACTGTGCTCCCTTATTTGGTGTTTTGATGATGGTGCTATAGAGCGTTGTCTAACATGTCGGTCCAAAATTTCACATAGGTATTCATTTGGGTTGAGATCTGCTCACTGTAAAGGCCATAACATATGATTTACATCATCTTCACCCTCATCAAACCATTCAGTGAGCCTTTGTGCCCTGTAGCTGGGGGTGGAGTCATCCCGGAAGAGACAACTCCCATCAGGATAGAAATGTTTCCTCAAAGGATAAAGTTGATCATGTAGAAGAACATTTCAAGCATTCCTCTTAAGAGGACAGTTGGTAATTAACTAGCAAAATGTAAGCAAAATTCCCCTGCAATATAACAGAGCCACCAGTTTTTAATTTGTCAGCCATCTGTCAAGCATTCTCTATAATGCTCTGTGCAGGGCAGCAGTGAGGGAGGCACCAGACAGAATTTAGGCAATTTCTATGTGCATTGAAAACACATAATCAGAGATGAAATTATTGATGTTGTGTATAGTTATCAAACATAGGTTATAAATAACGTAATGTCATAATCCCATCCAGGGTGTATTACTGTTTTGCACCCAGTGTTCCTGGGATATTCTTCAGATCCACTGTACAATAAAGTGGTTACTGAAGATGAATGAATAATTAAAGTATGGCTATGGGAATGGATAGACTAGAAAAGTCACTGAAAAGTTTAGGGCTGTGTTTGGGATTTGGGAATTTATCATTTTTCTTGCTTAAATGGGAATAGTCATTCATCCATCCATTTTCTGTATTTCTTATCCTACACAGGGTCGCTGGTAGCCTGGGGACTATACCAGAAGAATCAGGGCACAAGTCAGGGGACACCATGGACCCATTGCAAGGCACAATCACAAAGACACCTACACACACACATTCATACACTATGGACAATTTGGATATGGCAATCAGGCTACAACCCATGTCTTTGGACTGGCGAGGGAAACTGGCGTACACAGAGGAAACACCTGCATCTTAGGGAGAACATGCAAACTCTGTGCAAATAGGGCAGCGGCAGGAATCGGACCCCCAAAGCTGGAGGTGTAAGGCAAACATGCTAAACACTAAGCCACGTGCGCCCCAAATCAAATGTATACAGTATGGCCAGTCTCTAAATGTGGACAAAACATCATAAAAAACATTATGATTTGTAAAGTGGTTGTACATAGAACCTGAAATGGAAAACCTCTGTTGTAGAGTTCTATATGGAACCTTTAATGCTTCGCCTAGATGGGTCTCTTGTTGAACAATTAAGGTTGCACAGTATTACTTTCATTTATTCATTTTCAGCAACTATTTTATCATGGTCAAAGTTGTAGTAGATCCAGAGTTTATACCATAAACAATGGGTGTAATACACCAAAATGGGATGCCAGTCCATTGCATGGCATGATGCACACACATGAACACACCCCTTCACACCTAGGGGCAATTTTAGAGTAGGCAGTTTTTGAGAGATGGAAGGAAATTGGATAACCTGAAGGAAACCCATGCAAACACAGGGAGAAAAGGAATAACTCAATACAGACAAAATCTAAAGCTCAGAATCAAACAACAGACCTTGTGTGAACTGTGAGGCCACTTGCTGCACCCTGGATGTAACGTTTTCTTCAAAAGTTTACTTTGCAATTTAGAGGTGACATCTGGGTTTAGTCGGTGGATAGGTTTTGTTTGGTGGTAAAAAAATGATAGTAAAATATGAAAACACTGTCCTGATTCACTTAACATTTCAGACAATGTTCACTAAATTTAATCAGATGATTTGAAAATTGAATGAAAACCATTTGACTGTTCCTTTGATTGCTCATTCTGAGTTTGAAGCTGCCACTAGTTTGACTTGTGTACAGTGGAATGCAGAGTGAAGTATAATGATTTAATGATTCCTCTCCTTCCCTTCACCCTATCTCTCCTCAATGTTTGCGCTTGCCATCAGCCCAACAGAGCTTAGCTCCGACTTGACAGATGACGAGCCGCAGCCCCAGGGCTGACGTTGTAATCAAAGTCCTGTCACACTTGTCAATAGTCTGCTATCACAGCAACACTGGTTGTGACAGATGTAAGGAAGGGTGGTGGAGGGGGTTATCCCATATTTAAACAAAAAAGTGAACCATATATATATACACACATACACACACTATATGTATGTACTATATATAGCTACATTTAAAAAAAAAATTCTAGCAAATTTGAAGTAACTAAACATTTTTCAGTGGCCAGAGTTTGTTCTCAGAAAGCTTTTTTGAGTTCTCCCAAGAATAAAAAAGTATATCTCTCATTTAGGCCTACATTTACCTTTGCAACATTTGGTGAGGATTTTGAATGACAGCACTCCTTGTTGAGGAACCCTTCAAGTCCCCTTGAAGTGCCTTTAAACATGTAGCTTTATTCAATGTGTTGATGTAATTTCTACTGAAGCAGGAAGTCAGGGAGGGACATATTGAGAGGCTCCTAACCCTATCTAAATAGCCAGTAGTGTTTAGCTTACATCACAGCCCGGGTTAAGCCGTACTTGATGGTTAATACCATGGACCCGAGCAATAAAGTCAATAAATTCACTCTTAACCAACTCACAGTTGGAAAACTGAATAAAATGCCCATGTTCAAACAGCCAAAGACACATTTATAACCCATGATGTTTTTGCTGATATGTTTTCTCTCACTCAACAACATCAGTTTCAGCAAGGTGATTTTCTAGCATTGGGGGGTGGGAAATTTCAGATTCTAGAGAGCATTTGATTGGACAGAAAATCTAATGAGACGCTGAATTGCAGAATGATGTCGTCAAAATTGTTGATCTGTATTGGTGGTAGAGAGAGACTGTCAATTTTGAATAAATATATCTTCCAAATGCAAATGTTGTCATTGATTGGGAGCACACTAGCTTATAGATACAGGCTAACATATTCATACTAAAAGCCACAAAACTTTCATTTTGATTCCATGGGTACGTTAAAGGTTAAATGTTAAACCATAATAATGGAGTCCTTGATTTACTTTCATTTAATGTGCCCTAAAATAGCACTTGTCCATTTTTACAGGTTTATATGTAATCTGGGGCTTTTCTACTTAAACGTGCAAAACACAGGGTGCTGTGTTTTGAATGCAATGAGATTACTTTAGCACACACAATGTGATTTACTAAGTCCGAAAGTCCTCTCAGAAATTACAATTGCATGAGCAAATTGTGCAATCAAAATGCAGGTATTATATTTGCCATTTCAAATTATTTAATAATGAGGAATTCAATGAAGTTTGTGCTATGGCATGTTTCCTAAAATTACTAAATATTACAGTGGCAAAGTCTGTTTCATATTAAAGTTAGATATTTGCTGCACCTCAGATTTAAATAGCCAACAGCAGACATACCTTATGAACAGAACATACACTGTTTTATTCCCTGTTCTTATTATTTTAGTACTTTCTGATATCTTGTTACTTTTATTAAGAGTTATGCTAGACACCCAATTATGCTTTAGGTTCAATTTACTCCTGCATAAGTCTCTCAGAGAATTAAACACACTGCTGCTATTAGGAACAAATAGCACACACAATAATCCCATGCACAAAAAAATTATATTGTTTCCCCCAATACATCTCACGTGATGCAATTGATCATTGCACACTATCTCCTTTAATAAGATCAATGTGACTCCTATCAGAAAATGTTCCAAAAGAAACCCTTAGCTATCCTTGAATATGGGTTCTTTTTTCTAGGAGGTGTATCACTTTTCTAGGAGTTATCATCTTGTAAACATGATTATAATGTAAAAGTAAATTATAAGCTTGGTGTTTGCCTGTCTAAGACAACCTTATGTGAAAGAATAAAGAAAGATCTCGTGGTGTGTCCAGTACACTCTTAAAAAAAAATATTAAAGCACATATTTAGCAGGAGTCAAATTTGTCATCCATTTCTCAGAAAAAAATGGAAAAGACAAAAGTTAAAGGCTTCAAAATGAAAAATTGTACTTCATCTCACTTAAAAAAGATCATTAAATTACATGTTTCTATCTTAGAGTACAGAGATACAGAAGCTGACAGACTGTGTGGGAAGTTTGATGAGGAGTTGACAATATCCTAACTAGATGACAGTTTATTCATAGATCATTCCAGTAAATTTCAGGAACAGATTAAGTGCTCAGCAAACTTTATCAAACTGGAAATTAGCTTCCTGAGTTTTGAGGATACATCACAAAGAAAATTAAACATACCTTTTTATCAAGGAAGAACATATACTTTCTAAACATGATCAAAAATCCTGCAGATCAATCCAAAAATACAACGTGAATGTACAATGTAGAAGATACAGTATACTATATAAATGAATGGATTAATTTTTCAAATTAATTTATAATCATACTCTCAAATATATTCCATGAATACAGTGTATCCTTCTTTATGCTCTTTGCTGATTACAAAAAAAGAGACACTGACAAAAAATTATATTCAGCATATCAGTGTTTCTTCATTACACTTCATTTCGTCTTATGCTCACTGTAATTATCCATGCTCGAACACACCTGATTCTCATAAACCAATCGTCAAGCCTTTCATGGATTTATTTTTCAAACATAAGTGACAGCATAATTGGCTAATTCTGTACAGATTTTGAAGTGGTCATTGTTAATCCAAGTGACAGTTTTCTCAAATCAGATTTCCATAAAAAGTTTCAGCACTAAATAAGATTCTACAAAACTGAACCTATATTTAGATTTACATTTACATTTGGCAGATGCTCGTCTCCAAAGCAATTTGCAAGTGATGCAGAATACTGTCCAAACCTCTAGCCAGTAAAGGAGCTGACAGTGATACAAGTGCTGCACGTTTCCACCAATTGAGCAAAAACAAGTTCAGGATAGATGTAGGAAGAACAGAGAGAGCCACAGCTAAGCATGAGGGTTGGACTGAGCAAGTGCTGATACTCAGAAACACTACAAGACTTTCAGTCAAGTAAGAACGATACAATGACACAAATGTAGGAAGGTTGACTCGCATTATAGCATATTTTGAATGTTGAATGCTGTTGAATGCTCAATTCTGACTAGTAAAACTGTGTTGATTCATTTTATTTTAGTCTGACTTGGACAGTTGTTCTAGCTATAAGCTATAAACTATATCATTTATATAGTTACAACTTGTACGGCCTATGCTCCACATAAAAAAAAAAATGTTTAATTGTGTAAATGTTGATGTAGTGAAGTTTACTGTGACATTTATGTAGCATTTTTGGAAGGAGTCTAAATTGTCAGTGCATTGTAAAAAATTTTCCTGAAGAAATTTTCCAGGACAGATCCAGTTTGCAGTTTTTTGGGATTATCTTATTGATTTCATGAAAGAAGAAAAGAATGAATGTTTTGTTCTAGCTGCTGTGAGAAGAAGAAGAAGAAGAAGAAGAAGAAGAAGAAGAAGACGACGACGACCATTAGGGTTAGGGGGTCAGCCCTGAACATAACCCTTGTCACATATACATTACAGAGAAATTTTCTTTGCATAACCCAGCTTGTTATAAAGTTGAGGTCAGAGCGCAAGGTCAGCCATGATATGCCACCCTTGGAACAGAGCGGGTTAAGGGCCTTGCTCAAGGGCCCAACAGCAGCAGCTTGGCAGTGCTTGGGCTTGAACCCCCAACCTTCTGTAACCCAGAGCATTAACTGTTGAGCCACCACTGTCCCAGTGTTGTCAGTTGTCTTGCAGTCTTACACTTAACTCTAAATGAATAAAAAGAATGACTTACATACCTTTTTCGGTATAAGAGGAATAAAACACTTTGGAATGTGCTGATATAAGAAAATAATTTTATACTTTAAATGGTAACAGTAATTCCATTTTGCCACTTCACACCACCCTGACAATTAATTTCCTCTAACATAATACTCTGTTGCTTTATTCCATGCATAATAATGGAAATAGATAATAACAAAATAATAAAACTAATATATGTATGCATGTATTTTAATGTAAAGGACAGAAGTCAACAGTCAAAATAACAATACATCAACATACAATTGTCTTTTGTGAATCAGTAATATACTTGCTTTTGAGCCACTTCAGGTAGGACAGACACAGTTGACAATTCTGTCTCACAGCTGCTGACGTTACTGGGCCATTTTTATCTAAGAGAACAAGTCACCCTGCCAAGACCCTGATGTTCACAGCTTTGACAATATTCCACACCTCTTTGACATGTCTGTATTCTGAGGGCTCTTGCCAACATGTTATCACGTCTCACAGTCATTCCTCAGCCCTGACCTGACACATTGAAGGCATGTATAGGACATTCTGAGACGAGCAGAATGACAGATTGTTTACGTTACATACATACAGTACTATACAAAGGTCACATTCAGCCTACATTTTTCATAAAAATTTTGTCCTACAGATCTTATTTGAAGACTTGAGCAAACTTCTGATGATCAAAGTTTTACATATCAAGAGCACTTTTTGGATAAAGACATAATGGAGGCTATATGGAGATTATATCTGCACAGAGTAAAGTAAGTGAGAGCTAAATTATGCAGAAGAACTGTGTCTAATTCTCCATAACATTTGAAACGACATCATTTCTTTATAAAACTGCATGATAGATTTAAAATATGAAATACAATATCATGCTACATGCTGCTATGAAAGATCATTTATTTTTGGATGCTGTTACCCTATTTTATACATAATAATAATAATAATAATAATAATAATAATAATAATAATAATAATAATAACAACAACACTAATAACAACAACAACAACAACAACAACAACAATTATTATTATTAAGGCTGATTGGCGAGTCTAAAGTGTCCGTAGTGTGTGAATAGATGTGTGAGTGTGTATGTGATTGTGCCCTGCGATGGACTGGCACCCTGTCCATGATGTACCCTGCCTTGTGCCTGATGCTCCCTGGGATTGGCTCCAGGTTCCCCGCGACCTTGAAAAGGAGTAAGCGGTAGAAGATGGATGGATGGATTATTATTATTATTATTATTATTATTATTTTGATAAATATAGTAGTATTACAAAATTATTAAATAAACCCACCAACACTAAATTAAATAAATAATTAAAACTGATCTATTTTCATTGCTTTTTAAAAAAAAAAAATCTCAAACTAATGGCATTTGTCAGGAAATACCAAAATAAATTTCATATAAACTTAAAATTAACTGTACATTAACTGGACACTTTAATAGGAAAATCTTCCGCTGTCCAATTTTGGTGAGTCTGTACCCACTGTACCCTCAGATTCCTGTTCTTGGCTCACAGGAGTAGAACCTGATGTGGTCTTCTGTTATTGTAGCCCATCCCACTCAAGGATAGAGGCGTTCTGTTTTCCATGGTTGTAAAGAGTGGTTACTTGAGTTACCATAACTTTCATGACTGCTTGAACCAGTCTAGCCATTAACATCTAGTAAAACATTACTAGATGTTTTATAGGTCGTCACAACGTCTAGAGATTGTTGTGTGTGATAATCCCAGGTGATCAGCAGTTTCTGAAATACTGGCACCAACAACCATCTCATGGTCTAAGTCTCTGAGATCACATTTTCTCCATTCTGATGTTTGATGTGAACTATAACTTATGCTCTTAACCTGTATCTGCATGATATTATACACTGCAACTGATACCACATGATTGGCTAATTGGATAATTGCATGAATGAGCAGGGGAACAGCTGTTCCTATTAAAGTGAGTGAGTTTATATTGCATAAATAAATCCATAACAATATGTTTTAACCTTGAATAACTTTCAATTTCTACATTTTTAATACAGACCTGTTCTACTATAATTGTAGCCAAAAATGTTTCTGATTTAAAAGCTTGTCCTTGCTTGCTTTCTACATTAGTAGAGTGCAAACCTGAATAAAGCAACATCTGAAACAGAAGCAGAAATTGAATGCATGTATGTCAAAATAACTAAGGTTTTACAGACATCTTTTAAGCAAAAGCAAAAAGATATCAGTGTCCAACATTGTGCTTATTCTTAATTTGACTCACATCCATCCAACATGATGGCCATATCCGTGTGCTTGTAGGCTACCTACTGAGTCTGATTGTGTTCACCATCTGTGTCTGCATCTCTAATCCAGCTAAGTGCTGCCACTGCTGTTGAGTGAGCAGCTTTCCACACAAAGAAATGACAAGTCAAACAGCTCATCCAGACGGGCAGACACACGTCTTCTCCCTGATCTTCAAAACGCTGGATTTCATCTCTTACAATGTGTGAATAAATGGGACAGGAACGTGGCACTTTGGCAGCTCCAACTGGGAGTGTCATGCCAGATTGTGTCCCCTGCCATCTCTGGATGGAGGAAACAGCGCAGGAGGTCACAAGCAAGCGCTCAGCTCATTTCTGGCACGTCGCATTTGAAAGACTCCTGTGTAGAGAGACAGCAAGGCAGAGATGAGAGAAGGACAGTGACGAGACTGATGCCGCATTGGCCGAGCTCTGATAGAACATGAGTAGGTGTCTTGTCACATCAGCCTCCTGCTCTGTGATGTCAAAAAGCCCCTTCCATGTCAACCAGTTCAGTCTTCAGTTCAGTTAGGCAGCCTGCATCCTAAAAGTGAAATGTTGCACTTTCTCTTCTAATACACGTTGACATTATACTGATTTCAAGCAAACAGTTAATAACAAGATGGGCTATATGATGTGTTTCATTCCATTTGCAGCCAAATTTGGCAGGTATTAATGTACAGTAAAATGTGAATGTCATTCATCCATGGGAACACTGGGAATACACCTTGGAAGGGATACCAGTGTCTTAATACACACACCTTTTAAAAATAATCATGCATACTGTAGCATGTTTTTTGTGTAGGGTACCTGTGTACCTATAGGAAACCCAAGTGGACATGGGAAAAACATTCAAAATTCCACACAGCTAGTTATTCAAGCTCAGGATTAAACCATCTGTGCTGCTGCATGCCCTGAATGTGAGAAAACAGTTATACTAAAATTATAAGCAAGCTTTTCGTACACTCAGCATTTTCTCAAGTTGGGAATATTGCTTAAGATCAGAAGGCAGGAGCTAATGGATTGTTACACAGCTTTTGACATGTTATTGCAGCATGTATCTCACTATAATTGGTGTTGTCAGCAAGCATTAATTTAGTGATACATAGATTCATACACTGAAAGGAGCATCTTTAGCAAACGTCAGATCTCATGCTAGAATGTCCCAGGCAGTTATTCAAGGAAATGACCCAGTGTACAAACCCAATAGTAACTACAGTGCTATGAAAACGAATTTGCCCCCATTCTCTGTTTTTGTGTATAACCCCAATTCTGAAAAAGTTGGGAGAGTATGGAAAATGCTAATAAAAACAAAGAGGAGTGATTTGTAAATGTACTTTGACAAAAAAAAAAAAAAAAGTATAAAGACAAGGTATTTTATGTTTTAGCTAATCAACTGCATAGGTTTTTGAAGGTAAACATTAATTTTGAAATTGATGCATGCAGCACGCTCCAAAAGTTGGGACAGGGGCAATTTAGGAATAATAGAGATGTGAAATAAGAAGGTGATGTGAAACAGGTGAGGCAATTGTCTAATCATAATATATAAGGGGCTTCCAAAAAAGTTTTAGTCCTTCAAGAGCAAGAATGGGTCGAGGCTCGCCAATCTGCCAACAGTAAACCTTTGTCATTCAACACCATTCTCCACTGCATCCACAGATGCAAGTTAAGTCTTTACTATGCAAAGAAGAAGCCATACATCAACACTGTCCAGAAGCGCCACTGACTTCCCTGGGCTCTGTGTCATATGAGATGGACAATAGCACAGTGGAATTGTGTTTTGTGGTTCTCTGGGCCAAAGAGGAAAAGGACCGTCCAAGCTTGTTATCAAGATCAGGTCCAAAAGCCAGCATCTGTGATGTTATGGGGTGTGTCAGTGCCCATGGCATGGGTAACTTGCACATCTGTGAGAGCACCATTAATGCAGAAAGATATGTACACAATTTGGAGCAACATATGCTGCCATCCAGAGCAGGACAACGCCAAACCACATTCTGCCAATATTACAAGCACATTTTTGCGTAAGCAGAGTGTGGGTGCTAGCATGGCCTGCCTGCAATCCTGATCTGTCTCCCATTGAGAATGTGTAGCGCATTATGTACAGTTGCGCAGCTGAAGAAATGTATAATGGATGAACAGGGGAAAATTCCACTTGCTAACTTGTTAACCAATTGGTGTCTTCAGCACTCAAACGAAAGGTGATGTTACGCAGTGGTAAACAGTCGACTGTCCCAACTTTTTTTGAGTGTTTTACAGTCATCAGATTTGAAAAGTCTATATTTTAAAAAATAAATTACAAACATCAAATAATCTGTTAATAATTATAACAATATAACAGGGTGAATTGATTTTTCAAATGACTTTTTGTTTGTTTTTTTGCATTTTCCATACTGTCCCAGCTTTTTCGGATCTGGGGTTATATATTTAATATCTGCTTTTTTTATTTTGTGCCATTTTCCTGAGCTGTCAATATATTGTATTCACAAAAGAAATTTTGCAACACTCAAAGCAGTTTTCCAAAAGATGTGCTTGAATATTTTTTGAGGATGAGTTGGCATCTAACTCAGTCAGGGTGGATTCTGTGGGCAGTCAGTACAGCCACCTCCTCTCTGTCCCACGACTCGTCCAGAGCTGTCACACACTGTCATGTCATTTCAGCCCACAATAAGACGTGACATCTAAGGAGAGTCTGAGCATGGTCGTGGAGGAGCTGAAGTGAAATGGTAATGGTAAATGATTCATTTTTTAAATTTAGTTCATAAAAAGGTTTAACTGAACCATACATTAAATGACAGGAATTTAAACCTGTGCATATCAGCATATGCAAGAAGTCCTTATTATCTACAATATCACACTGTGTTGTGGATTAAAAAAGACGTAAATACCGGCACACATTATACAGTTTCCTGAACAATTTTTTCCATATTATATTTTGATTAAGCTGTTTTTCATCCAACTTTTTGATGGCATTTCTGTAAGAACTCTGGTTCAAACAGTTTGAAGCTCATTACGCTGTCAGAGCCAGCTTTCTTCTCATTAGCTGGAGCTGTCGTCAACATGCACTCTCAAATTAGATTGACATCCAAACCCCTGAAATATATGAAGCAATTTAGATGATATTTATCAAAGTGGTGACAGAAACACATAGACAGAGGGCACTTCTCTCTCATTTTATCTCACTATTTTTATCACAGAGATTAGAACAAAGCAAGAAAAAAAATCCAAAGAGTACACAATTTAAGTGACACAACTGGTCAAGCCGTATAATAATGATAATAATAATAATAATAATAATAATAATAACCATTATTATTATTATTATTACTATATCATTCTGATTTTCAACATTTGAAGCAATAGTATTATTAGTGTGCTGCAATTCCAAGAATTTGTAGCAACAGCAACATCGCACACACACATACACGTTTTATATATATATATATATATATATATATATATATATATATATATATATATATATATATAATATGGGATATTGCTGTTGCTACGATGACATATATATATGAAATGTCTAGCTCTAAATACTGATTTGATATACAGGTATGAAACCACAGTCAAATCTGCCTTATATACCAACACTAGGGTAATGATTGCATAGCGGATGTTTTTATGTAAACCGAGAGAGAGAAAGAGTATCTGGAGAATAATGCACTATAGGGAAATACCTTTACATTAAATAATATTGTTAAGGTGAAAAGTAAGACTTTTGTAATATGTGAAATACATTTGATCAGAAATGGCCCCAGAAAAGGCAAAATAAAAGTTTTACTTTACTAAAATGTAGTCTTTACATTTTACAATATAAAAATAGATGCTGTTAAAAAACTTAACAGTGAATAGTTTGCTTTAGGAATACTACTGAAATCACATCATCCATAAAGTAAATTATGGCCAGTAAGCTTACAATAACCAGGAATGTTTGCAATACATACAGTTTTTCAGCAGTATATCATACACTCTCCTTCCACTTTAATAAGGAACATCTGTACACCTGCTCATTTATGCAGTTATCTGATCAGCCAATCATGTGGCAGCAGCATAATGAATAAAACCATGCAGATTCGGGTCAAAAGCTTCAGTTATTGTTCTCATTAAACATCAGGAGTGATCTCTGTGACTTTGATCAGGGCATGGTTGGTGGTGTCAGATGGGCTGGTTTGAGTATTTCAGAAACTGATGTTCTTCTGGGATTTTTTTGCATACAACAGTCTCTAGAGTTTACACAGAATAGTGCAATAAACAAAAAACATCCTGTGTGCAAAGGGTCTGCAGGCTGAAACACATTATTGATCGAGATATCAGAGGAGAATGACCAGACTGGTTTGAGCTGACAGAAAGTTTATAGTAACTCAAATAAGCTCTCTTTACTACCATAATGAGCAAAAATGCATCTCAGAATGCACAAAATATCAAGCCTTGAGGTCGATGGGCTACAACAGCAGAAGACCACATCAGGTACCATGAGGTTGTTTTGTGTTTTTCGCACCATTTAGTGTATTCTCTAGAGACTGTGTGTTTGTGTGTGTGTGTGTGTGTGTGTGTGTGTGTGTGTGTGTGTGTGTGTGTGTGTATGTGTGTGTGTGTGTGTGTGTGTGAAAATCCCACAGGATCAGCAGTTTTGAAATACTCAAACCAGCCCATCTGGCATGTTTGATGTGAACATTAACTGAAGTTTTTGACCTGAAACTGCATGATTTTATGCATTGTGCTGCTGCCACATGGCTGATGGGATAACCGCATAAATGAGCAGGTGTGAAGGTGTTCCTAATAAACTGAATGGTGAGTGTATATTGTAAATAACTATCCTATGTTCACATTTTTGTCCTCAAATATGTTAATATTTTGGTAATCAAATTGCAATGCCTCTGTGTGTTGTATAAAATAGTAAACCACCGTACAAACAATGAAAATAATGCCTATTTATATGCAGAAACAAACACAAATAGATTTAGACAACAGGGAAAACAATTGCAAATAAATAAATAAATAATATGATGAGTAATTATGAAAATGATTAAAGAAGCCCTGTACAAATGTACAAATTGTCACCTACTTGAATTGTATAATGTCGTCAGAATCAAGAAAAGCAATTGCTGATTATACAGAAGCAAAAAAACAAAAACAAAAAAAAAAACAAACCGCTCTACATCCTCTATATATCTATTTTGTACCTAATCTACTAGGAACTGTGTGCTAATAATCATAAACAAATCCTATGAGGTATAATTCCTACCAGATATTTATTTTATTTATGAGTTAATATACATTTTAATGATCATAAACCCTTTTGTATTTTTATCAACATACAATACACATCCTGTACAACAATTATACAGATTCTGTGTCTCAGTTTTTATAAACGCTGATTCGGCTGATCTTAAGACTAATAGCACAGCGTTTATACTCAGTACAGCTGCTCTGGACATGCAGCAGATCAGAGGAATGACAAGACCGTTTTATCCAACATGTTCTTTGAATGCTTTGCAATTGTCTTGTTGGGATTTTTACAAGAGAACTTAGCCAAGTCCTGTAATCTAAAGCCGAGATGTGATTCGATGTGACAGATGTATGTTGAACGCGTTTGGATTTGTGTGGCACACTCACTACAGAAGAAAACAGGGTGACCAGAGTCAACATTTTTCAAAAATTTGGTCCTGCCTGTGCGCCTCAGCTGGTATTTCACATTGGCTAGCCAGTGGCTGATAGTTGTCATAGAAAGACCTGTAACCTGTGAGATGACCATCCTTTCTTGAGGGCTCAAGTCTGATATGAGATACTTCCCATCAGCTGTCTTCCTGAGGCATGATGTGAACTGGGCTTGCAGAATTAACAAGTGTTGAGGATTCCAATGCGACTGCCTACCCTTGCATTTGTGCACCATAGATGCATCATCTCCTGTGTTTGGCATGTGAGAATCTTCGATACCTGATCTCTCTGATTTATGGGGAAGAGTCTGCGACTTTAAGACATGAGTGTCTGACAAATTGCGTAACATGTCTGATATGTCTGAGAGGGCACTCTCATGTACTGGGCTGACTGGAGTGCACTTTATTGTATCAGTTAAATCAGTCTTGGTCATAGCAGGAAGAGAGTTTAACACTTTCCCTGGGAGAGAAGCAGTAACTAAACACTGGTTCCTTTTGCCTTTGGATAAATCTATTGGTTGGTCTTTGTCAATCTGATAGACATCTGGATGTAATGGTTCTGGTTTTGAGGTTGATATTGGAGCTGAAGCCACCGCAGCCCTCTCTGCCATGCTGTTGCTCATCTTTAGAAGCATACTCATAGGATCCTCAACTGGCTTCACAGGATTGGCCGCTTTACCTAAATGAAGATTCATGACTGACTGAAGGGCATTTAAAGGACTAACAAATGGTTGTTTTGGCTCTGGGTGAACAGTTATTACTGCGCTGTCGTCACAGAAAGCTAAAGAGGTTGTGAAGCTTTCATTACATTTTTTTGAATCCCTCTCACTTGTATTATTCTCTGAGCTAGTAATCTCGTTATCTTTGTTCTTTAGTGTTCCATGTCTCTCTGCTGTGGGAGAATTGGATGCTGATTTCCTGTCTGCACTTGTAGTGGAGGAGGTTATAAAGTACCTTGCTAAGGAAACCTGTTCATCTTTGTCCTTTCTTGTTTCCTCAGCAATGTTCTGTGTTACATTTTTCACCTGTTCCTCAATCACATGCAGTTTTACTTTGGGTGAAGGAGTGCTGTGTTGAGGGCTGGGAAAGATTTCACTTTTGTCAAGACATGGAACTTCCACACCATGCACCAGTTGCTGTATGGACGAGTTGTAGAGAGAAGGCTTCGTGTTATTCTGCAACTGATAAGCAGCATGAATGCTCTGATATCCTCCCCAGCTGGGAGTGCCCTTCTGTGCTTTGTTAATGGCAGTAGTTACAGTGTTCTCCAGGGATTTAAGGATATCCAGGTTCATTTTTGGACTCTCCAGCAGGTCCTTCTCAGTAAGATAATCATATTTTGAAGAAATACTGTATCTCTCCTCTGCATTGTTGTCATTTCCTGGTTCTTTACCATGCTTTTCTTTTAGAAAGGTCTTTCTTTCCAGTTCGGACTTCTTTAGAGGAGTAGTGGTATGTGGTGATTCAGTGGTTCCATTTGGTGAAGATGTGGAGGAACTTTGTTTCTCTATTGGTGTCTTCTCCTTTTTCATCTTAATTTTCCCAGGCAAGGATATTTGTTCAGAAATGCATTTGTCCATTTTTTGGACAGACTGACTGGCTTTAACAAAGTGACCTGTCAGCATAATGTGGGCACTTAATTGCTGGAAAGACTCGAACGATTGTCCACACTCCATACACCTCAAAATCTGTGACTTAATCTGCATGGTGTTGCTCACACTCTTACGGTCCATGAGACTCTCTTTGTTAACATCAGAAACCTTGGGAAGACTAACATTTACTGGACTCCCTTTAGAAGACACTTTCTGATCAGTGGCATTCAGTTTAGTTATATCTAATTCCAACGGTATTTTCTTTCTGAAAGGTGAGATAACTTTAGCAGCAGCAATCGATGTTCCAGGTTCCTTCAGAGGCACTTTTTGGTAGTGTTTGGTCTTGATCATGTGTACACTGAGGTCTTGCAAGGATTCAAAAGAGTGACCACAATACATACAGCGTAGTACCTTCTGGGCATCCTCCTTACCCTCCAGTTCCATTAAAGAGCGTTTGCGTGGCTTGGACCAGCTCTTGGCACCTTTGTCAGCCTTCTCATGGTTGTCATCTTGGTAGTGGCCGGTATCATTCATGTGAACTGTTAGATCAACCAGCGTGTCATAAGCTGCACTACAGCTTTTGCAATGAAACTTGCTTGCACCACTAAAGATGGACCCATACACCCTAGCACTTTGTCGGTAGAGCTGAACGGTGCTAAAAAGATTGCTTTCCCTTTGTGGGTGAAGCTGTTTTTCCGAAACCTGCTGCAAGGTCTTTGCAACTGCAGACTGGTGCCAGTCATAGCAATTACCCCCAGGGCTGCTGCTGCTGCTGCTACTGCAAGTCTCAGATCTTTTCTCTGTACATGTCTGAGAAGGATTAAGACTCTGTGAAGACCAAAAGGAGTTAGAGAGAAAACCATTATAAATGGCTTTTATCTGTTCCAGACTATCTGAACCACACACTGATTTCTCAGATCCCTCATTAAGACAGTCTTTCATTGGTTTGTCTTTAATATTAATTGAGCTGCTTTCAACATCTGACATAGGTTCATTTGACTCATTAATGTGTAATTCACTGTCAGTCTCTGAAAATTCAGCAGCAGTGGAGCAGTGTTCATCCTCTGATTTTTGGAAGACATAGTCCTTCCTAAAGTCACTGTTACCCAGTGGTTTCTCTCGGGTTGTTGAGCCTTCCTTATCAAAGTTCTCATTTTGCCTGGCAGGTTCTTCAACATCCTCCGAATCATAAGCTAAAAGGGGGGAAAAACAACAGACATGTCAACATAAGCAAACATTTTCTTTCTAAATTATATCCTTTTGCAGTCTTTCTATAAGAACCTATGAAGAAATTAATGGCCCAAAGTAATCTTTTATTTTAAATATTTTCATCATTACTAGAGGACATAAAGAAGAAATGTGATATGTTTCACAAGGTGTCTGACAAGCTTATGAGCTTATGACCTTGCTGTTGGCCTGAAGCAGCATATCACCCCTTGCACCTACTTATACAACTACTAGAACTTTCTTACATTTTATCATCATTGGTATTTACATGGTTCATCAGACCATGAAATACCAAGAAAGGCCTCAAGAAACTGTCCAGGATGTAAAATGTCTAAGCAGTATCTGCTTGTTTAACTCTCGGGAATCTGCACGGACTGTGTGTTTTTTTCTGCCTCAACTATCTGTACCAATAAAATGAAAGACAAAATATTTCAAACTGCAAACTGTTCTATAAGCTCACCTCATACTACACACATACACACCTAATACTACACACTTATAAGTCTTGAGAAATTCAACCAGTCTAAAAAAGCCTTCTTGGCCATTTTATTTCACATTTATCAACTACTTAGCCAGATGTAAAAGTTGCCAGGATATAAAGTTTCATTTCATTTTTGCTTGATAGAAGCCAAATGATTTTTCCAGTCATTTGTTAGCTGAACTATTTAGTGACTTCTGATGAGTTATTGGGTGTTTTTAGAAGACTGTCTACCAGTCAAAGAAGAAGGCAAGCTATGTTGTGATAAGTATATCTTGGGTGTATATGAGTATATCTTGGGAGTCTACAATCCTAGCAGTCTCTTCAATAAAATGTTACTTTTCTACATATCATACTCATGTGTCATCATACGAGACTACAACAGAGGCTGCATCATTATCTACAAACTCTACCAAAATGCAAGTCTAAACAAAGTCCTTGTTTACACATACTGTAAACAAAAATGTTTTGTCTGTCATAGTCCATTCCTGCAAACCATTTGTTTTTAGGGAGTTAAAATGAGTGGTGATATACATGAGATATTTTGTGAAAAGTGGGCAGCTGCTACTACTCAGTCTGAATCTCCCCATGTTGACATTATAACACACCTGTGCACGGGTGAAGAAATGAGAACAGAAAAAAAAGGGAAAAGGTGGACAGTTGTATTGAGAGGTTACAAGGAAAGACAAAAGAGTGCAATGCATAAGCCACCTGTCACTTTAAATTCTTTCTGATGACTGTTTACCTTAAGACAGGTGATATGTGGGGAGAAAGGTGCCTGGCTGACCACCTTTATATGACAGATTCGATGGGACATGGTCGCCCCTCTTGCTTCCAGCTGCAACAACAGTAGGAGTGACTATTTACTTTCATGACAGCCTGTCCCCTACTAGTCTGTCATTGTCTTTCTGACGCTGTAAGCGGAACAATCAGTTCTATGAAAGACACACCAAATATGCCCTTCTCTGTTCCCCTTTATTCATTCTTGATAGGTTGAAGTTCATATCAAATTGTTTTTAAAGGAAAGTGTTAGACCTGTGTCATATTTTGTTTCTAATTCAAACCCAATTCCAATGCACCACAGCACACAGATAATCTCTCTGAATTTTTTATTTTTTTGGCTTTGATTGTATACACAAGATCTAACTGGACAGCCAGTGTGAAAGCACAAATAGCTCTCATTTCAACTGATAATACACAATCTTTGGAGACTGTGCTTCTCTCATTTAGCCTCTCACTAGATGTCAACTAGGATGCTTGTAGGATTGGAGCTTTAAAGGATAATTGGCAGGTGCAGGCCAGTCTTATTCCCCTTTAGATTTGGATTGTCACTAGGTATCCATTACCTGCCAATCTCCTCTGATCATTCCTGGCAGCCTTGATCAAAAGATGTCATTTGAACTGCCTGGTTTGGCATGAATTCTGAAACAGCTCGTAAAGAGAATGAACCAGGTGTAAATACAATGACATGATCATTTTCGTGCCCGCTCATATCACAGAGACAATTATGGTGACACACAGTGGGCTCAAAAAAGCAAAATTGCTCTCTTTTTTTGTTAGGTCAATGCCTCTGTTTTTGAAACTCTTTCTATAATAATAATAATAATAATAAAAAAAACTCTGCTAAAATACAAAGTAAAACCCCAAGAGAATGAGTTTCATTTTCTATGCATGAGTAAAGACAAATGAAATGCTGTTGATAAAACTTCATAACTGCAAAACCATGCAAAGGCCTTTCTACAGTTTAAAAAAAATCTGAGAATGATTGAATTGTAATCCATCTCGAGAGGCAACTATCATAACCAATTATTCCCTCAGACTTGACTGACAACCACAATAATTTATTTAGTTAATAAAATGTGATGTGTGCACCAGCCTCTGGAGAAAAAAAGGCAGATGGAGGCATTTCCAGGATTTATACTTGTTTTGATTTATGAAACTATTATGTCTAGCTCTATGTGTTTGGCTTCAGTTCATCATTTGTGAAAGCAGCAAAATCAAACATAAAAAATACAAATTTATGCCTAATTACTGTTGCTGATGTTCTAAATAAATAAATAAATAAATAAATAAACACAAATAAGAATTACTATGGTAAATTAGCATGTAAAGCACTAATCAGCCTTGCTGTAACTCACAGCATTGAATAGCGTCAGAGTCAGTCCTACTATACAGTATGTAGATAATGTGAGTGAATTCATAGTGCTGAAAAATCTGGCTTCTCTTTAGAAAAAAGTTCAAACAAGATTTTTTAAATGAGACACAACAATGAAGTACAGGACAGTTGATTTATTCTAGTGATAGACAAACCCAAATGCAGGTTTATTTGCTAAAGATAACACAACATTTTGCGACAGCTCTCATGTGACAAGTTCAAAGGCTCATTATGTTTGATTGGGAATGATCAATTGTTTATCCTCCAGGCAATGCTAATAGAGGCATTTATCCATGCAAAATATCACACCAATAAGAACAATCTTTTGTGTTATCACTTGAGTGAAAGGCAGACATTAAAGACTTCCAGTTAGTATACCCTGTGTCCCTTTATATATATATTATATATAAGTGAACATCTGTACATTTATGCAATTACTCAGCCAATCTACAACTGTCTAGTTTTAATGACTATGCCCACTGTTGCCTCAGAAGAACATGGTGTGGCCGTCTGCTGTTCTAGCCCATCCGCCTCATCCCATCCATCTCAAGGTTTGTAGTGTTACGTGTTCTTAGATGTTTTTGTGCTCCCCATGGTTGTAAAGAGTACCTGTTTAAGTTACCGTAACGTCAGCTCAAAGCATTCTGGCCATTGTCCTCTGACTTCTCTCATCCACACAGTGTTTTTGCCCACAGAACTGCTGCTGACTGGATGGGTTTTTTTGTTGTTGTTTTTTTGTTTTTTTGCACTCTTCTGTGTAAACTCTATGGACTCTTTCTGAAAAACTTGGCTGTCACCCCAGGACCAACAACCATGCCAAGTTCAAAGTCACTAAGATCACATTTTTTCCTCATTCTGATGTTTAATGTGAACATTACATGTGTTCCTAATAAACTGGACAGTTAGAGTATACATTAATGTTGCCATACAATCTTCGTTTCCACATCTATTCAGCTCAGCAGAGGACTCTTTAACTTGAAAATGAATAGTCAATTTATTTTTTTTAAGTCCCTACTGAAATTCTATCTGACCCAAAATGCACTTTCAGGGGACATATCTCTCTCCCTCTAAATATCACTCTACATGCCTTTGATTCTCTGTTCCCCTTGACAGTGGTGTGTCTGATGTGCCTCAGCTGCCAAGAGTGACTGGCAGCGATTCTGTATGAGTCAAAGCCAGCAGCTGCTAGATGATGGTGTAGCAACAAAGGCTTCTACCAGATGGATTGCAATCATTATTCCTCTCTAGAAGGAAAAAGGTGAGACATGTAGACTAGTAATATTACCATTAAACAGAACAGCCTCTTTCTCTGTCTCAAATGAAGCACTGGCCCCAAATAACACTCCATGATGAGCTCATAGCAAGTTTGAATAAAATTCCATCTGAGAGTTTATTGTTATATACATGGCTCCTGCAATGACAGACCACTAACCAATTGGGGTCTAATAACAAACAGATAGAAAGCACCACCATTCATCATAGAGCACACATCTAAGGCTGTCTCTGTCTCTTGAACTCTCAGGTTACAGGCTTACATGGCCCGTCTAAATAATATTCACTGTGATGAATGACCCTGCAAGCCTCCTACCTCTCATTAATCTCTTTCCTTAGAGGAGCATCCATCACTGAGCTGTGGGAGAGCATGTAGGGTTCATACTGAGGCCAGCCAAGCTTGAGTGATGCATGTCACTCTGAGCTGAGGCTGAAATGTACAGGCACAAACAAATGCATATTGCAGCATGTATGCACCTTCACACACTCTCACACACACACACACACACACTCAAAAGAAAATGCACATACTGTACATACATTAATAAAGAACAATTAATTATGTTTCGTAGCCTAGGCTTAAAAACTTCATCTGAACAACTGGAGTGTATGTATGCGTGTGCATTACCTTAAATTTAGAACACACTTGCTCTCTCATTCTTTCAACATGTAATACATCTACAATTACTCAGGAACACTCTTCCTTCTGTAGGCCTCCCGAGTCTCTCAGCAGCATGACTATCTCATTTTTCAGAACTGCTCTCACTTTCCCCAACACTCAACTCTCACCCTAGACTACACTTGGCACCATTTCATATCCTGTTTAACAACCTCCATGCTGCCTGCCCCCTTTCTCTTTGTCTTGCTTCCAAAATGTCTTTTTGGTGTCCCATCGGCACAGTACTTTTCTTCCTATCCACCTTGTGTCTTTAGAAAGTGTGTGTGATAGATGACAAGTGTCAGAGTGTCAAAAAATAGAGTGGTGGCATGATTAACAACTCTGTTGAGAGGGTAATTGACGGTTTGGCGTGGTGCTGATCTCCACCAGGGTTTGGGTTTCTGGACCCCTAAGGGATACATTGAGTCACTCTCCTAAAATGGAGCCTAGATGAAAAAGCACCTCCCTGAAAAAAGGAGGCACATTCCTCTTCTCCAAAAAGAAGATTGATGTCTCCATTGTTGTCCCAGGGAGGAGACGTCAATCTCGCAGTGCTGCCACAGAGATGAAACTCACATGTTCAGACAATAACAAGTGTGTAGCTTTGCTGCAGATTTAATTTCAGAGTTAGATGTTGGAATGCACTGCTAGATGGATTTCCATAGTAGGAAATCAATGGGAATGGATGCCTTAAATAATCACAATTTATCATATATTTTGAAGCCAGGGAATTCAACAGGAAGCCAAGGTGGAGAGCTCTCCTGTACTTTCCAATAGCTCTTGGCCTTCACGGCAGGCCTCAACCCTGTGTAATGAAGCTCAAAAGGCGTATGTCAATCATTTTGGTAAGCCACACCATTATGGAGGTTCATTACAAGTGCAGTATGAAGAACAGATGTAGTATATCACTCAACACTGTGAGACTGCAATGTTATGTCTAAGAGCACCTCTGTCTGCACTTTTATTCAAAGACAAATGCACACAACAAACAAGTATATACAAGGATAAAACTATACTCTCAGCTAAAAGGGTAATACACTGTACTTTTCCTTGTAACTGGGGTAACAAGGATCTTTTACCTTGAAAGGTGCATGTACCTTTAAAGTATTGCTTTAAAAGCTAATTAAAGGTACAAGAGTGATCGTTAAGGTTCAATTATGTGCCTCAGATGATTTTTAAGTTAAATACACATTAAAGGTGCATAAGATATAGCTTTGAAGGTACCACTCCAGTGATAAGGAAAGGTGGTTAGAGAGTATGCAGCAGTATACTTGTAACAAATACTGTACAATTGTAGGCACACTTATAGGGTTCCCATAAGTATTAATGCCTGATCGTTTAAATCTTGCCTTGGATACATAAGCTGAGCTGTAGTGTAAATTAATCCAGTAGCATGAGGGCTGAGGGCCAAAATATTTGAAACTTTTTTTTTGTACTAAAAAATTGTTGGCCTTTATAGTGTCCCTCCCTTTCATCATCTCCATCATCACAAGCAGGCTCACTCATCAGCCCGAACAATCTCCTCCACATTTCTCAGGCAACTGGTCTTCCTCCACACAAAGCTCTGGGAATTGGATAACATTTTTTTTGTTTTGACATGCTTTGGTGGGACTGCTCTGTAACATATCAGAACTTGTCACTAATTAACTCATCAACCTTTAATCAACCTTCAGATAGTTTCAGATAGCGTCTAAAACAGCACCAAGTCTGGAGCAAACACTTCATAATAGGTATGGTGCCAAAATTGAATACAAATTATGGAAGAAAAAAATATTTGCATGAAAATGATTTCAGGTATTCATTTCATTTTAAGAGTTTGGGGCAGCTGCATTCAAGGCATGTAACAAAGCTAATTTTTCACCTGAAACTTGAAATTAGGTTAAAGAAATAGTTAAGGCCAGCAGTAGCAGCTAATATCTACTTGATTACATCAAAGCACCAGAAACCTAATTTGACTTGGTGACAGGGCACACGGCTCGTCATCTCCGATCATTACAGCTGTCAGCCATCCATCAAGTTTACAGCTAATTGGGTGTGCACTAATGAAGCTGGCAAAATGACTTTTCGTGCCTGTGTGTGTGTGTGTGTGTGTGTGTGTGTGTGAGAGAGAGAGAGAGAGAGAGAAGAGAGAGAGAGAGAAAGAGAAAGAAATATGATATCGGAGTGGGAGAGAAAGTAAAAGAAGAAGAGCAAACATCAAGCTACTAAACGACACATTGATGAGAAGTGTTTTGAAATTCAACACCACATTTTGAAAATGTTTTGATGCTGGCCCTTCAAAACTAGTATTGAATGGAAAATGGAAAATAGTATGAAAAAATAATGTAATAATCAAAAACAAAACTTACAAAACCCTTTCCACTACTAGTTTAATACCATGACATTGTGCAGATTCCAATGAAACAGTGTGATGAAATAAAAGGCCAGGCAAGTGTATGGGAAAAGAATGAGTGCACTCACATGGCCTCGCTCTGATTGACCATTAAAGCCTTTGATGGATGAGGCTGTCACGGGGATAACAATTAAATCCAACATGAGACAAAGCTGTTCTGACAGGCCAGAGTAACGGAGCAAGCCGTAGCCCTCCATTAAGCACCCAAACCCTCTCAACCCCCCAACCCTAACGCTCACTCACACACACACACACACACACACACACACAAAATTTTCTCACTATGCTGGCAAGGACCTTCCACTGACATAATTATTAATGTCATCTAAATTTAACCCAAAACTTAACCTCAGTAACCAAAATGAAACTTAGGTTTTATAGAAAAGAGTGTTTATGGAAAATAAATATCAAATTGTCCCCACAAGGTCAAAATGGTCAAATATTTCTATACTTGTGGGGACATTTGGGACAAACCATGCCCATGCACTCGCCCTAAAAAGAAAACTCCTGTAGAATTCAGGTACATTTTCTAGACATAGTGGTACAATATCTTTGCTTGCTTTTGGTAAATTATTATATCTGAATTATCGCAGAAAACAGACTTTGAATGATGCTTTTTGTTTCCTCTTTCAGAGGGGTAGAGTTCAGAAGTTGTAAGCCCAAGTTCAGCACAAGAGCTTAGTAAAGTCTGAGAAGAACAGGTGTGCGAAATAATCCTAGAGCTACTAAAACTTGCTGAAATGTACTCTAACACTGTCACTTCGTGGTATTAAGCTGGGGTAAGATATTTGTTTATTTACATTCTCATTGTCACTGAATATTATAATTTTTTTGTGCCTCACTCTATATTTTTATAACTATATAACCATTTTATAATGATAGAATGTAAGAAAGAATGTAGCCTTACCATTTACTTGCTTTTGTTGTGGCATTACAGGCTTAATGGATAGATTTGCCTAAACACACTGAGCGTTAAAAGGGAAACGAACAACAAGCAAAACCAGTTAAATAGACAAAAAAAAAAACGCACCAAACGAGTGTAACGCACAGGAAACATACATTTCTGTCAACCAGGGAACAAAAGGGAAACCGGAGGTAAATAGAACAGACGATATACAGTACCTGGCGCGCGCTTGGGTGCTCGCTGCTTCCTCCTGGCCATACTTGTAGAGGCGGAGTGCTCGGTCCGCACCAATTCCACCACTTATTTCAACCCCCTACAAGCTAGCACTGTCTCTACAGCGCTAACGCACATTCACCACGTTAAAAACGGAGCAGGTGGAATGGTTTTGAGCTGCTGTTCTTTCTTCTTGTCGTCCGGTGAAGCGATAAGCGAGCAGGAAGGAGTCACGCGCTTCCGAGCGCGCTCCGGGCTCATCACGTCACTCAAAAGTCCGCGAGCTAGATTTCCCCCAGCAGCTGTCGGACACTCCCACGCCACGTTTCTGCTACAACATGCTTGATATGATCGCTTTAATACACTGGTGATTTGACTAAAACTCGAGGGCGATCTTCAGCAATCACTACATTCAATACCGATGTTTTCTTCTGTTTGTTTACCTGAATCGGTCATCATGAGATTCCTGATATGAATGGGATTCCTGTTGCTTAGTGAGAGTCGGTTCTATTTTTGCACTATTCTTCTTCTGCACAAAAACCTTTGGTTATTAAGTGATACTGAAGTGTTTCAGAGCTGACGCCAGCTCTTTTGATGCAGGAGGACAGTGTTTTTGGTTTTCTCCTATATCATTTTTCACACTGCTGCCAGGAGCTGAAAGGTTCTTTGATTTCTACGACACAAGCGAAGCCAATAACAATACTTTTAATCACATCATGCAACTGAAACTATAAAAGTAATGTATATTGACTTTCCAAAGAGATGAGAAACCATGGTTTTCTGATTTCCACTCGCTCCGTGCATGAATTTACACATAGACATGCCAACACCATTATGTATATTTTCCACAAATACATACCCATACATATCCACAAAATGCCTGGTCATTCTGTCATATGCTTACTGCCAGAAGGTAAAAGAATAGCTGCTGCAGTTTTAGCCAGACCATATAAATAATTATACAGTGAAATTTTATTTTAGTGATTTATGCTTCCTTCACATCTGCTCATGGAGAGGCTTTGACATCATCTTGTTCATTCATTCATTCATTCATTCATTCATTCATTCATTCATCTTCAGTATCCACCTTATTCTGATCAGGGTTATGATGGCTCTAAAGTCTATCCACCTATCTGGGTACAATGTGGAAATATACAGTCAGTGGTAGCTCAGTGGTTAAGACATTGGATAACTGATCAGTGTAATCCAACGTCAACTGCTCAGTTGTGTATATCAGTTGATCACACAGCATCATACACAAAAACACCCGTTTGCACATTCATTCACATCAAGGGGCAATTTTTTACATAGTCAATCCACCTACAGTCATGTTTACAGACAGTGGGGGTAGCCAGGAGAACTTGGAAAAAACCCATATTGACACAGGTAAAAAATGTGAAACACTACACAGACCCGAGCTCAAGATTTGCTCAAGGACCCTGGAACTGTGAGGTGGCAACAATAAAAGGAATGAATCAAAGAACCCATTTTTTTCTGAAACTGTATATTATATTAATTAATAAATTGGATCTGCACTATGATTCTCACTTTTGGAATTTACACCTCTCTTTTGCTGCATGGTGTCATGTAAATGCTAAAGAGTTCTCTGCAACAGTACTATTACAGAGACCTCCCTGCCCCCTCATCAACACCACCACCACCTCTGAAGCTCATGCCTGTCACCTGGCATCTGAAATAAGAAGGGACACCTGCCAGCAGGATGCCCACCCTTCTCAGGGTTCACAGGAGGGTGTGTTTGAGCTACATGTCCATCAGCGATGTGAACACTCCATTTGGTCTCCTTCTGCCCTTACCCAGGCCGTGTTTTGAGAGGTCCAGTCATATAGTTTGATCTGTGACAAGCAGATGACCTTTTCCTTGAGTCTGATGTCTGGCTTCATAACATCATGCTGTTGCAGTACATCTAAGAAACGTGGCTCACCTTCACTGACATGGGTTAGAAGTTTCACAAATCTGTTACGAGGGAATGTAAAGTGAGGTTGTTAGAGTGCTAGCAATGATACAATAGGGCTAATATGAAATGTGATGAACAATCTCAATTCCCAAAAAGTTGGGACACAGTGTAAAATGTAAATAAAAACAGAATGCAATGATTTGCATATATCACAAACCCATATGTTATTCACAATAGAACATAGAGAATATATCTAATGTTTAAACTGAGGAACTGTACCATTTTAAGAAAAAGTAAGGTAATTTTGAATTTGATGGCTGCAACACATCTCAAAAAAGTTGGAATGGGGCATCAAAAAGCTGGAAAATTAAGTGTTGCTAAAAAAGAAACAGCTGGAGGTGTTTCTGAGCCCATGCAGTGATTTCCATTACAGAGTCATGCCTGTTCTTAATGCAGTGCACTGAGGGCCTGAAGAGCACAGGCATGTAATATTGATTTTCACCCTGGTCCTTTGCGCGCAGAGATTTCTCCAGGTTCTCATAATCTTTTGAAGATATTATGTACTGTATATGATGAGATATTCATAGTCTTTGCAATTTTACATTTAGGAACATTATTCTCAGATTGATCCACAAATTGTAGACGTAGATTTTCACATATTGGTGAACCTCTGCCCATCTTTACTTCTGAAAGACTCTGCCTCTCTAAGATACTCTTTTTATACCCAGTCATGTTACTGACCTGTTGCCAGCTGTTTTTTTTAATAACACGTACTTTTGTTGCCTCATGGCCATCAAATTCAAAATTACCTTATATTTTTTCCTTAAAATGGTACATTTACTCAGTTTATACATTAGGTATGTTTTCAATGTTCTATTGTTAATAACATATGGGTTTATGAGATTTTCAAAGTCATTGCATTCTGTTTTTATTTACATTTTACACAGCATTCCAACTGTTTTGGAATTGTGGTTATAGTAGTGGAAAAGTTTTGATTGTTTTTTTTTTGTACTGATTGATTATGCAGCCTAGAAAACACAGTTTTGGCTGACCGTAAAAACCATCACGGTGATAAACTGGTAATGTTGAATAATGTTTCTTGATCCCAAAATTTAGCATTTTCTTTACTTTCATTCTTCAGAATTTTATGAGAAAGTCACACAAATTAAAGGAAATGAGAGCCATGTGGTTACATTTTGTTTATTATTATTATTATTATTATTATTATTATTATTATTATTATTATTATTATTATTATTATTATTATTATTATATATAATTACTATACAGTCTTACAGTTCTAGGGTCTTAGATTCAACCCTGAACTCAGGTCTGTCGCTGTCTGTGTGGCATTTCACAGACATGTTCTGCCCATGTCTATTTTTGCATCATGTTTCCCACCTCTTGCCCCTTGTTGTAAATAAGTGTGTGAATGAACGGGTGCATTGCGCCCAGCTCAGGACTAGCATCCCATCCAAGGTGTTTTCTCGCCTAAGGCCCAGTGTTCAATGTTCATTGTGTGAATAGTGAATATCAGCTCCCCAGATAAAAATTCAGTCACACCCACAATCAGCAGGGCCGTATTGTACATTGTCAGTAGGTTACACAATTGTACATGATGCATTAAAAGACGTATTGACAGAGATAGTGTTGTGTAAAATGGTTGGAAGCTGGTTGTTATCACATTTGGTATAACAAAAGAATACCTGTCAAAGAAATTTGCTTAATGTGTTTCATGATATATGGTTCAATGCATCTATTAACAATGGGATAGCCTGGTGGCATTATTTCAAACAGAGCAAACTCCAGCTGAATTTTGCACACAGTTAGTGGAATAGTGGGCTAAGTCTAACAGGAAGACACACTCAAGGCACTGATGTAATCCTTACCTGACAGTATTGATGCTGTTATTGAAACAAGGGAACGTGTAACCAAGTATTAGGGAAAATATGACATGCTCAATTGTACAGCCTATATGAACTGGAATGTCTACATGAGGTCTCATTAATACACATTGCAGAAAGTTTGGTTTTTCTAAGTGGATAGCCGGCAAAGCATGGCCCCTGATAGCTCTTCAGAGATAATTAAATCTTGGTCTTAAAATATAAATGTGCAGATGGAGTGTACTGTAAAAATGCAAATCCTTCACCTTTCGCCAGCTTAGTTTTGACAGTGACGTGAGATCATGCTCAGTTAGGCCCTATGGTGAGTTGAGCTCTGTCAGGTGAGGGGGTGACAGGGCCGTATGGTGGAGCTCCTGTCTGTGACAGGCTGTCATTGGGAGATGTGTGCCATGTGGCTGTCTCTCAGCCTGTCTGTGGGCTGAAGGATGACCTCTCCTGCTCACTGGGGCTTCACCAGGCCTGCCATCATTGTCTCTCAACTCTCGCTTTGACAGCAGACATGACGCCCAAGACACATCAGCCTCGTCTACAGGTAGATCCACTCTGTGCACTCAGTGATGGCTTGTGGCCAAGAGATGGAAGAGGAGAGAGGGTGCCTGTGTGTGTGTGTGTGTGTGTGTAAATGAATAAGTCCCTCTTTCCCTAAAGTGTGTGAATGATTTCACATTGAAAGATTTTTTTTATTTGATGTGACAAGTAAAGTGCTTTCTAAATCATAATCTAAAACTGCAGACCAATCTTAAGACTTTGGACTGTGTGACAAGGGCTCAATGTTATTTGTTTGTTGTTGTAATAGTGAAAGGTGCGTGTATCATGATTTAGAGGGTATTTTCACAGCTTATCCATCACATATGACATAAATGCATTTCTGCAATTAACTGTCCCTCCTGATGGGGTAATTTAGTTTGATTTGTGACTTGATTCATGAGTCTATAGAAAGCCATCAACAGATATCCTTGACATTTCGTAATTTTGCTAAACAAAAAAATTAAGAGAGTGAAAGGGACAGACACGAAAGGTGAGGGCTCATCATTTGTCCACATTCCCCACCCCCTGGTTGCTATGATCAGTTGAACTAAAGGTAAGAGAAATGTAAATGCTAATACAAACTCCTACTGTAATTGATCCAAAAATAAAATGGGAATGTTAGCATTATTCATATATATTCAAATCATGCAAACAGGCCCTGGAAGCTTTAATTTCTTGTTTATCATTTTACTATTTGGGTTACTCTTTGTGAATGGTTTAATGTGACCCTGCAAACATGTATTCCTTAATAGTTCGTCAAAGACAATAAAAACAATTGTATAATCCTGAAAGACTTTCACTAGGGAAAAACAGCCTCATCAGACAGCTAGTTCCCTGTATATGAAATAAAAGCCCTATATTTTTCATCTTAAGTATTCACAGGTAAGTATAGTACACACTGAAACCCAGAAACCTCTAGTGCAATCAAGAAACCTCTAGTCTAATCAAGTGTAATTTGAGAATATTTTGTAAACTTAGTATTGTGAAGTTCTATCTGGGTTAAGGTTTAATGCCAGTAATAGGAACTGTAAATTCTTGATATGTAGTACTCTGCACATAATTATCAAAACAATGTGAATGGGAACAAAGTGAAGCAGTGTGAGATGCTTTGTGATGTGAACACATCCTCCTCTCCCAGCTGTGATATCAGACTGTGGTTGGACATATTTGCATGCTCAGCACTGTTTGTCTGCAGTAATTCATCACCAGCCTCTGAAGTATTGAAAGCATCAACATCCGTCAGCATTCTGTCAATGGTGTCTGTGTTTTTAAAAGAACACAAGAATTATTTCACATCAGGAGTGTATATAACAGGCCACTTACTCCTAAAAGGATAAAAACAAGTGGCAGATTGTTCTACCTTGGCACAACACAACACTGAAACGGGAGCGAAAATGATAGCTGACAAGAGTGCAAATTAGCGCTTGCAAGCCTTTAGAAGGATAGTTCAGGGAAGAATCAAATTTATACCAAAATAAATTTGATGAACTTAGTGTTATGAGGCCACATACAATCTGGGTTAACTTAATGAAAGAAAGAACCATATAAGACTAAGGTGACTTAGGGACAAAATCGTTTAGTGATCAAAATTAACATTAATACAGGCTCACAGGTTAAGTTATTAACATTGATTCTCTCATTACAGTGGCACCTGCCAAGGGGTGGGACATATTAGACAGCAAGCAGTCAGTTCTCAAAGTTAATGTTTTGGAAGCAGGAAAAATGGCCAAGCTTAAGGATCTGAGTAACTTTGACAAGGGCCAAATTGTAATGGCTAGACAACTGGGTCAGAGCATCTCCAGAATGGCAGGTCTTTTGGTGGGTTCCAAGGAAGGCCAACCGGTAAACAAGTGACATGGTCATGGATGCCAGATGCTCATTGATGCATGTGGAGAGCGAAGGCCAGTCTGTCTGGTCCGATCCCACAGAAGAGCTACTGTAGTTCAAATTGCTGAAAACGTTAATGCTGACTATGATAGATGATACATGTGGGCTGCAAAGCCACAGACCGGACAGCGTGCCCATGCTGACCCCTGTCCATTACCGAATGTGCCAACAATGGACACAGGAGCATCAGATCTGGACCATGGAGCAATGGAAGAAGGTGGCCTGGTCTGATGAACAAATTTTTTTTCTTCTGGGATGTTATTTTACCCAGGCAATTTTTATTTGCCTGAACAATGTGGGTTCCAAGGGTCACTTTGAGCTATTCATGGCCCTATTCAGGGCCCTCGGAAACATCCCCCCATAAATTGAAGAATTTTTGCACAATTTTAAATGGTGGTCATAACTCTGGTGCACAAGTATGATTTGGACCATTTCACTCATAGACTAGCCTATATTTAAAGTATGTGAAATATACACTCACTGGCCACTTTATTAGGACCACCATAGTAACACTGGGTAGGGCATCCTTTTGCTCTCAGAACAGCCTCAATTCTTCGTGTCATGGATTCCACAAGGTGTTCATGTTGACAGGATTGCATCACAATTTCTGCAAAATTGTCAGTTGCATATTAATGCTATGAGTCTCCTGTTCCACCACATTGCAGATTCCTGTTCCTGGCTGACAGGAATAGTCAGTTGTCAGTTGGTCAGTTGTCAGTTGCACATTAATGCAATGCTTCTCTTCCACCAAATTGTAAATTCCTGTTCCTGGCTGACAGGAAGGGTACACAATGTGGTCTTCTGCTGTTGTAGCCCATCTACCTAAAGGTTCAGCATGTTGTGCTTTCTGAGACGCTTTCCTGCTCACCACGTTTGTAAAGTTACCATACCATACCAGTGTTGTCAGCTCAAAGTCTGGCCATTCTTCTCTGATCTCTCTCATCAACAAGACACTTGTGGCTGCAGAACTGATGCTCACTGAATGCTTTCTGGAGTCCCCCCACCCCACGCCCCAGCATTCTGTGTAAATTGTAGAGACTGCAGTGTGGGTAAAATCCCAGGAAATCAGCAGTCCAACAACCATGCCACTGTTAACGTCACGGAGGTCACATTTTTCCCATTCTGATGATTGATATAAACAAAATCTTGACCTGTGTTTGCATGTCTTTATGCGTTGCCCTGCTGCCATTGTCTGATTAGATAATTGCACAAATGTGTTCCTCATAAAGTGGTCAGTGAGTTTATGAGGGCATTTTAAACCATGGTTTTATATTGCCTTTAGCAGTTAGATTCATACCAGATCAAAACTTGAAGGAACCGTTTGTTATTCACTTGAGTGGCGGCACAGAACCCATCTCAGGTGCGTGAGAAAAACAAGTAAACAACGCGATTGCTCATTCGTTCCTCTCCACTTTACTCGTGCACTCTGACCCCGAGCGCCCGGATCAGATCAGACGAGTTTATTATTTCCCCGCGCGGGCGCTGTCTTGTTGTCGTGTCCTCGCACTTGCGCCCGAGCAGCGCGCGGGTAGACGGACGAGCGCGTGTGTCAGTTAAAATGACACGCGCGCCACTTCGCCGCGCGCCCGATGCTCTCATCACGTCGCCGCGCGCGCGCCTCGGGGCGCTGTGAGCGAGCTGAGTTGAGCTGAACTGAAGTGAACTGAGCTGTCCCTGCACCGCGCTGACACACAAACACACAGCTCGAGTGACGAGTCAGTTGATGAGAGTGAGTGACTGACGGAGGGCGCCGGATTTCTGTCGCGCCTCGTGCTCATGATCTCCAGCTGCCACATCAAAATCCGCCTTCAGTTACATTTAAGCAGCAGATGGGCGCGCGACAATCTGCCATACATTAAAGAAAAGATTCAGAGTAAAAAACTTAATTTAAGCTTTACTCCAGCATATGGCCACTAATTAGAATAAATTATTACTATTACCATGAATACACTAATGAATGTATTCATTATTTAAATAAATAAAATATTTAAATAAGTTGAATCTTTGTGTGTGTGTGTGTAAATGTATTGAGATAAGAACGTCAAGACTAAATGACTCAAATACACAATGGGCTTAATTTGCAATTTGTGTGAACGCACTTTACTGGCCAAACATAAAATGTTATAGCGCTCTCTGCTGGTTAACATTTACACCTGCACCGAGTTTAAAAACACGCTGTAATTAAGTACATAAAGGTTTCCCTTTCAGAAAATGTTCCAGATAACACCCCCCTTATAGCTAGAACTGTTAACCATAGAATAATCTTAAGACGTCTGTTTTTAAAAAGAGTGCAACCCAAAATTGATTTGAGCTATGAAATGAAACTGCATACAGCATGTGATATCTGGTGCAAATATGGACACTTTGAACTATATGTACACAGCAAAATCGCCAGTGTTGATTTAACACCCAGAGTGTTGAATTTACACCCTACAGTGTTTATATAAGTCCACTGGACTCAAACACTCTGGGTGTTAATTCAACACTAGTGATTTAACTGTGTAGTTTTTAAAACTGAAGTAATCTCGTTACCGTCCCAAAAAGAAAAAAAAGAAAAAAAAAATCCATGTAAAGATTTCATTCTGAGTGCTCCACTGGAGCACCATGGACATTTCGACAGCCAGTATTTGATTACAAATTAAATTGATTAGGCTGATGTCAACAACTTTGTCAAAGCATGACATCCATCGTGGGAGGAAATGACATTTAGCTAGCAAGGTTTTATATACACTACACTGCCAAACTTTGTTAACACCACACCCATATGTACTTGTGTGAACATCCTCCTTTGCTGTTATAATAACCTCCAATCTCCTGGGAAGGTTTTCCACCTGGGAAGGCTTTTGGGGTGTGGGTATTTGTGCTCATTCAGGGACAAGTGTTATTAGTGAGGTCAGGCAATGATGTCAGGTGAGGAGGCCTGGGCACAGTCGTTGTTCATCCCAAAGGTGTCCAGGGTTGAAGTCTTGTTCTTCCATACCAATCATGGCAAACCATGTCTTCATGGATCTTACTTTGTGCACAGGGGCATTGTCATGCTGGAACAGGTTTGGGTTAGACCTCTTAAGCGAAAATATAATGCTACAGCATATAAAGACATCATATACAAGTGTGTGCTTCCAAACTAATGGCAACAGTGATGGCTGTGATGGTCAGGTGGTCAGCTTTTTGACACAGTGTATCGTAAAACAGACTGAAAGTTGAGGTGTCAAACTTTCTGCATCTGTTTGAATTCAACCATAGCGACAGCCGACTGAAAAAATACATTTTGAAAAAACACATTTTCTATAACGTGTGGTACACTGGAGTTGTTTTATTTGGCAGTTTACAGTATATACACAGTACTTTGTTCTTGTGGTCCCTGTGAGTAGGCTACATTGGTGCTGTTTAACACAACAGCTTTTTGAACAACAAGAAGACACTTTGGGGTTTTTTTTGTTTGTTTTTGTTTTTACAAAGCCATTACCTAAGGAGAAAGGAAATTAGTCAAATTCACTTTACGTCAGTTACAGTTGAATAACATATGATTAACATAGTAATTACAAATCAAAACTCAGAAAAGGATACCGGACAGGACTAGATTGTTTATGTACTTTAAACATATTCTCATCTCTTAAGCTGTAAATTCATTATAGTCTGTCTTTCCAACAGATGGTAGTACTCCTACCAACTTCAACAGTCCAGAATAGTACAGAAATTGTGCTCATTTATACATCACCTTACACTGGTTTGCCTTTGTTAGACACCAGTTGTTTGTAATTTAATTTGCACAATTGTTTTTGACAGGTTAATATACACACACAACCATTCTTCTTTGTGCAGAATCTTCACTGAGATCTCAGTGAAGCTATCGCATGATCCTGGGTGCTGACCTGTCGTTACAGACCGTTTTCCTGAGACGCACTCCTCTACGGATGGATTTCAAAATATCGTCACCTTCTGAGAGGGGTGCTGGGTCCTGCTGGCATCCTAGACCAGCCTGGGCATCTGTCGGAAATGGGAACTGGCCATCTCCAAGAGCATGGGCACTAGCCACCAGCTCACCAATCTTCTCTACCAGGCTGTGGCGATTGGCAGCCAGAAGCTGGTCCTCCACTGTGCTGAGAGGCATAGCTCCAGGCTGCTGGACATGAACACGCATCCCAGTGTCTGTGCCCCAAGCCACTGGGTTAGGTAGGCTCATTCGCTTTGGTGAAGCTTTGAACTCCAGGTTCTCCAGAGATTCCTCATTGTACAAGCTTTCCTCACTGCCATTGTGCTCTGGGGGAGGGCTGGGGAAGCCGGGCGAGTCTGGCACAGTTGGTGTCTTGACTGGAACGATAGGAGGACGGATGTGAATTGGACCCACGTTAGATGGGGTGCGTCTCACGCCAGTTTTGGAGGATGGGGTCCGACGAATGGTTGCTGTACCAGAAGATATGGCAGATCCCCCTCCTCCTTTACCATTGGATCCAGGCGCACCATGGGCTCCTACACCTCCAGGAAGCCCCGCGGTGCTTGCAGGTCTCTTGGTCTGAATCATGCGACGGTAATTCTGGGCCAGATTGCTGTTCCGAGGAACAGTAGAAGATTTGTCGAAGTCTGACTGAGCATCACAGTCGACATCTCCATTCATTGAGTAGCTGTCATAGTCGGAAACTGTAAAATGATATCAGGGGTCATTAGGCATAATAAATGTAGCCATTATTACTGATTAGGTTTTGTTTGTGACAAAATGGCAGATTTTGATGTAAATTTAATTAAGAACGATCTTTTATTTTAATGGAGGTATTTATATTACAGATTATGGTCAGGTCCTTTTTAACTGAGGATTTCTACTTTAGAGGGTTATTTACAGAGGAATGTAAAATTTTATATAAACATACAAATATTTAATATAAGTGTTCAGGATATAAATTTTTTAAATACGAATGTTCAGATGCATGTACTGATGTCCATAATGCCTAAGAATATGTACTAAGACAATAGACAAGTGTTTTCGGTTTTGGTTTCTTATATTAGAGGCTCAGTAAAAATATCTATATATTGTTAATGCATATTTTTTAAATATTATTACTATTTTCATTACTATATACACTATACATACTGTCGAATATACACATTACTTTTATATTTCAAAACAATAAATCAAAGATCCTATTTTGTGAAGCTCAACAACATTTTGCCACACATCACAGCTATATTCCTTGGTCTTACCTATTGTTATGAATGACTAAGGGAATTTGGTCTGTTACCTCATATTTATACCCCTGTGAAACAATAAGTCATGGTTGAACAATATCCTGGTCCTAGTCACCCAGGTGTACTAAGAAAATTTTAAATATCAATGGGAATATATTTCAAGTACATTTTTCTCTTATGAATTCATGGGGTGCCAATAATTGTTGCAAACAAAGATATTTATTTGATAAACCTGTGTTTTGTTTGCAATTGTTTGATATCCATGAGAGCAGAGTATTTTCGTGATTTTTTTTAACAAAAGATCAAAAGGTTAAACAATAAAGACAATTTTTCACAGCCTTCTTTATTCATATTTACCATGGGTGCAAATAATAGTGGAGGGCACTATATATATATATATATATATATATACACACACACATACACACACACACACATACTAACCCTTATAAACTTTAATTGTTGATCTGGTAAAGCATTCTGTCAGGAAACATTTATTTAACATTTATAGGAGGAGTCATGAGTGTCAGTGCTCAAGACTGAGGGATTTGCACTTTCCGGCTTCTTGGTATCACTCTTGCTTTTTATTTATTTATTAAATTTTTTTTATTATTAACTTCAAGAGAGAAAACTGGGAAGGTAAGAGTGTTTACAGATGTCATAATATAACTGATAACAGGAAGTAACTTGTTTCATGGACATTTCACAACATTAAATGTAACTATAAATGGTTAAGAGTATGACATTGTTCATTATTAAATTAAATTAGAATTGTAAACTTGCTATAGCGTAAGAGGAGTAAAATACTTAGTAAAATACTACATTCTGTTAAAGGACAATAATAAGTTGCGGGATGGTGTGATGTGGGCCAGTGAGAAGCAGAGTTACTCTTGTCACTGTAAAGTTGAATTTGAGGCAGCAAGAACCACAATAATTTTCCAACAAATATAATTTTTAGCACTTTCATTCATTTTTGTTCTGTAACAGCACTCCCTATTGTGTTTTATTCCTTAGATATCTTATATGCCCACACTTGTCTTTCTAACTGCCTCTTATCCTCTAAGGAGTTTTTTTTAATGCTCTCCCCTCTCTATACATTCTTCCTGACATGTTGAATATCGATTGCTCATTCTTCTTTACCCATCTGTTATAGCTCTGCTAAATATTATACAGCTTTCTTCAAATCAGAAACAGATAGCAAGATGGTTATGGCAGTGTGTCTTTTCATTACATTTTTTCCTACTGATTTTGCAGTACTCTTGTTGTTTGGCTACTTAGAATGATTGTAATTAATCAACAAAAAAACTAACAAGTGTATATGTTCCTGCCATTTGCATTCAAAAGTCATGATTTGGCACTCAATGGTACCTATAGGACTGGGAGGTAAAAACCTGTAATACTGTGTAGGTATACATGTGGGTATATGTGAGTGTGTGTTTTGAGTGGGATTACCATGTGAGGGGATCGTATCTTCAGAGCAGGATGGAGTGGTGTTCTGTGTGCTGTATCCACTCGAATACTGAAGGGAGTCACAGCTGCTCTTCTGCTGCTCCATACTCAGACCACGTGTCAGAACCATGGCAAGCTCACTGGCTGCAGACATCGGTTTCCCGTGCTTGAACAGGAGGAAAGAAGTGAAGAGAGATACAGTCAAAGAGGGAAAGGAGATACATTTCCATTCAGTTAATGAAATTAATAAGCCATGCAGAGTTAGAAGTTCTCATTAGAGTCAAGTTAGTTATTTTCTATGAACCTTGACACTGATGTTCGTAGGATTCACTCTAGTCCTATATGGGTCTTCTGGGTGCAGAGATCCTCTTGCTCCACTAGGGGACTCCATGGTTTCACTCCTGCGCTGCAGTGCCACCCCCTGCTGCTCATAGTGAGGTATTTTCGACCAGTCTTGCTGCTGAAACAAAAGCAATGTATGTACAACCTATGCAACCCAAGTGTAAGCAGATAAGAACATTTGTAGTTATGTAGTAATTGCAAATATTAAAAGGAAACGAGCAAGTGGGTGTTACAATGGTGGCAAAATGGAGAGCAATTAATTAAAAGGGGAAAAAAAGGCACATGAAACAAAATTAATTAAATAATAAAAAGTCTGAAAAGCAAAACAGAACATGTATGAACTAATATTAAACGTGACCAACTGGCCAAAATAAAAACAAACCTTCCATTGATGAACTTTGGTTGTGGGTGAGGGGGATTGTGATCCAGGGGAATGATTATAGGATATAAAGGGGAGAGGTCTGATGGAGCCATTGTAAGTGTGAGCAAGGTGGAAAGTAGTAAAGGACGAGCCAAACTGTGGAGATGGAATGACATTTGGTCAGATTGTCAGAATGCTTATGGAGGACAGACTCCATTAAAGTCGATAAGGCAGTGTAAAAGAAGCAAAATCATATACAGAAAGTATATGCAGGGTTCTTGCCCTTTCTAGACCCTTTCACTAATGTTTTCAATGCTTTCTTACAAACTGAAGTCATTAACTGTATCATGAAAAAGGAAAAAGTGACATGTTAACTGTGTTAGTGCAGAAAATCAGAAACGGTCTAAAAGCAACTCATTTAGAATTTGGAGGTGATCAGAATTTGACCTTCATAACAGGATATCCCTATTTTTTCCCCACAATGCTTAGCTTCTATACATTTCCAAGCTTGGAAACAGCAGAATTTAAACTCCCGACATTTAGCAAATTTAGACATTTAAACATAATAGACCAGAGCAAGAACCCTGTCTAGGCCAAAACACTAAATCAGACCCAACAAATCTGAGGAAAAAGGAAAAAAAAACGAACAAGAAGCAAAAATTGCAAAAGTGTGAAAATGTTGAGTGCGAGAACATTTTATTGTACATGTTATTTGCAGTTTGATATGTTGTTGAGCTTGAGACCAGGATACAGATTACGGTGTACAGTGTAATACTCACTGCTATGGGAGAGCCACACTCGCTTATAGATGGACATGTCTCTGATGCTTCAGAGGACGCAGAGCTGGATGATTTCTGTTAGGAAAAGCAAAGATGTTACAGATGTGGTTACTTTCATTATGATAAATAGAGACACTCCTAGAAGTATGCTGTTAAATTTAGATAGTACAACTATAGGGTATAGGGTGTCAAACCCAAGGCCTACAGGCCAAAAATGGTCTCATTGCCTTGTAAAATAAAACATTTTAAAAAATACTGAAATGGCACTTAGTACCTACTGCTCAACATTTTCAAACAAGAGCTATCTAATTCACAGCAGACCAGTAGCATGTGCCACTGTACAGTAAGAGTGAGCTCACATCTCACAGGAATGAAACGTAGGGTAAAACATCTACCTGTTGCACTGGATGCAAATCAGACCTGTGTCTAAAACAGTTCAGGTTAGCCTTTAATGTGATTGAATGACTAACTCCAAATCCCAAAGTGCAATACTCAGTGATTTTATAGAGACCGACAAATATGTTGAAAAACAAAAAGTTTATGGAAAGCAAAGACAAAGGTCACTTTAAGGAGTAAGGACATTCTCCTTCTTCTTCTTGAGATGTCTTTCTTAAAGTTACTATATACAGTATTTGTAACATTTGGATAATATTACATAAACATATATTGATATAACTATTATATAGAGATCGATTACAAAAAGCATTAATACGTTTAATACGTATGATCACAAAATAGAGCCTAATATATATAAAACCTAATCACCTAATATTTAAATAGTTTCTGTCCGTTTCTACTTTGAGATCCAAGGTGTACATTGTTAGAAAAGATAATGTTTAAAAAAAAAAAAAAAAAAAACTTGGATTAGTGAATCACCTGGCTGGTAATGTCTGATGGCATGGGAGAAGGAGGTTTGGAGTGCATGTTGGCATCATGAGAGATGAATCCAGAATCATGCGAGGAGACGCTGCTCAGGCGATGAACGCCACCTGGTGGTAAATGTACCAAACTAAAAGACAAACACAAATTTAAAAAATATTTTCTGTAAATTAGGAATAAAAGTGACCCATCATTGTGTTCAGACTTAAATAATTAGCGTTTTTTAATCTTTTAAATGATATGTAATAACCATTATATTTCAAGAGATCTCATAAAAATCATCGTATTTCTATGCAATAGATCGGTTAATCCTGTTAGGATTTTTCTGGCTCTGCCCCTAAACTGAAGCAGCTCTGCCTCTTTTCCTTCAAAGGAAACTCAGAAGGCATATTTAGTTTCAGCTAAAGTAGTGGGATTAGTTGTGGAAAGGTGAAGACTTGTCAATGTTCAGCAGACTACTCTATAAATAACAAACTACTCCTTTAATAGATGGAGTAACAACCAAATCCAGAACAAAAATCCACTGTTTTGCACTAAAATATGAAACCAATAAATGGATTCTACAGAAAGAGTATATGTACCAGCAGAGCAGTGTAAAAAAAATAATAAAATAAAATAAATTGATCTGATGTTTTAAGCACCTGCACAGGCTGCTCTTTCTGGATCCTGTACTGCTTGGGGAGGAGGGGGGAGTCTGGTAGGACCAGCTATAGTCAGAACCCTTCAAGTCCAGAATAACCTAATAAAGAAAAGAAATATACACATATAGGGTTTTGTACAGAATTTCTACAGTAATATTTTCCCACCACTTTCAAGGTGCATAATAAGTATAACACAGACCAGCATTTAATCTCAAATTACAGTACATCACATGGCTTTGACCTAAATTAAAGAGCTAATAGAGAAGACAGGAGCTACATCTCTAACTAGATACAATAGAAAAATATTAGCCCCTGTTTCTGAATGCCTTGTAACAATACTAAATAATTAGCTAACACTATGCTAACTGTCACCATGCTAATTGCTACTGGGCATGACTGAGTTTGTGACCCTGACGACCAGAATAAAGCAGAGCAATACATTTCTGGGAAGCATCCCTGGCCCTTGTTTTAACCACAGCCTTTAATGTTAATTTTCCAGCCATCTGACAGCAAGAAGTAGTGGAATAAAGTTAGCGAGCAGATAAGTATTAGATAGCTGCCACTTGCTGACATGCTTTATACACACAAACAATTGATACTCTGGTCTATTTTCAGTCATTTGACTCCCTGCTGATAGTGGAAATTTGTCTCTACCTCTTTAGTCATTAGTCTGTCCGGCTGCATCACTTCCTCATCTGTATACTCTGCTATAAAAGATCAGGCTCCAAAGCTTCAGCGTTCAGGCTAATACCTCCATCAACAATCATCTTGTTGATCTCTAACTAGCCAGGTCGATACACTGCTGTAACAGCATAATTTTGTCGTAATACTGCATTGCAGTCTGGGACCTTGAACATTTATTCACAGCACAGTTAAATATTAGTATTTATAAGATTTTAAGCATCTGTATGAACCCTTACAATAAGTCCTGAGAGTCTATACTAAAGAATCTAAAAGAGGGTCTGGCCATAATGGTAAATTGTAAGTTTATGATATGTACGGTAACGTGAAAATATAAGTACACCCCATAGAAATTGTTGGCTTTTTTGACATCTGGACAAGAAAACATTTGGTCCTCTTTGAAACAATGTCTATTAATGATAATACAGGGCTCCAGATGGCGACTAAAATGGTCGCCAATGCCACCAACTTTTTAATTTTGCGACCATGTTTTTTCTGCCAGTCGCCAGTGGCCACCGTTACCCACAAACAAAATTTTAAAACAAATTAAGTAGAAATGATCATACAGTATCTCACAAAAGTGAGTACACCCCTCACATTTTTGTAAATATTTGATTATATCTTTTCATGTGACAACACTGAAGAAATGACACTTTGCTACAATGTAAAGTAGTGAGTGTACAGCTTGTGTAACAGTGCAAATTTGCTGTCCCCTCAAAATAACTCAACACACAACCATTAATGTCTAAACCACTGGCAACAAAAGTGAGTACACCCGTAAGTGAAATTCTCCCATTCTCCCTCCCCGGTGTCATGTGACTTGTTAGTGTTGCAAGATCTCAGGTGTGAATGGGGAGCAGGTGTGTTAAATTTGGTGTCATCACTCACACACTCCCTCATACTGGACACTGGAAGTTCAACATGCCACCTCATGGCAAAGAACTCTCTGAGGATTTGAAAAAAACACTGAGTTGCAGCACGGTGGCCAAGACCATACAGCCGTTTAACAGGACAGGTTCCACTCAGAACAGGCCTCGTCATGGTCGACCAAAGAAGTTGAGTGCACATGCTCAGCATCATATCAAGAGGTTGTCTTTTGGAAATAGACGTATGAGTGCTGCCAGCATTGCTGCAGAGGTTGAAGGGGTGGGGAGTCAGCCGGTCAGTAGACCATATGCCGCACACTGTATCAAATTGTTCTGCATGGCTGTCGTCCCAGAAGGAAGCCTCTTTTAAAGATGATGCACAAGAAAGCCCGCAAACAGTTTGCTGAAGACAAGCAGACTAAGGACATGGAGTACTGAAACCATGTCCTGTGGTCTGATGAGACCAAGATAAACATATTTGGTTCAGATGGTGACTGGCACAATGTCCAGGGTGTACCCCGCCTTGTGCCCGATGATTCCTGGGATAGGCTCCAGGTTCCCAGTGACCCTGTAAAGGAATAAGCGGTAGAAGATGGATGGATGGATGGTTCAGATGGTGTCAAGCGTATGCAGCAGCAACCAGGTGAGGAGTACAAAGACAAGTGTCTTGCCTACAGTCAAGCATGGTGGTGGGAGTGTCATGGTCTGGGGCTGCAGTTCATTGAGGGAATCATGAATGCCAACATGTACTGTGACATACTGAAGCAGAGCATGATCCTTTCCCTTTGGAGAGGATCATGCATCATATCCTGCATCATAACGACCCCAAACACACCTCCTCACCTAAAGAAGCTGAGGGTGAAGGTGATGGACTAAACCCTATTGAGCATCTGTGGGGTATCCTCAAATGGAAGGTGGAGGAGAACAAGGTCTCTAACATGCACCAGCTCCGTGATGTCATCATAGAGGAGTGGAAGAAGACTCCAGTGGCAATCTGTGAAGCTCTGGTGAACTCCATGCTCAAGAGGGTTAAGGCAGTGCTGGAAAATAATGGTGGCCACACAAAATATTGACACTTTGGGCCCAATTTGGACATTTTCACTTAGGGATGTATGCACTTTTGTTGCCAGTGGTTTAGACATTAATGGCTGTGTGTTGAGTTATTTTGAGGAGACAGCAAATTTACACTGTTACACAAGCTGTACACTCGCTACTTTACATTGTAGCAAAGTGTAATTTCTTCAGTGTTGTCACATTAAAAGTTATAATCAAATATTTACAAAAATGTGAGGGGTGTACTCACTTTTGTGAAATACTGTATGTCTTGTTGTGTTAGGCTACTGAACTCTCATCTCCTCTTGCGCCTGCGTCTACCTGCCCTATCGTGTGCACTCCTGTATGGTTTCCAATAAATAAACTCTGCACTCTTGTCCTGCAGTGGTTGACGCGTCGGCTGTATGGATGAACAGAAACAGGTTTAACGTCACATTTATTGGGTTAAAAATTGGAAGTGTAAACTTTATTAAAGGTGTTTCATTTAGTTTGATGTGGTTTAGTTTGTTGGAATTTGAATTTATACGTTATATGTAGGCAAGCTAACTGCGTAGTAAACTAACATTAGCCAGCTGACAAGAAAACGAAATTCGCAAACGAAAAATATCAGACTTTTTCTCATTCCCTATCCGTCCAAACCCTGCCTCCTCTACATCAGATGCCTACGATGTTGAGACCAACTCGACCAGTGAAAGTGACATTTGAGCCTGTTTCAATTGTTGTGCAGTCTTTTACACATGATGACAGCCAAGCGCAGCGAGTCGAGTCTTCTTCTCCTGTCCCTGTGGCTCCCATTCCGACAAGACCATTTAAATCAGCTTGGCTACAAGAGTTCGCCTGGTTACGTTCTGACAATGGGAAAATGTACTGCACCTTTTGTGTTAAAGCAGGACAAGATATTGCTGCTAAAACAGAGTTCATTACCAGTTCGAGTCATTTTAAAAAAAAGAAACCGTGAAGAAGCATGGTGACCATAAAAAAACATAAGAACGCCAGGGATTGTGTCATTGCTAGGTCTGACCCTTGTGCCACCCCAATCGTGAAAGCAGTGCAATGTGCTAGTGATAAAGTCACAGAAAAAGAGATGAGGGAATTGAAAATAAAATTCAATGCAGCCTACATGTATAAGCAGGAAACAACTAATTGTACAGAGTTGAATAAAAAAGTGAAAAAAGAAAGTTATGACTGGACATTTAAGTATTTACAGTAATATGATTCAATATGATACTCAACATTGCACATGTTGTGTATGTAAAGAATACATTGTGTAACTATGGGAGGTAGCCGTTTAACAATGATATCATATGTCATCACTATATTTTGGCTGCTGAAATTTGAATTGGTGCCTAAATATTTTGGATGGCTCCTAGATATTTTTTTTGTCTGGAGCCCTGTGATGTACTTGAACAAAACCACAAGGAAAATTACCTTTTTCAATCATTTATTCAACAGAAATATCAATATATGTGATATCCGTGGCCTCAGAAGCTAGGATTGCCCCCTTTATCAGAAAGAACGTCTTGTCCACCAGGTTTCCCGAAATTTACCACCACTCTTTCATGCAATATTCTTCAGTTGCGAGATGTTTGATGGTTTTCTTGCATGTACTGCCCGTTTCAAATCCCCCCACAACATTTCAATGGGATTCCAATCTGGTTCTTGGAGACGTCTTTTTGCATCAGATGGTCTGCTCTTTTGTAGATGATTTTCCTTACAGTGGAAAAATTTGGAGATCTTTTTAAATCCCTTTCCAGACTCCTAGGCATCCACAACCATTTTTCTGAAGGCCTTACAGAACCCTTTAGATCTTGGCATGATGACACCACACACCTCAATAACAAAGGGAACACCAGACACTAGATATGAAAGGGGTATAAATAAGACCGGTTCCACCTGCACTCCCTAATAAGGTTCTAATCACGGACACCTTGAACACCTGATTCTAATTTTATGGATCTGAAGGTGTGATACATGTAGGGGTGTACTTACTTTTTCTATGTGACTGATCTGTTTGTCATTATCAAATGACGCATGAAATTAACCTTTTGTAGAATGCATCACCTAGGCACTGTTTCAAAGAGGATTTTAAAAAACACACAATTTCCATGGGGTGCACTTATTTTTTTTCACATGACTGTATGCACTTTTTTCTCAGTGTATTGCATATGAGCACCTGTTCACTGGCCTCTGGCAGTTTATGTGGATCAGTGGTCAGCACAGAAAGATCATCCATAATGGCCTGGAGATGAGTAACCTCTCCCAGCATAGAGATCTCTCCATTCTGAAAATCAAAAAAACACACCCGATCAGTTCAGACGCTTCATACTTCACTCCATATTTCAAGCCATGATTATGCTGCCCAGTGTTCTCTAGGCTCACCACTACAGGCTGAAAGAAGCTAATGAAGTTGCAGTAGCGGCCCCTCTCTTCAAGGAGGGCTCGGCGCACGGCTTGCTTCTCCGTCTCCTCCATCAGTAAGTACATGTCGCTCACATCCTGCATAGCACTGTCCAACTGAGGCTGCAACCCTCCTCGACCTGTAAAAGATAAACAGGAAAAGAAGAAACAAGAGAAGGTGAGGCCTAATGGAGGAAACAAAAAATATCAGAAGTAGATTATAATAAATGGAATACTAATAGGGATACACTGTGCATGGGTAGATGCACAAAACTGCAATATGGACTGGCAGGCAGCATTTATGATCAGTGAGAACATGTGATATATCCGAAGAGTATGCTAGCTAATATGTAGATATACAGATGTGGAATGTCAATATTAAGTCAAAGTATAATCAGCTTCCATGCAGGAAACCTCTAACTCAGGACAGTTAAAGAGATAATGAAAGGCAAAATGGATGGATCTTTATGCACCAAGAGATTAGAAGATATTAAATACAAACACCAATAAAATGAAAAAGACGCATGATGTGACAAAGACATGCACTACAAGCATCCTTCAATGACAGTACAGTAAAGATGGGTGATATCGTTTGCGATATACCAGTAGAAATTCTCCGCACAATAAGAATGAGTTTTCCCGTGATAATAACGATAAAGCCTAGTTGATGACGTATTTCTGTGTGCGACACATTCTCAGCTCACGTGCAGAGAGAAAACAAGTATGGAGTAAGGCGTATGTGAAGCTGAGGAGGAGTTTATCGCTAAATGAGGAGCTACCTCTACAATCTGGAACTGGTTTGGTTACAGAAAATCAATTTCACTTTTAGATCAATGTTGGTGTTTCTGAGGCTCTCAATACTGCATGCAGCTGTCACTTGTAGCCAAAAACAGTAGTGAATTGTATTATTTTACAATTTGGATTACTTCACATTTGAGCTTGGAGAAATGCTATTTCATTCTGCTGTGCACTACTTGTTGCATGGTCTGAGTGGCAGTAAAGTTCACTTTGACTTTGATTTATATCGTCACTAATATTCTTATCGCGATAAATACCAGAAAATATTTGTGATATAGTTTTAAGTCCATATCGCCCATCCCTACAGTACAGCATGCAGAAAATTAAGCATGGAGTAGAAACAAATGCATTTGAGCTAAATGAAATGGTCTACAGGCTAAATACGGTAGGTAATAGCTTGTGTTTCAATACATACCTGGGAGTTCTAAAGTTTTTATGGCACACAGGTCAAGCAAGCAAAAGCACGAGAGAGATAGAGACAAACCGCAAGTGAGATAAAGAGCATCAGAGACAAAAGATTGCAAATGTGAGGAAGGATGCAAGAGAGTCCAATAGTGAGAAAGTCAAGAAAGCACAAACACAAGTTCAAAACAAAGCACAGTTATTAAAAACCTTAGTAAAGGTGACAAACAGCAATCTGCGGTAGGTCTCTGAAATATAATGCATCGTGTCTCCACCAGGGGGTGCCACAGAGCTGAAATTATTGTTGTAGCATTTGAAGTCATCTCACATGATTTATACACAGCATTGTTGAATTCGTGAATCTGAAGTTGTGGATTAATTTTCTAGCACAGAAGCTCTGAGAGTATTGTAAGCAATAATCCAAATCACAGGTTTATATTAATACGCTTGTTCTAATGCATTACTGTTGTTTCTAATAATTACTCATTTACAGGGACTTGAATGGTAGATGATCCACATACTCAAAAACCAATAGCAGACAGATAAAACATTTTGTTATTTAACAAAGATAAATATTCTGTAACATTTTGTAATGATGGAGTCTTGGCACTTTGTAACGGTTGGAGGTAAAGCTGTAACTAAGTTTTGCATAACGAGAGGGTCTTTAAGATGGAAGACTTTGCACTTTCTTGTTTCTCGGTAACATTACAATCTGCATTTTTCTGTCTTAACATAAACATTTGCAAATCACTATGGTATATGAGGATTTAAACACTTCTGGATGTACTGCTATTCGAAAACAATCCACTTCAATGTGGGAACACCACATACACACATCACACCACCCCAGTGTGGATTATTTTCCGATAACAGTGCTTTTATTCCTTACTTATCCAAGCAGCAGAAATGAGCGGAGTTTGGAGTCCTATCACTCTCTAGTGCTAAACACGATGTCCATGTCAGTCTTAGCAGAATATAAAATAAGGACATGTAGTTTGGTTTGTAGAACGTGAAGCAAGCAGTTACGGTGGTAAAAAGGAACAGAATGCAACACACCTTTCCGGGCTTTTTTCTGTAGCTTCAGAGTATCAGAGGACTTCTTCTTGATCTCCTGTCGAGACCGTTTGTATTCTGTAACCCAGAAATAAAAACAGAATTAATGAGAGAACTGGCATCATTAAGAAATACAGATAAGAAAGACTAAATTCAGTCATCAACCATACCTTTGGCATGATCTTTATCTAGAAGAGCAGCCGTCTTCTTCCACTCCTCTATCCTGTCTTGGAGTGGTGTGACCAGTTTCTCCATGAGAGCACTGAGTGTTGTGGAATACCAAGGCATCAATAAAAAGTGATGCATAAGCAATGTGGATATAAAAGCATCTCCAGTGTTTATTAGGCCTTTAATGGTAATGTGAGTGTAAATTCACTCACTGCAAAAAAAAATAAAAACAACCCATCAGACCCTTTACGCGATGGATTGATCGATGAGAATGTAAGGTCATCTCGACAGTGGAAAATCAATGCCTGGCATGGTCAGCTACTTTTTTCTCACTCTTAATTGAAGGGGAGGTTGGGCTAAAAGTAATAAGGGACATGATTGCATCGATCACTTACTTGGTGAAGTGTCGCAGTTTGGCCTCAATGCTGCGGTGGCGCATGCACATTCGGGTCAGAGCAGAACCGATGTCCCTGGTAGCACCTAGAAAAACAGGCATAATCGAGCATTAGGCAAACAAGAATCAAACACTGAAGTCATGACCACATACTGTAACCACGAGGCACTAGCTAGAAGGCAAGGCAGAGTTCAAAGTGAAAAGGCCGCTAACCAAACAAAAGGTCATGCAAGGTCAAAGCATTGTACAAAAGTCAGGTTACAACGTCCATGTTTAATTTGAAATGTTATGTAAATGCTTCTGAGACACAAAAATGGTATCTCTTGAATGAAACAAAATGGGGTCTTCAGTTCAGTTAGAACTCTATGCCATGTGACTATTGTGAACTACAACATAGCTTCTCATATCAAGATCAGTACAACACACAAGATAAAATATGCAAATAACGTACAGCTGAATTGCTTCTGAAAAAAATCTATTTGTGTAGATCCTACAAAATGCTCATCTATGTGAGCACCAATAAGTGCTTCGCGAGACTGAAGCAACAGAAATATGATCTGAAAGTAAAGTCCATATATCTGGGGGAAATCATGCTTGCATGTGTACACACATGTTTCCATAGCCCACGTCTGCAGTCTGTAACTAATATACGTTTCATAATGTTTAATAGCATTGATACGGTAATGTACGAAAGGTGGGTCCTCCCATTCTGCCTTTCCCCTCGCTCTAGCCAGGTCCAAAGGGAAAAGGAGGGAGCCTAGTAAAGGGATATCCCTCTATTCTTCCTCACAGTGTCTGCCTTTCCTGTCTGCTCTGTTTCCTAAAGATCATTATTGCAGGAGAGAATGGGAGAGGCCCGTGCTAATCTGGACTACTGCAGCAGCATGCATGGCAAAGCACGCTCAACCTTATTACACTATGTGTACCTAAAATATAGCTTATTTGTACTACATTTAACTCTGATTATGGGATACTCCCAAAGCACAAAGCATACAGTACACGCAGGTCTACAGTACAATACCAGTCCAAAATTTGAGTATGCTTGCTGTAAACAATTTCCTGAAGTAAATCTGACAATGCAATATCTACATTAATGTATACATACTAGAAAATAAAAGTATGTTATACTGCTCATTCAAAGGGAATTGTATGGTAGACACATCACACAATCTAACAATTAGTGATTTTTTTTTCTGTGAGAAGACATTTACTTAACATTTATGGAAGGAGTCTTCAGGGTCAGTGCTTTGTAACGGTTGAAACATTTTCTGCCACAGGAAAGATTTCAGAACAGGGGCTTTGTGCTTTCTGGTTTCTTGGTAACACGGCAAACTGTTTTTAAAAGCAACACATTTCTCAAACTAGATCCATCATAATATATTAAGAGCATAAAGAATTTTGATTCAGCATCCTGATCTTTGACAATCACAGACAACGTAGACCCTAAATGTTCAATAAACTTCTCATAACAGAAAGCTTTCCAATATTAATGATGACATTTTTCTATATTAAATATTAACACATTTAAAAAATCTTGTCTCTGTGAATCTATAAAATGTTACTATTTGCTATAAAATGGTACTATAAAATATTAATATATTGGAACTAGCACATTAATATCCACCCATATTCTGTACCGCTTATCCTACACAAGGTTGCGGGGGAACCTGGAGCTTATCCCGGGGAACTCGAGACACACAGTGTGCCAAACCATCACACACACATTCACACACTATGGACAGTTTGGAAATGACAATCAGCTTACAATGCATGTCTTTGGACTGTGGGAGGAAACCAGAGTACCCAGAGGAAACCCAGATGCACAGGGAGAATATGCAAACTCCACGCACATACAAGGCAGAGGTGGGAATCGAACCCCCAACCCCAGAGGTACAAGGAAAATGTACTAACCACTAAAGCCTAAAGTATTCTTATTTTTTAATTTTTTTTTTAACACACGTATGCTAGCAAATGTGCACAGTTGTACGCATGACCTTTCAAAGTATACTCCATTTCACATGTATGCATACGTAGGAGGTCGACACGTGCGTTACGACAACTTGCATTACTGTTCTAACTTGCACTCGTTTCTGACTCTTCAGTTTTTTCTTCGACTACCTTGAGAACCAACAGCCCTGGGTCACTGTTGCCACCTTGTGGAACAACTAAACAGTGTAAAAGAATTAAACGCGCATGTGCAACCTTTATTTAGTACACACGTACTCTGTTGATGAGGAAATTTGCGTGATACGCACTGTATGATGTTCCTAGAGTACGTAAAAATTGAAGTATACTTTGGGCTTTTGCCACCATGCCTCCCACATTAATATAAACCTGTGAAATCTGAATTACAGCTGACACTATTGTAAGAGCTGCTGTTAGAGAAGGTGAATCAAAACCTTCTGACCAATCAGGATTCCACAGCACTGTGGTGTAATCGGTTTTGTGCTGTGATTCACTGGGTGGGACATTGACTGCAGTCCTACAGTCCAGGTGACATTAAGAGGAAGGAAATGTGAAAGGGCAGAGAGCTGAACAAGGTCAGAATATGGAAAAAATAACTCACCTATCAATTGTCCTGAGCAAACTTGGATGTATAATGATCTGCACAGGTAATGTACCAGCTCTAAAATAAGATATATCCAGCACTGCATGATTTTTGACTTGAAATTGTGTGAGGTGGTCAAACATTTTATTACAAAAACAGACCCCCCTCCCACCCCCCAAACACATACACACACACCTGCCAGCTTCCCTTTCCCTTCCTCTCCCTCAAGGGATCAGCTGACAGCTCCATCCTGAAAGAGCTCAGAGTCTTCCTGCATCCAGCAGTCCCCTGGCCTTCTGCCCTGACCGGACGCATGCTACTCCCACAGATTTTCCCTAAGTCTGAGATGCGCCATTCAGCTTGCTGCCTGCTCCATCCAGCACCTGCCCACGCCTGTGGAAGCCATTTAGCTTCCAAAGGGGAGTTGCAAAGGGGTGCAAACAGGCACTCTGGAGGGACTACTCACATGGTTGCTCATGTTCGCCTGTGTCAGCTTATGAACACATGGAAAAACTATAATAAAGAGGACAGGAGCTACTTTAACTTTATAAAACTCAAGTGGTTGCATTTTGAAGAGGAGGATTTGGGACATCTGTTTTAAATGTTTGTCCGTAAGTATAGATATAAAAGGGAGCTCGAACAACCAGGACATTTCGCAAAACCACACTCATAATAGACGATTTTAATGCTGATCTGATTCTAATCCAAACTTAACCCAATTTGAGTAATTAGAAGCTTGTGTGATTTCAGCTTATCCGAGGGAAGACATTTTGCTGACAGAAAGCACGTACACGTTACACATTTTAGCATTGGTCCAAACACCTAATTTAAACAAATTTGCCTCACAGGTGTCTGAAATGATGATGACCAAATGTGTCAAACCCTTGCATCCATAGAATTCAGAGAAGCCGGAGTCATTTTCTTCTTTACCACAGATTTTCGGTCTCTTTTGCGGTCTGTTCCCCTGGCTCCTTCTCTCCATCACAGACGTGTGTACGTGTGCAGGTGCAGCAGAGACTGCCAGTCGCTCCGGGGCTGTGTGTGGAAGGCTGCAGTCTCCATGGTTTCTCTACACAGCTTGCTGAGGAGCGAATCAATGCCTGGCACTGCAACAGCATGTCAGTGTGAGCGAGTCCAACAAAATTATTCATGGAACGTCGCAGTTCAGCCCCGCTAACTTTCAGCTAGTTATCCAAAATACACACATTAATACAGCCTCATAGTCGGGCAAGTACAGCACAAGGACATAATTATGATCCATCAATTATGAAACTTCAGCCAATATGTACACACTCTGAATGACATTCTGTACACCATATATATGAAGATAGTGTTTTTTCTCATTGAAACTGAAATTACTCTAGAAGGAGGAATTCACGTCATACACTAATAGCACTTTTGCACTAGACAGTCCAATACAAAATGAGGAGAGGGTTCTTATGGTAAAAAAAAAACAACAAAAAAAACTGTGTTCCAAATTTGGTTGTTTTTTCTATGCCAAATTATCTAAACCCTGATTTTTACCTTTCTGGTAAAGCTATCAAGAGAACAACTCATATTAGTGGAGCCAGAAATAAAGCACACTATTGACTGGCCAACAAAGTACAATGAGAATCTCTTGCTGTATCTGTGTCTTCAAATGACAAGTGAAGGGTTGAGTGGGGAATTGAAGAAATGACATAAGACTGGTCTGAGGAATCCATCCATCCATCAATCTTCCATACCTCTTATCCTACATGTGGTCATGGGGGAGCCTGGAGCCTTTCCCAGGAAACTCGGGACACAAGGCAGGGGACACCCCTGGATGGGGTGCCAACCCATCGCAGGGCACCATCACACACCACAGACAATTTGGAAATGCCAATCAGCCTACAACACGTCTTTGAACTGGGGAGGAACCGGAGTACCCAGAATAAACCCAGAATAAACCAATGAAGCACAGGGAGAACATGCAAGCGCTGTGCACACAGGGCAGAGGTGGGATTCGAAACCCCAACCCAGGAGATGCAAGGTAAATGTGCTAACCACTAAGCCACCATAACCAATAAGCCACCATCTGACACATTACAGTGTCTTACCTAATTTGCACAGAATTAATGAAATCTCGATTAAAATGTCAGTTGTTCCGCTGTTTCTTTGTCATGCTGTCGCTTTGTCGCTTGCTCGGTGGTGCACACAGACATAGAAAATGAGAGGTCGTCCGTCGCTTGTAAGTGGAAGCCTAAGGTAAATCAGACCTATGAACATTCTCCATTGTTGTTAGTGTTTGTAATTAACACCTTAATTAATATTATGAAATCCACCTGACATCACCACACCACAATCTCCATAAAACCCCTTCTACGTTCTAAAATGAATAGTTCAGCATTTGGATTAATAACCGTACCACAGTACCTACTGGAAAAGTGCCGTGTCACAGATTGGCTGGTATATGAGTTACATAAAGAGACTAGAACTGCTTGCTTGGATAAAAATAGCATGTTGTACTTTCACTGCTAGCAATATGAACCCAAAATGCCTGGCAGATGCTTTAACATTGGCCTGCTTTCATTTGACCAAAATTATTATTATTATTGATTATACCAATGCCACAGAAAATGTAGCTCTGAGAACCCTCTAATCATGAGACCACAAAACAATATTGTCTGTTAAAAGGCTCATTTTCAGGATTCTTGATTGGTATTGAAAAGTTATTTCAATACTGTACGATTGATAAATTACAGTTTGGGTAACCCTAGAAGGAGAACTCCAATCCAGTGAATGAATCACTGATCATACTCTTATGGAGATAAAGCCGTACAGGGCATGTAGCACACTGGGACTCAAGCTTGGCAATATCCCTGTGGGAGAGCACTACTTTGTGCTCCAGAAGCAGGGTCTCAGCTGGCAGGGACAGTTTTGCTGGTGGAGCATGGTGGGGAGTAATTCCTCTGCGACTGAAACCCAAACATATACAAAATACAGGCTGCGTCAGTACTCTTAGTACAAATAAATAAATAAATAAATAAATCCTCTAAATGCAGTATTAGAGTGGGGAAATACATACACTTGAAATGATTTCCTCATGTTTGTGATGTTGATGTATACATAAGGGTGTGATCAATATGAATGAATGAACTGATTAATTACAGCTATTAAAAATTACAACATAAATCAAAAAATTAAATTCCAAAGCACTCGGTCTTCCCTCAGGGCCTAAATATCTCACTGATCCAACAGAATTACCCTTACAGATTCTACACACACTTGGACATTCGAATATTGAATGACGTTGTGTATAAAAGTTTTTCCGGGTACACACACTTTTCTAAACAGTGAGATTTAAAATGTCAGATACTATGTTTCACACCGAGACCAAACGTGAGTAGAAGTGGACAGGGGCAGGGAGAGAAAACCGACTGACTGGAATCATATGGGCCATCCGCTCTAAATTACTCAGGACTGTGTCTAAGCAAAGAAGAAATTTAAGGGGTGTCTGTGAGTGTGAATGTGGAAAATGTTTACTCTGAGACTTCCTGCCAAGGGGATCAAGCACTGCTGCTAAAAATACCCTTACTTCTCTTGTCATTTTCCAGATGTGTTTTGTGTTACCTCTAAAGAAAAACACACAGTTTTACAAGGGCTTTTCAGACAGAAGTATCACAACTGGATCTTGGGAATTTCATTGCTTCTTTTATTCCTTTCATCATACTGAACGATCTCTAACAGCTGATGTTCAAATAAAGCAACAGTTCTACGAATGCACTGTGAAAGGAAGTAACCTGTAACATCTTTACTTCCTTTTCCAAGCTCTGACTGATTTTCCTTTTCTCACTCTCTCCGTACCTTCTTTTTACAGGCTCTGGATAAACAAGCCATACTCTGTTCCACCGTTCACTTTATAAATACACAGTATATACATATGTCACAGTACACATCTATCTATCATATATATATATATATATATATATAAACACACACACACACACACACACACACACACACACACACACACACACACACACACACATATATATATAAAATGCATGAGCGAGAGAGAGAGAGAGACACACACACACATTAGCACCTGTATCTACTCACGGTTCAACACAGACAATTGATCAAAACATTACCTTGGATTCCCAGCCAGCCTCCACGTCAGCTCTAGAACTCCACACTGACTCATAATACTCACAACCCACTGACAGTCACCAGACTCCTGATTAAACACACACCTGTTCCTAAACTATACAAGCTTTTAAATAACTCTGGGTTGATCCTTGCTTTGTTTAGACTTTTGCCCATTTAGAACAGTCCAGTTTCCTCTTCACCAAGAAATCACTTTTTGTGTTTGTCTTTAACAGTAGGATGTACAATGTTTGTAGAAAATTGTAGAATTAATGTAATAATTAAAAATTCTGTCTCCCAACCTAATATAATAATAAATACATTGTACTTGTTGAAGTCATCATTTTGGTGAAGAGAACTAATTACGTTTAAAACGCTCGTGAGTTTACAGACTGCTTATAGCTCATATGTTTGAAATAATAACAGGAACTAACAGAAACCTGTTCTGTAAACATTCCACAACATTAAACACAATAATACCTTATAAAAAGAATAATAAGTCATTCGTTAATTTATAAAAGACTGGCACATTGTAGTAGTACAGGAGTAATAAAACACTTAAAGGGCACATTTCTGAATTATTACTGACAGATAGAATGGGATTAATTCTTCACGTATGTGCTGGTTGTGTGGTCCACTGCTTTGGATTTTCTAAATTGATCAGAATTCTTCCTGCAGGTTCTAGTCCCATCTAATGTAGCTAAGATGACTGAATGGATCCCAGCCTTCACCTCAAAACAGATGTGTCCAAGGGGACTCGGGAGCACGAGGTGGGAGACACCCTGGACGGGGTGCCAACTAGGGATGCACCGAATGTTCGGCAACTGAAATTATTCACTACACTTATAAATAATAAGTGAAAAGGCCGAATAAATTTGACCGAACAATGACGTGTTGGATTACGCAACCAAATAGCCTAGCAACCAGAGTGAGACGCACGAATATCACGACCTCCACTTCCGGCAGTGCGCTCGGAGAGATGAGGGGTTCCTGCTCAGCAAGCGAATGCTCTTCGGATGTTGACAACCTTGACATTGTTTACTGTGGACACGTGCATTTGTTTTGTTTCTGTTCCAGAGTTTTCGGTCACGTCGCGAGTCGTAAGGGAGTAGAGTATGGAAGCAGGTAAAGACGTATTTCTTTAAGGGCAGGCAGACAAATCCAAATAGTAATCCAAAAAACTTTGTAAAGACAGGCAAAGGGTTGGGCGATCGGCAAACAGGAATCAAAGTCACAGTCACAGAAAACAGGGTCAAAACACAAAAGAAGAAACAACTAGTACTATGGACTGGGAGCGGAAAAACCAGCAGGGACTAAATGAACTAATCTATAGTTTAAACTAAATCCATCAAGGAACAATAACAATGTATCTAACTATACTATATCTACTATAATACTCCAGTTGTACAGGGATGCAAGCGGTATATATCCCAATTATAATCAGCCGTATATAACCGAATATAACCATTTGTTAGCACTCCAATCCTGGGATAGGCTCCAGGTTCCCCGCATTCCTGAAGAAGGAATAAGCGGTAGAAGATGGATGGATGGAGGCTACAATGTGTACAGACTTCTTTCAGCCGAACATATGCTATTCAAGGGGGGCTCAAAGATGACCACATAAAAATATTTTTATTTTACTCATTTATTTATTTAAAGTTATATTGTGCCTTGTTGGCAGCCTATGCCTGCTGGAATGGAAAAAAAACTCAGTGTTAAATAAAAAAAATTCAGTGCTAAATAAATATTAAGAAATTGTAGTTTTTGTAATTGATTTTTTTTTCTTTGAAAAGCAAGACAAAATAGTAAAAAGCACATCACATTTTGACTATTTAATTATGCAATGGTGAAGAAAATGGCAAAATAAATGGAAAAAAAATGCGAAAAAGCGTGTTCGGTATTCGGCCAAGTGTTTTATTATTTTCGGCTTCGGCCAAGAATTTTCATTTCGGTGCATCCATAGTGCCAACCCATCGCAGGGCACATCGCAGGACACAATCACACACACACATCCATTCACACACTACTGAAAATAGGGAAATGCCAATTAGCCTACAATGCATGTCTTTGGACTGGGGGAAGAAAAATAGAGTAAACGCAGGAAACCTTCAAAGCACGCCCAATCTCCCGGTTACTTTTATTAATTATTCAATCACTACAGTGACACTAAAAGCAAAAGGTATGTCGTTACAAGTGTGTGGAATGTACTGTAAGTCTGGACTTGCTGATGGGTCCAGGGATTTTACCAGGTTAAAAATAAGCCCTTTAATTATCCTTCCACTTTTCGGGTGGCACAAGATAGCTGAACTTGATGTTATTGAGAGGTAAATGCAGATGATGCATCTCTGTGCAATTTAAACAGGTTACTCAGTATACTTAACATGTTTTGTGACGTGCTAGAAATGAGTGAAGCATACCAAGCGTGAAGCTTAATCTCCTGTGCCAATTCTCACCCATGCCCTACACTCCAGATGGCTTCTACAGATACGTGCCATCTGCCAGTCCAGAGCACCGGGAAGATAAGCAGTGCGCACACACACATACAAATATGCAGAAAGTCAGACCATGTGTCAGTGCAAGGTAAAGAGGATTACACATCCCCTACGCGCGCACACACACACACACACACACACACACACACACACACATATATCTTACTTGTGAGGACCTTCCACTGATAAAATGATTGATGCAGCTAATTAAAGCTTTGCCTACACTTTCTCAGTAAGCAAAAGGTAAACTTTTGACTCTTATTTTTCCCACAAGGTCAAAACTGTCATATATTCCTTTCCTTGTACAGACATTTAGTCCCCACAAAGATATAACATGTCCTCACACACCTCAAGCAATGTCTAAGCACAAACTTAGAAGACACTAACCCCCAGAGCCATCATTAAAACAATGCCCCATTACTATGACTCCTCTCAAGCAGAGAGATCTGAGACTTTCTCCCAAATCCCACACCACATAGAACACAAAGCCCCAGATACACATTCAGTGTAACAATACATATATGTATATCAAATCACAGAGCAGCAAAACAATGTTTCCCACAAATGTGAAAACATGATCCTGGCCCATGATATAATAGCACACTATATTTTGAAAGTGTACTCACAGGGCAGGAGGAACAAAGGCATTCAGTACAAAGCAGTTTTGAGTAAATAGCCCCCCTGAAACATTTGAACATTTGTTCTGTCTCACAAATATAAACAAACGCAGCTATTCTTAGAGGTCAGGCTCCCAACCATGAGGCGGTCAGACAGACATCAATCGTTGTGTAGCTCAAGCTCTAATGCACTGCTTTCAAACTCCTACATAAACAACAACCATCACGCCATGTCCATAAATATCAGCCTCATGAGGTAGCTGAGCACTTCTGCTAGAGGATAGATAGATAGATAGATAGATAGATAGATAGATAGATAGATAGATAGATAGATACAGAGAAAAATAACAGATATGCTTTTTATTGATCGACTTTATTTTAACAGCTTGATTTGGAAAACAAAATGAAGAAATCCTAACATCAGCGATACAGATAGCAGTTCACCCTTGCTAGGACCTCTATAAAGCACACATGGCAGTACACTTACGTCAGCCTTACTGGTTTTACGTCAGGGATTTTCAACTGAAGGACAAAGCTCACAGGAATTTCACAACACTGACCCATACCCATTCTAAGAAAGTACAAATTATTTAATCCAGCCCATTGCACTGTATGGAGTAGCTACACTTGATGGGACTAGAACCTGCATGAAGAAATCCAAAACAGTGCATACTGCGCAACCAGCGCATACAAAGAAGAATTAGGCCAAGTATAGCTGTCAATAATCATCCAGAAATGTTCCCCCAATTTTTGGATGTACTTAAAGACCAGTCATAAAATACTACTGAATTTTAAAGTCTAGGATATACTTGCTTTTTACTATGCATATGCATACCCAAGATGGCTGCCACATGTATCCTTCAGTCACTAGGGGCATTCTCAGAAATGAATGTGACATGTCCGTGTGGTGCAATATCAATGTACATAGTGGGGGCAGCCTTGCATCATGCGACAGTGTCCACAACTGACTAAACAAACTATCATTGTGTCACAAATTGCATATGTATGTACTGTTCTAGACTCCACTGAGTACTAACTTTATTATGTTTAGCATTTAAACTTTAAAAACCTCTCACCTAGTCTTCAAAACCACCAAAAGGTCTGTTTTGGTTTTCTAGACTAGAAAATACTTTTGAATTTAAGGATAAGAGATGGACCTTCAAAAGAGTTCCCTCAGTCAGAGGTTAACTCACTGTAACACACACTAACACAACTCCCAGCCCAGATCAGCACTGCTTTAATACCCAATATCAATACCAATCAGCTCACCAAACAAAGTCAAACTCAATATCTGGAACACTTGAATTTGCTCTGACTTGCAGTTTCACATTGCAAGTATTATCAGGCCCTAAACAAGGAGTACAAACCGTGCAAATATTCAAATCCATGATTCAAAAATCTCCTCAGAGTTTCTATTAGGGATAAAAATCAGAGAGAGATCCTGAGGTATAGGTATAGGCTCAGTGCCCACAAACAGAGAAACATGTGGCTGCGCAAAAAGGATAGAGTGTCTGCTAACTGCATAACAAGTAAGGTCAAGCCAGAGGTGCACTTCTTTTAACCCCCAAATTCCAAACTTTCATCCCAAACTTCACAGACACGACCCCGGTGGAAAGATTACAGATCTTCCTTGGGAGAGGGCACACAACAACACTCACCTCAAAACACATGACCACATGTTCCCCCTTTGAAACACTGAGTGACACGTCAGCACTCCTACAAACATCCCTCCCTCCCCAGATCATACCCCACTATCCCTTCTGTTATTGCCATTGTCCTTATTGCTGTTACTCTTGGTTTGTTTACTGCTATAGTTAGTGTTCTTTCTTTTATTGCCACTATGACCACTGATATTGGTATTCTTTCTCTTGCTATTGTTACTGATTGTGACAGAGTGAAACGACAGACACACAGATAGACAGATAGATAGATAAGCTTGAGTGCCGTGAAAAGTATCCTGATGTCTTCTGTCTTTGTGTACATCTCCTACTAAATTGTTTCAGAAATTAAAACAAAACAAGATAAAACAAAGGCAAAAAGTTGGCACAGTAGTGAACTTTCCCAGAAGTGCAGACTTTCCAAAATTCCTTCAAGAGCACAGCACCTACTCATCCGGAAAGTCACATCATCAAAGGACCTACAGGCCTCTCTTGCATCAATAAAGCTCACTGATCATGACTCCAAAAATAGCATCAATGGAAGAGTGATGAGGTGAAAACCACTGCTAACCCAAAAGATCATTAAGGCTTTTTGCCAAAGCACACCTTGATGATTCTCAAACCTTTTGGGAGAATGTTCTATAGACTGATGAGTCGAAAGTTGAACTGTTTGGAAAACAGGGGTGGTATTACACCTGGCATAAACCAAACACAGAATTTCACAAAAAGAACATCATACCTAGGGTCAAGCATAGTGGTGGAAGTGTGATGGTGTGGGGATGCTTTGCTGCTTCATGGCCTGGGCAACAACAAAAATAATTGAGGGAAACATGAATTCTGCTCTCTACCAGAAAATCCTAAAGAAGAATGTCCAGTCTTCAGTACGTAAGTTGAAACTCAGGCAAAACTCGATTATGCAGCAAGACAATGATCCAAAGCATAGGAGTAAGTCCTAGTCCTAGAAGTAAGTGACAGACTGATCTCCAGTTATCGGAAGAATTTGGTTGCAGTTATTGCTGCTAAAGGTGGCATAATGAGATATTAAGTTTAAGGGGGAACAATTAGTTTTTCCACATTGGTGAAAGGTGTTGGATAAGTTCTTTGCTTCAATAAAAAATTGTAAAAAAAAACCCAAACAAAACACAAAAACAACTGTAGTGTGTGTTTACTCAGGTTGCCTTTGTTTCACATTGTCTTTCATTTGAAGATATAAAAATATTTAGTATGAGAAATACACAAAAAGTACTTGTTCGCAGCACAGACACTAGGTAGGTAGGTATGTTTTGTCTTCTACCAGGAAATACAAATACACCGTGTCTAGTGTGTAACACTATCATTTGCATACAAGACGACTCTATAAAAATTGCAATGAAGCGACAGAGAATTACTTTGTGTCATCAGTAACAGTGACTAATTACGATGTTGAATGTGTGTCAGTGGGGAGCAGTGAAATGCAAGCAGTGGCTTGATGGTAGTGTTTTAGTGAAACCACCTGCACTTCCAGTCTGCACTTCCAGCCTGGCCCTGATTCAGAAAAGGACTGATTGCTAACACTTAATGCCAGGGATTAGCAGCCTGATTTCTGAATGAGGGCAGTAAAGAGGGGACATTTTCTGTGATTTTAGGCAGCAGATCAAAAAATCAGGCCACCACACACATACCCGCAATTCTTGTCTTACGCATGTATAGAATTAAACAGGGGATAGAGATTATGTGGTCTTCTAATATGAGCATGGAATTAATGATTTAACCAAATAGATTATATAAGGTAAGTAAAAACACAACTGCAGTGACATCCATCCACCCTACAAGAGCACTTATTCCACTAAAAAAATAAATAATTTAAGGCTTACTAGAGGTTGTTTAGAGGCTGGTGTGGACTACTACATTCCCAAATGAGAAAGAAAATGAAACTAGTTCATTGACGTTGTAATGATTACGTAGAGAGCAAGAGGGGGTGGAAGGCAAGTTTTGCATATGCGCATATGGTCATTTTTTTATTTCAATGATGACAGATTGATTAGAGAGTGTGTGTGAGAACATGCAGATCTGAAAACAAGATCATCTCCAGTGGATTTAGAACTAAAAGTAGGACATACTTCCAAATTCTGCATCCCAGCAGGAGATACGTTTACACTACAGTGCTCAAAATCTTTATAGTGACACAGTATCTTGAATAAGTATTCTGGAACAGCACCCCCCCTACCTCAACACTCCCCTTGAGGCTTACTGTACTTTCCCTCACGCAATCTGTGATCGGTTAACGACCGGCGCTTAGTAGTGCCTACTCAGCGTGGCTCAAGGTGCCTTTCCAGAACCTTCAAACTAACTGTCCCTAAGTGGTGGAATGAACTTACAACCTCAATCTGGACCATAGAATCTGTCACTATTTTCAGAAAACAGCTAAAGACCCACCTCTTCCATGAGCACTTAACTAACCCCTAAAATGCCAACCCCACATTATTTAAACATTTTAAAAATAAATATACGCTTACACCTCTACAGTGGTGTGAAAAAGTGTTTGCCCCCTTCCTCATTTCCTGTTCCTTTGCATGTTTGTCACACTTAAGTGTTTCGGAACATCAAACCAATTTAAACAATAGTCAGACAACACAAGTAAACACAAAATGCAATTTGTAAATGAAGGTGTTTATTATTAAAGGTGAAAAAAACCAAACCATCATGGCCCTGTGTGAAAAAGTGATTGCCCCTCAAACCTAATAACTGGTTGGCCACCCTTAGCAGCAACAACTGCAACCAAGCGTTTATGAACGTGCAATGAGGCTTTTACAGCGTCCTGGGAATTTTAGCCCACTCGTCTTTGCAGAATTGTCCTAATTCAGTTACATTAGAGGGTTTTCGAGCATGAACGCCTTTTTAAGGCCATACCACAACATCTCAATAGGATTCAGGTCAGACTTTGGCTAGGCCACCCAAAGTCTTCATTTTGTTTTTCTTCAGCCATCGGTGGTGGACTTGCTGGGTGTTTAGGATCATTGTCCTGCTGCAGAACCCAAGTCGTTTCAGCTTGAGTACACGAACAGATGGTCGGACATTCTCCTTCAGGATCTCTTGTAACAGCAGAATTCATAGTTCCTTTTATCACGCAAGTCTTCCAGGTTGAGCAGCAAAACAGCCCCAGACCATCACACTACCACCACCATATTTTACTGTTGGTATAATGTTCTTTTATGAAATGCAGTGTTCCTTCTACGCCAGATATACTTGGACACACACCTTCCAAAGAGTTCCACTTTTGTCTCATCGGTCCACAGAACGTTGTCCCAAAAGTCTTGGGGATCATCAAGATGTGTTGTGGAGAAATTGAGACGAGCTTTGATGTTCTTTTGCTCAGCAGTGGTTTTCTCCTTGGAACTCTGCCATGCAGGCCATTTTTGCCCAGTCTTTTCCTGATGGTGGAGCATGAACGCTGACCTTAACTGAGGAGTGAGGCCTGCAGTTTTGACGTTGTTGTGGGTCTTTGTGCTCTGTGGTGTGCTGAGCTTTGTTTTGGTGCGGCCACTCTGGGTTCACCACTGTCCATGTCTTCATTTGTGGATAATGTTCCTGTGGTTCGCTTTCCAATTTGAAATTTTTAACCCTTTTTCAGACTGATAGATCTCAATTTTCTTTTCATTGTTCTGTTTTTGCCATGATGTGTAGCTTTTAGATCTTCTGGGTTACTTGTCACTATTTAAGTGATTTGATTGTGACAGTGTCAATAACATTGTGGCTGAGAATTACTAGGTTACAACCAAGTTATAGTATGTTTAACAAGCAAACACTTTTTCACACAGGGCCATGTGGTTTGATTTTTTTCATCTTTAATAATAAACACCTTCATTTACAAATTGCATTTTGTGTTTACTTGTGTTGTCCTTGACTATTGTTTAAATTGGTTTGATGTTCAAACACTTAAGTGTGACAAACATGCAAAGGAACAGGAAATGAGGAAGGGGGCAAACACTTTTTCACACCACTGTACTTCTCACACTTTGCTTCTCCAGAACTCAATTATAAATATTGCAGGGTAGCACTACTTGTATTGTTCTCCACTTGATATATCATTTTGCTTGCATTTCCTCATTTATAAGTCACTTTGGATAAAAGCATCTGCTAAATGACTAAATGTAAATTTAAGTATTCACCCCTTTATAAGTGTTACAGCCTAAAACTGGACTTAATTCATGGCATCAAATTACACCAAGACGTCAATAATATTAAATCACAAAGTGCAAAAGTGTGATGCACGAGTATTCTCCCCCATTGCTGTGAAACCCCTAAATTAGTCCCGGTATAACTAGTGCCATCAGAAGTGACAAAATCAACCTGTGTGCAATTAAAGTGACATGTGATCTCAATGTAAATACACCTGTTCCTGGAAGAGTGCAGTTTGGTAGAGAACATACCTAAACAAAAAGCATCATAAAGACCAAGAAGCTATCAAATCTGGTCTAACTTTTAGAAAAATATCAATCAGGGTTAAAAAACAAAAATCCCAAACTATGAACATTCTGCAGAGCACCACAAAATCCATTATTATATAACAACAACTGCCTATAGGAGGTTGTTCAACTAAAGTTAAAGTAATTTCCAGTAAGGCATTAGACAGATCATCAACGCAAAAGCTGATTAATCGCAATCAAGTCTATTTCAGTTCCAGGTTGTAACCAGGGTCGTTAGCTGGACTGTTAATTATGAACACTGATCCCAGATTCTTCACAATCAATACACTTTTGAAAATGTACTTGTAAATAAACTGTTTCCATGAGTTTTTTGAGGGCTAATTACTTAAAAATGTGAAAATTAGACAAAATGTTCTCATAAAACCTGATTCGGGTGTTATAACTGCTTGCAGAACAACCAAAACATGTTGGCTATCTAACACAAGACTAGGCTAACTTGGTGTTGCTAGCCAAGGGAAAGCACAACTAAGCTATTGTTGTTTTGGTTTAGCTGCTACAGTGCCATGCAAAGTACGTTAGCTGTCCTTATGCTCTGCTCATATCATGTTCATGTAACTTGGAACTCATATACACATTTACACACCTTGCTTTCTTACTCAGTATGAGAGGATGTTTATGTTGCAGTTTCAACCCCTTTACTGGTAAAAAGTCAGCGTATATCCATTTTCCCCTCACACTGACAGACTGTGAGAGCTAGCGTTTTTCAGAATGGAGACCTCTCAGCCAATAAGACCCAAGTATTTCCACGTCTTTTTCTGTAAACCCTGTCTTGCCTACGTTCACAGAAGATAAAATACAACACTCCTTTCACTTTAGACAGAAAATCACAACAGTGCCGATTTCTTTTACTGACGTTCAGTTATGTAGTGATAAACTGCTCCAAATGGAGAAGTATTTGGGGCTAAAGAAAAAATTGAGGGGGATACAGCCCTGAATGCCCAGACCAGGATATGCCCCTGGATGTAACATTACACAATGTGGAACATTTCAAGAGGGTGAATATTTATGCAAGGCAATGTACATCAGTGATTGAACCTCTTAAACTGCAGCCCACAAGTATGCAAACTCACATTCTTAATCTGCTCTTAGAAAATATCTGTGCTTTGACTGGTCTCTATTGGACACCTGAGCTTGGTCTAGCAACTGTATTCAGGTAATAGTCTTGAAAATGCTTGTAACCCATAGCAACTGCCTCTGAATGCATGATAAATACAGCTGCCTCATGCTGTCACTACACAATTTCTGGAGTTCTAAGAATATGATCCCCTATGCAGTGTTAAATGAGCTAATAGGATATGGTAAGTAGATAAAAATAAATAAAAAAAGTAGATGCTAAAAAATTTCCATGCCCACAGCTGTGTCTGACCCACATTTTGAAACTGTGCCAATAAAGACCAAATTTATTTGACCTTGTTGAGTCTAAAACACTCCATCAGGCTAGTGGAAAATGTAATTCTAGGTGATTCAATGCAATCAAACAGGATGACTGGCCTGTTAATCACTCTGCAAATGGCCAAAAGCCATTTTCTTTTTCCTGCTTCTCTCTTTTTTTTTTAATGTTCAAATTTTGAAGGTCCTACAGAGCAAACTAAAAACAAGTCATTTAACATTCTTTTATTTGCGGAGTATGCTCCGAGTGCATTTTAGAATGTAAAACTCTATACAATGCACTTTTTTATGATGTCATGTGAAGACCATAAAGCTGTTCAAGGCCTTCAGAGTAAGAGTCACTCAAAAATAACTTCATCACCATGACTACAGTGATTTCTCTCTTTTTTTTCTTCCATTTTTCAGCTTCAACAGACATTTTACCTCTTGTGTTTGTTGCCATGTCTGCCACCTTCTGAAAGGCATCCAGGAAAGCAGCCACTGCCAGTACTGTGGTCCTAAAGAGTGCATTGAGAAATGAAGTGCTGATTAAATTATTTATAATAGCAGCTCTGATAGTAGTGCAAGCTATAAGGCAAATCACGGGTTTATATTAATATGCACATTTTAATATATTATAGTTTCTACAGTAACAGGTATTTAAAAAAAAAAAAAAAAAAAAAAAAAAAAAAAAAAAAAAATATTAATATATTTTTTTTAAAAATATATAATAAAAAAATATTAAAAAATTTTAATGTTTTAGTGAAATAAAAAAAAAAAAAAAAAAAAATTTTTTTTTTTTTAAAAATAAAAATTTTTTAATTTTTTAAAAAAAAAAAAAAAAAAAAAGAAAAAATTTTTTATTTTAAAAAAAAAAAAAAAAATTTTTTTTTTTTCCAAAAAAAAAAAAAAATATAAATTAGTAAAATGTATGACATATCATTCTATAGTTTCAAAAATTATAACTGTTGTGGTATAAGAGGAATAAAACACTTCGGGACAGGCTGTGTAACAGTATAGTAACACCGCTTTACACCACTGCGTCATTGATTGTTTTTCTATATCGGCACACCACGTTGTGTTGTATTCCTTGCGTTAAGTCTTTAAACAATGTGGAAATTATATATACTACAAAATTTAAACAATGTAGGTATTATATAAACTAAAAAAAAAAAATAACTGTACACAATGTAGAAACTATATAAACTAAACGCCACATGAGATTAACAGATATTTGTTTAGAGGTGTAGTTTTCTTCATTTTTTTATTTTAAGAAAACTATTACATGGTAAATAATACTAGATAATAAAAAATATCTGCATAATAACTTCTCCTCAGAGTATCCACATTGGGATTTTAAAACTGCTTTTTAAATACAAGTCATTGTGGGGTTTTTTTCTCCCCCATTATATAAGCACTAAGACATCATTCTGGAATCATGTACAGTGCTGTACATCATTCAGGACACATCTAACAATTTGGAAAAGATTTGAAACAGAAAAAGACGCATATATACACTTTCCCCTTTTTTATTTGAACTTTTATAGTAGCTATCATATGCCAAATCTCAAGAAAAGTTTCTGATCACTGTGAAAATAAATCACCTGAGTTGCGAATGTAGCTTTGTGGCCTTGGCACTGAAGTCCTCCCACACTGGATATGAGTTCTAGTGAAAGAGCAGCAGTGTCATGTTAGAAAATCGCCAATGACATCAAATCTATGATCATGTCATGTCAAAGCCCTATTTTTATTATCCAAACAGGTATACAGATTTCACACACACAGCCCAGTCTTCACATCTAAATAAGAAACATAAAAAAAACACACCTCAGATGAGGAACATATGTTTAGTCAAACATAAATAGACTTCCATTCACACACATTACACACTAATATCAGTTTAAAACAGTGAAGCCAGGAAAAATGTCCCTGAAGCAGTCATCTACCAGAATCACAGTAAAAATTTGGCTATAAAGAGTCTTTCAGAAAGAATGCTTTGTATGTGTAAGTTTTTTTTCTTCAATTCACAGCCTGCAGGCAACATACAACAATTTCATGACTCCAATGAAAAACAGATTTGCCTTGTTCAGCAGATGCTCTTCAGACTGAAAACAGGAAAACATTAAAACAGGCAGTTACCTATTAAAACCTCATGAACACAACGTCCAGACCTAAGAGCTTCATTTTTTTAAAACAGATACTAAAAACATTCCCAAGAACAAATGTCTTCATTAAACATGAGTGTACTGAAAGTGACTATTACCACAGGACTGAAAACTGTGTAACTGGTGTAGAGAAGTAAGAGTCTCTAATAGCCATGAACAATAAGGCACATCTTTCATATGATCTCTGACCTGGAGGCGACTGAAAGGAAACTATCTGAACACACCCAGTTCCTTGTTGAATTATATACAAAAGTGACTTTCTTGTATTGTTCTGGTATTATCTCGGGATCCAGAACTAACTGGTTGTAGTTAAACCTTCACACACATAGCTGGTTTAATAAGGTTACCAGGGAAATAAGGTGAATAAATAGTAGATAATTGCTGAGCAAGTGACACACTTGAGTCATGTTTTCTTTTGATTAACATGTATTAGCAATTACCTTCCTAGGGGTCGGTTGGAATTAGCAAAAAAAAAAAAAAGACAACGCATTTCCTCTCAAGGTTTGCTTACGCAATTCAGTGTGTTTGGTCCTGAGAAAGTCTTGAGGTATTAGTCTAGTACTGTACATCATATTACTGCCATGCTGAACACATTTCCTGCTGCAGCTAATGCCATGACCATTGTCGCAGCCACAGGTGGCTAATTAGCTTTCCTAAAAGCCATGCAGAGACTGAAGCAGATCAAGAGGAGAGGATGTTGCAGTTTAAAAATTGTCCATAGTCACCCCCCCCTATTAAATATATAAAGATATATATTTTATTATATATCTTAATTTACATATTCTTATTTAGCCTCCATGCTGAATCTCCAGATCATTTTATTAATGCCCTCATTCTAATATTATTTATTGTTTATATAGTAACACTAAAACAGGCTTGTAGGGAAGATGGTCTTATAGGGAACTATTTATATAAAAAAAAAAAAAAAACTTTATTTAATAAAGAAAAACATATAATCATTGATATGTTGAAACATTCTGTAAGGAGATTGTTTAATTAACATTTTTGGAAGGAGACTCCAGTGTTGGTGCTCTGTAATAGTCAGAGGTAAATATATTTCCTTAAGTTTTCCACCATGGGGAAGTCTAACAACCTGCTTTTCTTGTCTTATTAACTTCAAGAGAAAGTAGGGAAGTGCCTGTTTAAAGCAGCTATAAGTCATAACAGGAACTAACATATATCGTGGATATTCCACAATATTCAATGTAAATATAAAGTATAGCACACACACACACGAACACATATACCATAATTTTCGGACTATTGAGCGCACCTGAATATAAGCCGCACTCACTAGTTTTAAAAAGCAAAAAAAAAAAAAGAAAAGAAAAATTGTACATATATAGGCCGCACTTGTCTATAAGCCACAGATGTCCACGTTGTAACATGAGATATTGACACAGAAAGATTTTTTTAAACTTTTAATTAAATACATACTGTAAATGCTTTTTTCCGAACAGTGCCTGTAACACGGCTGGTTAAAAAAATTAAAAATACAGTTGCCTACCAGGAAAAGTCATTGATCGGTATCTTCACCTTCCTCCTGTGCACTAAAACCACTAAAGTCGTCTTCTTCAGTGTCGGAATGGAACAGCCTCAGAATTACCTGGTACTTCGTCACACACCACCTCTGAAAGCTTCTGTCGTCTTTTTGCATTGAGTCAGTTCTTCACACTGCCGTCTCCACCGTCTCACCATCGATTAATTGATGCCAAGCTTACATGCAGAAGCTCTATTTCCTTCTTCGACAGCCAGATCAATTGCCTTTAAGTTGAAAGCGTCATCATATGCATTTCTTTTTAGTGTGAGTGCGTTTGATTTAATTCGAACAGTTTCATTGGTCCACTGTGACCTGTTCGGTAATTTCATTGGTCCGATGTGACGAGGCTAAATGTTTTGGCGGTGTTACGAAACGGGACTGAAGGCGGATGCAGGTGCAGATCGAAGTCTTTATTAAACACGTAACTCAATAAACAAAGAAAACTCGGTCTTCACCGGAAAACGAGAAACTGGAATCGTGGCATAAAACGAGATCATGAATCAAGGCATGGAAACAAACAATACAAATGACATCACCTATCTAACCTTTATCAACTATAATACTGAGCGAAGTGCTCAGTAACCGGGGGGTTTAAATAGTAAACATAATCAAACCAAACCATGGACACCTGGGCACATTATAGATACTTAAACTAAACTAAATGCTCAAGCAGGAAGCGAGCAAACCAAAACAAAGTCACATGACCAGTCAGGAGTGCCACAGTGCCCTCTGCTGGCCGGGGTGTAACAGGCGGCATGAAGCTCATTAGCCCGGAAAAATCTATAGATTAGCCGCATCATTGTTTAAGCCGCAGTGTTCAAAGCGTGTGAAAAAAGTTTATAGTCCGGAAATTACGGCATATATACACACATTTATTTTATATTATATACATACATACATATATATATATATATATATATATATATACACATACACACAGACATATACATATATACACACATACACACACACACACACCACACACACACACACGTGTGTGGATGTATGTATACGTGTATGTATATATAATGTAGTTACACATACATATATAGATACATCCATACATAGATTATAGTGCATAAACTAGTACACACTAGTAATATTACCATGATTGGAATCATCTATAGTATAACTGCAAAACAAGAACAAGACTAATCCGACTCTAACATTTTGTTTCAGTGAATTAGGTTTTAACTGTAATTGCTGAATGTGAAGGTTAAGTTCCAGCCAGACTGCAGATCTCTCCCTAGCCTCATCTCTCTTTCATAGGTCATATACTGACAACTGTAATAAAAGTATAAACTCTCAATTCAGTCCCATTATGAAACTGCAGGTGAAAATATAATGACCCTGCAATAAACACAAACAGGATCGTATCAGAACTATGACAGTCTGTTAAGAAAATGGTGGCAACTCTGTCTCTCATTGGGCTTTCCTTACACTAAGGGGGAAAAGGCCTTCAATACTTTTGGTATCTCTAACAACACCACTCACTCCCCTCAATCTCTCTCAGGATGTTAATGTGCCACATTGCCAACTCTGGGCCTCTGCCAGGACCAGGCCCTCATATATTGTATGGTCATAAGTGCTGGCTTCAGGCCCGGGAAGTTCACTATATGATGGCATTCAAAGTGACAATAACAGTGACTCCTGACAGCGCAAAAGCAGTGTGAGAGCATAGTCACCATGTATCAAATGCTACACACAGCTACTGTATTCTGTTCCAACAAAGCAATGACTTGGCAGATTTCCCAAAAATCTGCAACTACTGTTAAAGTACGAGATCCAAGTATTTCAAGACTTTTAAAGTGAACTCTCTGGAGGACAGCAATTCAAGTTTTGAAGACTTAAAAAGTGTCCAGGAAAATCAAGCATGTGGGAGGGATGACTAAATATATCACATCAAGTATGTAATATGAGAGTAGGAGGATATGCAGCTGTCTGCATTTTTGAGTGCAGTTATTATAAGCCCTCAATAACCTCAAGCTACACACCCTAGTAATATTACTCTCATCACATTATTGTGCAGACTTTAAAAATAATACTGTTCACATCTGGTTTATAGGAAAGAACAAAAAATATCTGTATCAATCCTATAAATGAAATCACTACCCAGAGAAGTATTTTCCTCCTTCCTGGAAATGAGTCAAATTTAATTGGGCCCTGATAATCTCTAAACCCAAATCAAATAACTCCCTAAAGCGCAGGTTAAACTAGCTCCACTATAGTCTAACTAACCTCAGTCTCAGACACTCCATACACAAAATATAGAGCTTTGATATTTTTTGTGCACATTTCTGGCCACAACTTTCAGAATCTTGAATCCTGCCGTTTGATTGGCTCTCTTCAAATCCATGTATACTCACTTGTTTACCAGTTTCCAGTGGGAGAACAAACTTTTGACAATTGAGAAATTAGTGCAAGATATAATGATGGAGAGAGAAAAAAAAGGTTAACAATCTAATTTTTTAAAAGTTATTAAAGAATTGTGTGCAGCCATTAGTGGTAAGTAAATGAGATAGCCTTTTGTTTGTGTGTGTGTGTGTGTGTGTGTGCGCGCGTGTACTAACAGGCCACAGAAGAAGGTCTGCCACGTCAGTTAAATTGCCTCTTTCTGTCAAGGTATGCAATTTTTGGCTGTGTTTATTGACACAACGTGCCAGACTCTCTAGAGAAGCTAGAGGCCTAGTTTGTGAGGCTGATATAAAAAATTTGCAGGCTTATGTGATGTACACATGATGTGTGACTATAAATAAATGCAAGCCCATATGTATTAGTGGACCCAAATGAATACAAGAAATATTTCCTCAAACACTAGAAGATTTGCAAAACAAACCAATTACTGCTCTGACCATTATATATATATATATATATATATATATATATATATATATATATATATATATATAATTATTATTTTTTTTTTTATCCATAAAATGTAATCATTTCTTTTCGATCAGTAGCACCAGATCTGCTGTATGAGGAGAATTTGTTTGGCTCTGTAATAACTAAAGCAAATGGTAGGTAGCCTACTCAACTCTCAGCTAAAATGTATACACATCTATAAATATGTTATTTTTACTTGGATTAAACCATCAGTAGACATCCCACAGAATGGTGCAGAAATGCTGCTTCAAACCATCAGGAATTCTATAGCACCCACAACAGATTATAAGCATCCATGTACATGTACACTCAGGCAGTGGGTGGTGGTCAACACGACACGCTTTCGATCAATTCTATGTTTTGGTTAAGAAAAAACAAACAAACAGGTTTTTAAAGCGTATGATTAGTTCGATCGGTGTACAGGGTTTGATTCTGGGTTCATAACAAAGCGCCTGCCTGCACTCTGTCATTAATCTCAGCATCAATGGTCCAGGCAGCTGGAGCCCAAACAAAACAAAACAAAGGCAATAAAAAAAAACAATAAAAAAAAAAATAAAAAAACACGACCAGCGTTTTCCCCACTGCGTTGTAATCTAATCTGAGCGCAGTTTTACCTTCATGTCGTTGACGATCGCCTGGAATAATCCACCCAGAGCGCCGCACTCCTTCTCCACACTCTCCATGTTGTCAAAGCCGCGCACCACGCGCTGAATGACTGAGCAATAAAAACACACGAGACGAGACTCCAAGAAACTGATCTCAGGATTCAGGAATGGATTCGTCACATCCCGGGCAGAATCTGGGATCGAACGCGTGGAGGGATTTCGATGGAGATGATCGAGAGTCGGTGCTGTGGTTCTGCGCTCCGGTTTGTCAGAGGATGATGGCCGGGGTCAAAAGATTTGCTTTTTTCCCCTCCCAACCCCCCAAGTCAAGTCCGTCCTTTTAGGCTTGACACGCACTGACTCAGTGCTCTGTCATATTATTACACTTGCTGTTCGATCCAGTGCACAGTCAATAGGAGAGCCGTGACTGACCCGCACTCTCTCAGTGTAAACCCAGTAATGACAAACAGCACTGGGAGATCAAGCACCTGAAATCCGAGACTGGAAATCTCACAGTCGGTGGACTGGTGCTGGTTTTTGGAGGCACGGTGTTGCCAGATTGGGATTAGTGTTTGCAGAGCAATAAGAGTTTAAACTCCGCATACTTCTCTGCAAACGTGCTCAGATTATAACAAAGTAACGTCAAAATTACAAGTTAAACTTGTGTCGTGAAAACCATGGTCATTTTCCTAATTTAACCGATTACAACAGAAAGGGTTTCAAGGGAATCTGGCAAGCACAGAGGGCGGGATTTCATGGTGGGCATATGGCAGCTTGGGTTTTGTATGGGGCCAGGACAATTGAATTGAATTTCTCTGTTCATGAAGTATTCTCACTAGAAAGTGCTTTTGTTCACGCTAGGGATGAGTTTAATGGCACAGCTGGTGGTGAATGTGCCGATGGCAGTTGTGCGAGTTTTAGTTATTGTTCTTTTTTTCCCCTCACCAAAGAAAACCATTTGAAAATGATGCTTTGTTTGAAAATAATGCCTGTTGAAATAACTTAACCAGCACATGTTACAGAGCATAAAACAGTTTCATCTGTGATTAAGATTTCAATAAGTTTAATTTATGTCTGTAATAAACATACAGACAGGAGAGGAATGCCTTTCTTATTCTGTGATTTGTGTTTTCATGTACAGCGCTTTGAGAAGCTACTTTAGAGGCGCTTTATAAAATAAAGTTTATTATTATTATTATTATTATTATTATTATTTCTTACTTTGTATCTGTTATAGCCGATGAAGACTCATCTGATATCCTGTTTCCTCATTCCAGGTTTGGTTTGTGAACAGGTAAATGTCACAAATTTGCTATCAACCATTATACGACAGTGGATATACAGTTCAGAAGTTTGGGGGGTTCATGCCCCAGCACTGCCAAAGCTGCCACTGTTGGCCTAGAGGTGTTACGATACCATAAACATATTGTACTATACTATACCAGCTGAAGTATCACAATACCAGGCAATATTGTACCAAATTTACAGAAATACATAGATATAAATGAGAACAGATAAAACAAATTTTCCTCTGAATATTTTATTAATGAGAATGTATAACTGGCTATTGGGAAAAACTCATGAACAATTATACATTTCGAAAGCAACTAATTCAGTGTGGCATATATTTATCTATTGTTCCCTAGAGCTATGAAATCACGCAAATGGACATTGTCCTTAGAGTACTAAGAATGAACACAACACTAACATCTATAACCTGTGTTTATATGTTTCTGGCCATGTTTATGTTCATTGTAAAAAGCGCTATACAGATAAAAATTGAATTGACTCGAACATTAGGAATAAATAACTGAATTTGGAAAGGAACCCCTGAAAAAAATATAATAAAATTGGGAACGTTAACTCACTTACTAGCAAACACAGCTAATTTTAATATTTTCACACAGTGGTTAGCGTATCTTTAGCCCGCTTCTGCAAATTTTTGTATTTACAGACCACAATTAGTATAACGTTAGCTTGCTTCGGCTAATTTTAATATTTACACTCAATGGTTAGCATAATGTTAACTCGCTTACTAGCAAACAGGACATCTTTAATGATAAAGGTAAAGAATTAAATAAAGTGTCCCTAACCTTTGTGTATTCTGCAAAAGCAATGAGGTTGTTTTTTTTTTTTGCGAAAATAGTATTAACTGCCACACATACAACATTACTTACCGTACTACTGTACTCATGATACTACTGGTTAAAAAATACAGTGGCATTGGTGGTATTCTGAAACTTTAGTATCGCAATACTACAGTAGTACTGGTATACTGTGCATCCCTATGCTGGGCCCTTGAGCAAGGCCCTTTAGCCACTCATAGGTTGGTGTACCATGACTGACCCCAGCTTCCTAACAAGCTTGTGAAGAAATGTGAAGAAAAGAATTTCATTGTGCCGTAATGTATATGTGACAAAACAAAGGCTGCTTCTTAAATTTCGATACCAACTCAGCACGGACAATAGTGCCAGCTGCAATTCATATAACACGTTTATATTAATGTGCTCATTGTAGTAACAGCTCATTCAGAAGGACTTGTATGGTGGACAATGGATTAAAGAATTTTGTTATTTAATAAAGAAAAACTTTTTGTAAAGAGACAGGGAAGAAAGAGAGGATTGTGAGGGAATGACTGTTTATAACTGCTATAAGTGATAACAGGAACTATGTTGTGTCAGACATTCCACAACATTAAATGTACAGTTGAGGCCATAAGTTTACGGACACCTTTCGGAATGTGCAAAATGTTAATAATTTAAAGGGGGGATAAACGAGGGATCATAAAAAATATATATATAAAAAATTTCACATAACTGATGTTTACATACTGGCACCCTGTCCAGACCATGCTGATCTTTTCTAGTTGACTTGGCAGTCTACAAATCATCTAGACATTTAACTATTAGACACATTGTTTCTCTAAAAACAACCGTGATTTTCTTTAAAATTAGAATATTTAAACCAAACATATTTTATGATGTTATTTCATGTTTTAAAATACTTTATTTAACAGAATACTGTGTTTTTTGAACTCTGATCTGGCCATGAACACCACTCTGCAGGTCTAAAGGAGACAAGTGGGCACAGTGATTCATGTTCTCCCCTCACCTGCTCTACATTCCAACCATATGACTGCTATCTGCACACAGATTACACAGGACTGTAAAACACATGCTAAACAACCCTACTCATTCTCCATGGCCCCTAAAAGTCTTGACCTACTTTATGTATTCAAATATGGGGAAGAACATTGTGTGAGTTCAAGTTCTTTAGTTGGAAAGAAAAGAAGAAGCGTCTCTTATCAAATAAACAAGCAGATTTTAAAATGCTGCTTTCCATCACATTTTTTTAATAGCAGATAAACTCTTGTGTTTACTTTAGCAGTATTTGAATCTGCTTTCCGCATCATCACATGCTGCTTTGGGGTAATGATAAAGTAGTAAGTTGTGCAATGGTAGCTCTTTCTGTGCTAGTGACCGCAAGGTTGTCAGTTCAAAACCTTGAGCCGCTATAAAAAGTCAATGCAGGGCCTTGGAGTCAGACATTTAAAACAAAATTCCACACTGAAACACACGCAATATGTTTATGGTGTTAATTTCCTGATTGGTGCGGTATTTTCATTGTTCTTGTGAAAACCTAGCAGTTGTGCGCCTCTTTGTTGTCATTTCTAGCACAGTTGCAATGGTGCTATTAGAAAGAAACCATTTCATCGTCTCAGACGTAAGAAGTAATTTTCAGATTTCACTGTTAATTTCTAAAAACAAAAGAACAAAACCTTCTTTTCTCACTCAAGATTTTCCAGCAACATCCAGTGTCAGATTAATGAGAAATCCAATTCAGAATGCAATGCAGCTATATGACGCAGTATACGAGTTCATGTACATGACTCCCATTTGCCTCACATGTAAGTTGCTACGCAGTCAGTAAAAGTATTTAACACACACAACCCGACAACATCACTCTTTTTGAGAAGACAGACTGACATTTGTGTCATGGCAGTACCGGTCTGCCAAGTCTACACGTTGGACTTGCTACCACAGGTTGGGGGTTGGAAGTTTTGCATACTCTAGATTAATTATGTCAATGTTTTGCAAGCCAAATAGGTAAGCTGGTGGGTCACGAATGTACGTGGAGGTTATGACAGGTACAAGGGTGTTGAAGTGAAAAAAAAAGGTATTATAGTTACCGTAAAGTGTATTGTATTTGTGTGGGCTTTCTGCAGGTTCCTCCCAGCTGGGTCCTCTCAATAAATGGTGTGTGTGTGTGTGTGTGTGTGTGTGTGAGATGCCCTGTTATGGACTAGCATCCCATCCCTGATTTGTGCTCAGTGTTCCTGGGATGGATTCTGATAAACACATTTAAAATCTCTATCCCATATTTATATGTTTCTGTAAAGCTGCTTTGAGACAACGACCACTGTAAAAAGCGCTATACAAATAAAATTGAATTCTGGATCCAGTGCAAACCTGACTAGGTTAAAGTAGTAACTAAAGATAAATTAATTATAGTACATGCTCACTGAATGAAAAACTGTAGCATATGTCTACCCTATGAATGTGCTTTTTGTGCATCAGTGAATGGTTTGCTCATTCTCATTAGTATTCTTTATTTAGGACATTTAAGACTGCATGGGTTAGACTGTGTCATTAAAATGGAGTATGTGATGTTGCTTTGTAAATATTAGAATATATTTGGCAGTTTTAATCATGCTTTTGGTATTTAATGCAGTGATCTGATGGAGGTTCAGATTATGTTTGGCAATGAACTGTTTTTATTGACCATTGGGTTGGTTGTGCCACAGACACCTGGCAACCACAGTAGTACACTACTGGTCAAGATGTTCAGTTGTCACTAATCATGTGTTCAATTTATTATTGATTATTGTGCAAGACAAACTGTTGTAGTGTGGTATTGACGTTGATATTGCAGGTCTAATCAACCTATATAGTCCATTTTATTATTGTAGAAGCAAAATAAACCAATGCCAGCCATTTAATAGCTGCTCTCCAAACTCCCTTCGCAAAGAGTGGGCTGCTGTTTATGTTCACATGAAACCACTTGTATCTAGAACATTCTGTTTATAAGACCACAGATATCTTTTGTTAAAATTATAAAGCCAGGAAACTGCTTCAGAACTGCCAGTGTTCTACAAACTGCATTGGAAAACCCCCTTAACGTTATCACAATTACTCTCTCAAGCAATAATGGGATCTTAAAACCCCCTGCAGTCAGGTGATGCCTGCTGAGACATGACATTTCTGCTGGGCCAGTGCTACTGGAAGCTAACTTACCACCAGGGTTAATACAGAGCAGATTACCTCTGTTAATCTGTTGCAGAGGTACTGTGATCTTTGCAGATGGAGAAAGTTATGAACATGTATATCATATCAGAAAAATTCTATATACAGAACGTGATGAGAGATGAACTATTGTTTCTATGATGAAGAAAATTCCATTAAAAAAAAGACTGTTTATAACTGGTTTCTGATAGTAAAAAATTCATAGTTCTGAGATGACACACTACAGAGGAGGGGAAACAGCCAAATAATCTTGTGTTACCCTGGTGCAAAGTTGTTTTAAACGTGTGTAAGTTTTTGGAACAAGTTTGTTTTTCCAACCACTGTACTTAAAATGCCTCTCTTACCATATTTGGTCTCTAGCCTGAATCAGAGAGGAACCTACCATGGTCCTGGAACTACCGTCTATCCCCTTTTTTCTCATTCCATCAAGGGGTTGGACAGATCCAGGTTCTCTGACTTATGCTGGGACGTTTAGCAGGAACACATAAGTCTGTGGAATTTCCTCTACAGCTGTCTGCAAAGTCTGTGTGCTCTTTCAGATCAGCAAAACAGTCTGACGGCACGTGTGCCTTTTTAAGAAAAGAAAGACAGAACATAAACATAGAGGAAGATAGGCAAGAGGAGTATGTAGCGAAACATAAGATATATAGATCATTTATAGAAAATGATCACAGGGGTCAAAAAAAGTTGCTTGCGTAATTTCAGGAATGCTGAAAAAACGTTCAATGTTCAAATTCTCGATTGGAGGAGGTGTTTAATTAATGATTTAATTGGCAAATCACAGGTTCATATAAACGCACTTGTTCAGATGCATCACCATGTCTTTAAAATATAATATTATTTAACCCACAAAATGTTCAAGTTTTTCAGCTTAACACGACAGGTTGAGTTTTTTGTCTTAATAATAATAATAATAATAATAATAAGAGAGGCTGGTGGGTAGTCTGGTTATAGATGCTGTGACATAAGTGATAACAGGAACTCTCTTGTCTTGCAGCTGTTAAACATAATGACAAATGGTTAAGAAGTGTGACATACATAAACTAATAAATGAAAGAAAAAAACAGTAATCAATGCTGTGGTATAAGAGTAATGAAGCATTTCTGGATGTACCATTATAGTTAAATAACCAACTTCACGAATGGTTGTATAACACTACAATGTCATTGATTACTTTTCTTTAACATGTTTTGGAACATGGTCATATTTATTCTTTACTTATATGCCAACCTTCTGTTATAACTTCTTTCATGATCACATGAATCGTATCAACAGCTCATTTGAGTAAAAAAAAAAGTCCAAACTCTTGTAATCATGATATATTCTATGTAGTTCAATGAATTCTCACATTTAAAAGGATCTTATTTTACTAAATGTGCCTGAATCCCAGCTCAGGGGTATAATAACAGTGGTATAGCATCATCTGATATTTTTCTAAATGGCAGAAAAAAAAGAAGTATTTTTTCAATACGGGAGCATGAATTGCTAAGACTACGCAAAATATGTAAACACAAGCAAACCCTGAGTGATTTATTGCCACTTTTCACGACTGTTATGCAACAGAGAGAATACAGTATACAGATGTTGAAAAAATGGACAGTTTAACAGTCTGACCGCAGAACAAAGTGTTCTCTAAGAAGACTGAGCCATGATAAAGCCACAAATATGGAGCCAGATGTTATTTAGCAAGTCAAATTGTGAACATTCAGCATTTACTCTGCAATAAATATACACTCTAACAGGTTTTCCTGATAATGACTCAATCAACGCATACTTGACATAATTTGGTTCTAAATCTTGAGTTTTATACATATTTTTATATATATATATATATATATATTATATATATAATATATTTTTTTTTAAACTGAAAGAAACTGTTCAACACAGGAACTTGGAGTAAAATCATTTTTAAAGCTTGCATGCTCCCAGGCATTTGACTGCAGTCTAACATAGTTAGACATAGTCTAACATAGTTAGACTGGCTTTAACTCCTTAGTGTTACAGTATTACAGTGTAAACAGGCTGGTTTCACATGCAAAAAAGAAACGTCTGAGAGCATGGAAAAACATTTCCCTGCTAGGATTCAACAGGTAAACACATAGGCAGCTGGTTGAGGAAGCAGGATAGAGAAGACCACTTTTCTCTCATTTTATTTCTCTCTATCTTAACATTAGACATTTCCAAGCAGAATTGGATGACAAATGTGTTTTGCCTCCCCATGTATTCCTCAGGACAGAACAGCCTGACATGCATACGAACTATGCGGATGTCCCATACAAGACAGACACACACACACACACACACACACACACACACACACAAGTGGAGACGGGGGAGGGTGCCTCTTTGATCCTGAAGTCATGCAAATGTCTACCCTGCCAGTCGCTGCACAAATTTCCAACAAGAGCCTAGAGTAGTCCTTTAAAAAAAAAAAAACCCAAAAAAACCCCACAAATAGTTCTCAATCCCAGTCATGGAGACGCATTTCTCTAGAAGTCGAAAGCTAATGGAGAATGAAAGAATATCTGTTGAGTTAGATCAGCAAATCAAATAATGCGTATAGCATACAAAATTCAGGACCAGAATACAGGAATTTCATAATTAACAACTAAACACCCTGGTTTAATTGTTAATTACAACATATTAACATTACACTAGTGGCAAAACATCCTAAAAGAGAAGAATACTGTAACAATGTAAAAGACATCAGTCCTATATGTTTGCTTAGTGAGAGGTTCACGTTCTGTGCAATATATCTGTACAAGTGCTGCCCTCTGCTGCTGATCTAAACAACTACATCCACACATTGTGTAAGGGTGTAACTCAAAGGGTCTGGATTTGTTTAGTGCCCCAAATATCTGTACCTGTGTTAGTATTTTAAACCTGAAATTTAAACCAAAAAAGGTTTTTATTTTGGTTTTGTTATTTTTGTAAACCCATTACTACACCCCTGGAATCAATCAGCAGTAGAATTGCCAGCACAGTAACACTCTTACTGAGGAAAGTGCTATCCACTCCCTTTTGCATGCATGAGCTTACAGATGTTCATGATTGGGTAGTGTTGCTGTGATTGACAGGGGAGAGAGATGACAACTCTCCCACAGAGAGAGTGTGGCCAATTTGACGCTCTTGGACTTCCAGCCATGGATGGTAGATGGTCTGTACTTATTGCAGAAACTAAAAAAATCAAGCAAACTCCGTGGATTTTTCAAAACTGTCTCAGATTTTTCACAGAATTGGGTCAAGACCCATCACAACGCACTCTCATGTGTGTCGAACACGAGTATAGCTAAACAAACGAACATCACTGCAAAATAATTTAAGTAGTTTAAAATAAAATAAGTGGTTTTCCACAAATAAAACTCAGCAAGTTGCGTCGCAAATTTTGAAAAAAAGTCACAGCAAAAATCAAGCATTTTTGGCCACAACAATCGCGAAAAAATTATTACGTGGAAAAATAAACCATAAAAGTACAGAAATTATGTTCCTCGAGTAAATAAAATTGTTCATATTTACATTATTGCTAAACTCATGACAAGGACAGAAAATTAAAACATTCACATAAACCAATTTGTCTTTATTGCAAAAAAGCTGAAGTTTGGTTACAGACAATTTGCTATAGAAAAATACTTTTTTTTGTTTGTTTGTTAACATATGCATAGTCCCATGTGTCATTGGGCTCAAATGTGTCCATGGCCCAGGTCAGATCATAGAATTTTAGAGAAACACCTGCTTGAAGAAATTATAGCATTTGTGCCTTTGTGTTCATGAATAAGTCTTGCAGTGTTCTAATAAAGGCATATGGATGGCACCGTTTGTTGTTTGACAACCAGCACAGTAGCACTTACTGGAACACAAAATATGTTGTACAGTCCATAAAGTGTATCATTTTTTATATACATACTGTATAAACACACACACACACACAAACACACACAATACTATGGGTCACATGAGAACAGCTATGGCACACTTGGCTTGAGATGTTTAAGAGTTTAACGTGGAAAGGTTCCGCTCAGAGTGAGGTCTCTTTCTGCACTGGACCCAGTGGCGGAGGTTGGAAGGTAAGAATCTCACTAAAAGTGAGTCCTGGACAGAAGGAGGGAGTGGGTGAGAGGCAGAAAGAAAGAAGAAGAGAAAGAATGACTCATCGGGTATCAGTATATAAAAACTAAAACACAGACTGTCAGGCTGAAAGCTACTGGATGAACATTGCTGGATGAACATTGCAGATACCCATGCAATATTGTTTGCTTTGAAAACTACTTTTAACAATTTACAATTAAGCTCTTTCACACAAAATCACTTGCATGACAGAAGAAATATAAAATCTATTTCAACAAAAGGGAAACTAGTCAAGTCGCTTTATATGTAAACATTTCCAATTTCAAAAATAAGTCTCTTTTCCAAATCCAGTTCTTTCCCATTAGTTACAGGATCCGATATCTGACATGTATTCCCCAATATATAAATAAATATTTTATTTCGTTGTATGCTGTATTGTGTGTGATGTCTTTGAGCTACTAGGACCCTGAATTTCCCCTTGGGATCAATAAAGTATCTATCTATCTATCTATATCCCATTCACCTATTTTTTTTTTTTTTTTTTTGCTGGAATCGGCCCATCTCTGCTAACCAGATAATCAACTGACCCGTCGGCTTTTAGACACTACAATTTGAGCCCGTTTTATCACCAGATTTGTCAGTCGCCAATGAAAGTGAACTTCTTATGAAGAAGCTATAAGTGAATAGTATCCATATTCAAACCGCAGACTTAAGAGCTATTCAGATGTTTTGTGAGAGTTAAGCAGGCAGTGGTCCAGATGCTCCCACTTCTCCTCAAGAGAAATCTGGAAGCCTTGGAGACGTGAACTACAAGCAAGTGATTTGCATAATCTAATTGGGCGGCCCAAAAAAGGACCTGCATATCCTACCTCTGAATATGTTCAAATATCCAGAAGTAAATATTCATGTATCCTTTGGACATAAATCACCAACTCAGATTAAATAATCTCAGATTGTGCTGATGGATGATTTTTTTTTTTAATCTAAAAGTTGGTCAGTCTTGCAATGTGAGCAGCCTCATGAACAGCTTTTCCAAAATACACTGGAAAGATATATCTCATGCATCTGCACATGGCAGCAAAAAAAAAAGTTGATAAAAAAAAAAGTCAACACGAGGGTGAATAGAGAGCGCAGTTCATAATGCATGGAGGCTGGGTCGATTGAGCTGTAGCAGCAATACACATGCCTGCATGATATTACTTCATACTCATGCTACCGTGACCAGTAGAAAGTGGAAAAACTTTGCAAGGGGAAAAGCACTGTTCATATAAGCTGAGCTGAGTGTGTAGAAGTATTTCAAGGGTGACCAGCATGCAGTATATGTCACTCTACCTGATCCAACAAGGCTAACAGGAAAACAAAAAGCTTTTCTGTAATTATGGGGATTTTCAACAGACTTAACTTCTGTAGGGGTCATGTTTCATGTGCTGTGTAAGCACCTACGTTTTAACGATTATTTTTGCACAGTATGAGAATATACAGCAATCAGCCATAACATTAAAACCACCTGCCTAATACTGTGCAGGTCAGCTCTGACTCTTCAATGCATGGACTCCACAAGACCTCTGAAGGTGTGCTGTGGCATCTGGCACCAAGACGTTAGCAGCAGATCCTTTAAATCTTGTAAGTTGCAAGGTGGGGCCTCTAATGGATCGGATTTGTTTGTCCTGAACCTCTCACAGATCGGATTGAGATCTGGGGAATTTGGAGGCTGAGTTAACACTCTCATGTTCCTCAAAACATTCCTGAACAATTTCTGCAGTTTGGCAGGGCGCATTACCGTTGCCATGAAGGGGTGTACTTGATCTGCAACAATGTTTAAGTAGGTGGTACGTGTCAAAGTAACATCCACATGAATGCCAGGACCCAAGGTTTCCCAGCAGAACACTGCCCAGAGCATCACACCGCCTCCGTCAGCTTGCTGTCTTCCCATAGTGAATCCTGGTGCCATTTCTTCCCCAGGTAAGCAACATACTCACCCGGCCTTCCAAATGATGTAAAAGAAAATGTGATTCATCAGCCCAGGCCACCTTCTTTCATTGGTCCATGGTCCAGTTCTGATACTCACGTGCCCATTGTAGGTGCTTTCAGCGATGTACAGGAGTCTGTATGGACACTTAGATTGGTCTGTGGCTATGCAGTCCCATACGCAGCAAGCTGCGATGCATTGTGTGTGCTGACACCTTTCTATCATAGTCAGCATGAACCTTTTCAGCAATATGAACTACAGAAGCTGTTCTGTAGGATCAGACCAGACGGGCTTGCCTTCATTCTCCATATGCATCAATGAGCATTGGGTGTCGATGACCCTGTTGCCGGTTCACTGGTTGTCCTTACTTGGACAACTTTTGGTAGGTACTAACCACTGCATACCAGGAACATCACAGAAGACCTGCTATTTGGAGATGCTCTGACCCAGTCGTCTAGCCTTCACAATCTGGTCCTTGTCAAAGACGCTCAGATCCTTACACTTGCCGAAATTTTCCTGCTACCAGCACATCAACTTCAAGAACTGACTGTTCACTTGCTGCCTAATATATCCCACCCCTCGACAGGTGTAATTCACTTCACTTGTCATTAGTTTAATGTTATGGCTGATCTGTGTAAATCACAAGCTTAACTGTGCAAGTTGTACAAGATTATAAAAATCATAACATGTATACCTGGCTTCATTGTTCACATAAGATTCACAGTGCATGAAATTCATGTCCACCACTTACGTTTCCATTGCTCCAGTGACTGCTCAGCATTGTCCAGTGAGTGATCGTATGGCAGAGCTTCAGTCTCCACCTCTGGCTCACGAAACTCAGAGAAGTAGGGCAGAGCTATACCTTGAGCTGCGGTCACTCTGCTTTCCGGGTCCAGCAGGAGCATGGACTCTAGCACAGCAATTGCTGCAGACCATATAATCACACATCTCCAAGTCTTGTTCATTCGCAACAACAATAAAAATCTTTAGAGAGCTTTGTATAGTAATTTACGAGTTTTGGCGAAATACATTTCTTGTAGATAGGTCAAGATATGTAAACGGTAGAAAAGCCCATTTTGGTCAAAACCTGTTTATTTTTTGCCTGTTTGCCAGAATATAGCCTCAGAAACATCTGAGAGGGTTTTCCAGGCTGCCACACATAAATGCTTTTTATAATTAAAATATACTCGTACCTTGTGGGTTGGTGTCCGGAATCAAAATCTGAAGATCTTTCTTCCTAAGTTTGGGCATCTTCTGAATGTAGTTTTTAGCCTGGAATAAAGTAATTGGCACTCAGGGATCTTTCTGTAAATGTTCAAGTGAGGAATAAAATGCTGATCCTATATGGAGCTACGGAGTGAAAAAGTGAGTGCATCTCACATCTTGGGATTGCAGTTTTGAGATGAACTCTTGCGTAGGCGTTCCTGTGATTTTCATGATCTCAGTCAATTGATCCAAGTCTGATGCAATGCGGTCAAGGGTAAAAAAAATTAATTTCATGTGACAAGGAAATAGAGCACATAGAACCAAAAGATTTAAGGGTCACTATAAGCTTGTAGGACTATGTCTAATGAAGCCCCTCCAGCGGCATTCAGCAATTATGTCAGACAGTGCTATATTTGTAGAAGGGTAGGATACGATCATGTCCTTTGAACAGCGGTTTTCCAATGAGCATCTCTGCCATGATACAGCCAACAGACCAGATGTCCACTGAAAAAAAGAGAGGTATGCTTTAACAAAAAATGGTTATGGTTTTAGGTACAGTCTTCTACGACTTCCCATCATTTGGTAGACGCGCTTATCCAGACCAACTTACAGAAGTGCATCGAGGTCGCCATCAATAAATACATCCTCATACTGGTTCACTAGATCAGGAACTAAGACAAGACAGTTTTTTTTTTGTTTTAAATAACAAAGTGCTAATTTAAGTACTTCATGAAGAGGTAGCTCTTTACTCATCATTTGAAGACAGCTAGTGACTGAACTGTTCAAACATCTAGGAAAAGTTCATTCCACCGCCTAGGTGCCAGAACAGAGGCATTCTTTGTACCCTGAGAGATGCTGGGTCGAACAAAGCAGAGCTAGAGAATCAGAGAGCGTGTGGTGCATTGCAGGTGCTTTAAGGTAGGTCCATTTTGTCTTTGTACAAGTTTTTCAGGCTGGATCATGACCACATTATAATCATGATTATCTTTCAAGCTGGTTTTTAAGACTATTTTGCAAACCAATGCCCCTATTGATTTAAATAGAACTCTACAAGTATACATAACCTCAAGAAAGTCATTTAAATCCTTCATTTTTACTGTGTGGAAAGGTATTATATCACTGGGTAGGTGAAATATCATGGCAACAGTGATGTCCTTCAACATCACTCATAAGTAGTGCCAGATATTTGTTAATGGTTACTTCAATGCTGTTATAATCAAGTGCACTCCCCATGCTATCAGGCTTTTGTAATACTCTTTGTGGTGCCTTCTAGGGGTTAAAAAGACTTACTGGGTTTCCTCCAGTTTCCTCCAATCTTGCCTTTGCATATTTTGCAAAAAACCGTTGTTTGCGCCATGTCCGTTGTGTGAAAGCCAACAGTTCCACATAAGTGATGTGGAAATTTTAGGCACCAGCTTCCCCGTTTTGTCAGCCATGCTGGAATGTTTACCTACAAGAAGCTGTGGTCAGAAGGGTGTCAGTTCCTGTCATAGCGGTAACCCTAGGATACGCTGGCAGTCACCAACATAGATAAAAGCCATCAAGCTGAAGAAGGAGGCAGTCCATGTAATGTCACGCCTGGTTATAGGAAGGCTAGAAAGGTTGCAGCAAAAGCACTTGCTTTTGGTTAGCTCCAGCTAGAGCTATATCAGGCATTTCCAACAGTTCAGAGCACCAGGGGTTGAAGCAGCAACTGCTGGAGAGATTATATCTTACAACAGACTATGGAAGAGCAGGGGATCCCCCCAGGAGAAACTGTGGCTTGTGATAGAGAAGTCATGGCTGCCTGTGTCACTTGATATGACTCCACCAGGAAAAGTGGAAAGAAACTGAATGAATAGCACTGCATAATCCATCAGATCAGGAATAGAGCAACTTAATACAATGGAAAATTTATTTGTTTTTTGTGAAAAACATAGTTAATTAACTATTTAATTAAATAATAGATAAATAAGTAAATAAATAAAAATCAGCTGTTATATCTGCAGTGTCCAAATATAACTTGCCTCTGTTTATGTCTTTCTATCCATCACCTTGAATCTGATAGTGCTGTGAAAAAGTATTTGCCCTATCCTGATTTCTGTTTCTCTCTTGTACTAAATTTTTCAGAAATTAAAACAAATCTAAGAAACAAAGGCAACCCAAGTAAACACAAAATACAGTTTTTAAATGATGAAGTGATCTATTGAAGGAAAAAAGTTATCCGATACCAACTGGCCTGAGTGAAAATGTATTTGTCCCATAGTTACTAATTCCCCAAGTCTATGAAACCGCATTCATAATGGGGTTCATCTGGACTAGACGCAACCAGGCCTAATTAACGCAAACCCTGTTCAATCAAATCGACAATTAAGTAGAAACACACAACCCAGAAACACACAATGCCAAATTTTAAACACATTCCAGAAATGATGAGGAAGAAAGTGACTGAAATACATCAGATTGGGAAGCATTACAAAGCTATTTCAAAGGCTCTGGGGCACCAAAGGATGACAGTGAGAGCCATTATCCCCAAACTGAAAAACTCAGCACAGTACTGAACCTTCCCAGATGTGGCAGACCTTCCAGAATTCCTTCAACAGCACAGCAACGACTCATCCACAGGATGACAAAATGAGCCAAAGACAACATCAAAGGAACTACACGCCTCTCTTGCATCAATAAAGGGCACTGTTCAAGACTCCACTATCAGAAAGACACTGGGTACCAAAGGCATCCATGGAAGAGTGCGAGGTGAAAAACACTACATCCAGAAGAACATTAAGAACATCCTCAAACCTTTTGGGAGAATGTTGTGTGGATTGAGGAGTCGAAAGTGGAACTGTTTGGAAGACAGGGGTCCCATTACATCTGGCGCAAACCAAACAAAAAGAAATTCTACAAAAAGTACATCATACCTACAGTCAAGCATGGTGGTGGAAGTGTAATGAAATGGAGATTCTTTGCTGCTTCAGGGCTTGAGCACCCTGCAATAATTGAGGGAAACATGAATTCTGATCTCTACCAGAAAATCCTAAAGAAGAATATCCAGTCTTCAGTCCGTAAGTTAAAACTCAAGCACAACTGGATTATTCAGCAAAACAATGACCCAAAGCATAGGAGTAAGTCCTAGTAGAAATGAAAGACTGATCTCCAGTTATCGGGAGCATTTGATTGCAGTTATTGCTGCTAAAGGTGGTACAAGCAGATTCTAATTTTAATGGGGCAGTTAGTTTTTCACATTGGTGACAGGTGTTGGATAACTTTTTTTTTTTGCTTCAGTAAAAAAAATATTACATACAAACTGTATTGTGTTTACTCAGGTTGCCTTTGTTTTATGTTGTATTTCATCTGAAGATCTAAAACTATTTGGTATGAGATACACAAAAATAGAAGAAATCAGGTGCAAATACTTTTTCACAGAGATGTAAGGATGACAACTCCAATAAAGATGACGTGTAGAAAAAGGGTGGAAACTAATTAAAATTAACATCAGCGTGGGTGGGTGGTGTGGGGGAGTCGCCAAGCATAGATTTGAGGATGTTTACACTGGATGCGTGGATTCCGTCGAAGCTTCACATCACCTCAGAAAGTTCAGCTACACAACAACAAAGCAATCTAAATCAGAACTGGACCATCTGTCAACCACACCACGGATAGCATGATAAACTATTAAACTATGTTTATTGGGGGGTATACCCCCCATACAGTGAGGGAAAGAAGTATTTGATCCTCTGCTGATTTTGTACGTTTGCCCAATGACAAAGAAATGATCAGTCTATAATTTTAATGGTAGGTTTATTTGAACAGTGAGAGACAGAATAACAAGAAATTCCAGAAAAACATGTAAAAATTTTATAAATTGATTTGCATTTTAATGAGGGAAATAAGTATTTGACCCCCTCTCAATAAGAAAGATTTCTGGCTCCCAGGTGTCTTTTATACAGGTAACGAGCTGAGATTAGGAGCACACTCTTAAAGGGAGTGCTCCTAATCTCAGCTTGTTAGCTGTATAAAAAGACACCTGTCCACAGAAGCAATCAATCAGATTCCAAACTCTCCACCATGGCCAAGACCAAAGAGCTCTCCAAGGATGTCAGGGACAAGATTGTAGACCTACACAAGTCTGGAATGGGCTACAAGACCATTGCCAAGCAGCTTGGTGAGAAGGTGACAACAGTTGGTGCGATTATTCGCAAATGGAAGAAACACAAAAGAATGTTCAATCTCCCTCAGCCTGGGGCTCCAGGCAAGATCTCACCTCGTGGAGTTGCAATGATCATAAAAAAAGTGAGAAATCAGCCCAGAACTACACGGGAGGATCTTGTCAATGATCTCAAGGCAGCTGGGACCATAGTCACCAAGAAAACAATTGGTAACACACTACGCTGTGAAGGCCTTAAAAGGCAGCGCCCGCAAGGTCCCCCTGCTCAAGAAAGCACATACACATGCCTGTCTGGAGTTTGCCAATGAACATCTGAATGATTCAGAGGACAACTGGGTGAAAGTGTTGTGGTCAGATGAGAGGAGGAGGAATGCTGCCTATGACCCCAAGAACACCATCCCCACCATCAAACATGGAGGTGGAGACATTATGCTTTGGGGGTGTTTTTCTGCTAAGGGGATAGGACAACTTCACCGCATCAAAGGGACGATGGACGGGGCCATGTACCATCAAATCTTGGGTGAGAACCTCCTTCCCTCAGCCAGGGCATTGAAAATGGGTTGTAGATGGGTATTTCAGCATGACAATGACCCAAAACACACGGCCAAGGCAACAAAGGAGTGACTCAAGAAGAAGCACATTAAGGTCCTGGAGTGGCCTAGCCAGTCTCCAGACCTTAATCCCATAGAAAATCTGTGGAGGGAGCTGAAGGTTCGAGTTGCCAAACGTCAGCCTCGAAACCTTAATGACTTGGAGACGATCTGCAAAGAGGAGTGGGACAAAATCCCTCCTGAGATGTGTGCAAACCTGGTGACCAACTACAAGAAACGTCTGACCTCTGTGATTGCCAACAAGGGTTTTGCCACCAAGTACTAAGTCATGTTTTGCAGAGGGGTCAAATACATATTTCCCTCATTAAAATGCAAGTCAATTTAGAACATTGACATGCGTTTTTTCATTGTTATTCTATCTCTCAATGTTCAATTAAATCTACCATTAAAATTATAGACTGATCATTTCTTTGTCAGTGGGCAAACGTACAAAATCAGCAGGGGATCAAATACTTTTTTCCCCTCACTGTAAACTACGCCCCAGGGAAAATCCCAAGTAGCTTGGACTATTTTTTCCTGTCTTGCTCTAGTGTTAATACTACAAATACACAACAAAGAAAACGGATTTCAAAAGAATTCCTACTAATCAACTCAGGATGGTCTTTTGAACCCTGAGTTCAGCAAGTGACATCAAATCAACACGACTGCTCACAGCATAAAGCATAAACAAAAGTAGAACCTCCTAAATGATTTATACTGCATATATATTCGCTTGTTAAAGCTACAACACTGATTAAAACGTTCACCTTTTTAAGGAGGCAAATTTAGTTAGCCGACATGCCATCCAGATTCAACATAAGGTCTGTATGATTCACATCCAGACTGCAAGTTTGTGATCTCAATACTGAAGGTCATCTGGTCAATATAAAAGGCTTGCCAAAGAAAAACATTATAGCTCCACAAATATATGACTCACCAGTCTGTGTGTAGTGCATCCAGCTGAGGATGACTTCAGGGGCTCTGTACCAGCGAGTCACCACATAGCCAGTCATCTCATTATCAGCCTGACGGGCCAAACCAAAATCAATGATCTAGTGTACAAAAATATATATAGAAACATAAGGAGCATTACCACCTGCAGTAACGTAGATCATCAGGCAGGAATTGCATATGATACCGTATGCTGTGTTACCTTGAGCTCACATTCTTCATTGATGGCTAGATTGCCTGGCTTGAGGTCCTGCAAGTTACAACTATAAGCAATGATCAACAATGCATTATTAATCCACTGGTGTGTAGAAGTATATGGAAATACATACAGCTTACCCTGTGAATGATACCAGCAGCATGGATATACTGTGAACAAGAGGAGATACTATACATGAGTGTGTGTGTGTGTGTGTGTGTGTGTGTGTGTGTGTGTGTGTGTGTGTGTAAGAGAGAGGGTAAATCTATACGACACACACCTTTAGTCCTCTCAGTATCTGGTAGACAAGGTACTGAACTCTGTCTTCTGAAAGCCTCTCTGTTTTCATTAGTTTCCCAAGATCAGTACCCATAAAGGGCATCACCAGGTAACTGTGTGAAAGAGAAAGCGACAAATAATTGTGGTACTTACTGAAGTCGTATCTCTAAAATCAAATGCTTGGATAAGTTACTGAGAGCTCAGGCTCAAAACAAGATGAATTCCAAACAGCTAAGAGACAAGCAGCAAGGACACCATGCATTCATTGTCATACATCAGATAAAAAAAATTGTAAAAGAAAGAATTGATGCAGAATGATTAAATACTAAGCGTACAAGTCTTGGAATCGGTCCAGTGACAGGTCTGCGGTGAAAACGTTCAGTAGTCCAATAACCTACAGCCAAATAAAAGCAAGATAGATGAAGTGAGTTCATATGAAGGCGAAAGCACACTGTAAGGAACAAACATTTGGGTTCCTCACATTCTCATGCTTCATGTGTTTGAGAAGTCGGAGCTCCCGGTAAGCCCTCTTGGCAAAAAGTTCGGACTGGAAGGGTCGGAGGAGTTTCTTGATGGCAACCCTTGTCCCTGTTCTGCGGTCCTGAGCAGAGCTAATGACAGAACATTTATTATTACAATAGTTATTATTTATTATATTAAAAGGTTTGCATACATGGGGGGGTTGGGGACACTGTACAGAACTGTTACAAATTCAGTTATTCACATACGCTCTGTGGAAACCCAAAACAAGTCACTTAGCTTGTCAGCAAGAAGGACCGAATTACAATTGTGTGTGTGTTTTACTCAGAAATAACACAAAGGAGGTTCAACAACAGGTTAAATAATGGCCTGGGTGGTGATTTCACTGGTATTTCATACAGGCCATGACAGGCGTGGAGGGTTTGCTGTACTCCTTGCACACTATCGAAACAGGAAATGAGGACTGACTTTATAACATACTAAAAAAAAAAAAAAAAAAAAAAAGTATGAGACCATGTTAGCCAAGTTAGCAACGCGACCGGGTTCTTCAACCGTTCAAAAAAAAAACGCAGAATCCTTCAGACACGTGGGGAAGAAACGCAATAAAACGGCGCATGGAGTATAGAAGGTGAATCCCACTCACCATACTGTACCATAAGCGCCTGTCCCAACCGGTCTTAACTCTCTGTATCTTTCAGGTACTTCCCAAAAGGTTTTATTCACTTCCTGACGAAAATAACCAGGTCTCGAGCGTTGAGTCATCGTTTGCTAAAAAAAAATAAATGTTGTTTTAACTAAAAAAAAAAACAATCAAAAATAAAGTTCTTGTTTCAGATACAGTCACAGTGAGCAGCAGCTACTCCGACACACCTATGACTGAAAATACCTGCGAAACGCTGAGCCGCGGCTGCGCCGTGAGCAGGTACTTAGCCACGCCCACACACCGCCAACATCCATACTAGCGTACTAAAAAGCACGTGCGTAACTCGTACACTGCACATACGTCACTGTACTATTTAGTACTGTAGTATAGTTGCGTAATATTTAACATGCTGTTTAGTATAAGAATCCTGTTTGTAGCCACAGAAATAGACCGTTAAAATGGCATCTACCCACGCTGGCGTGGTGCCATTAAAAATTCGTGTTATTCCTGTAGTATGTACATTTCACCTAGAGACTTTTAAAAAATAATTGAAAGTACATAATTGGAACTAAAGGACCACTAACATGCACGTTCCTCTGTAACAGATATGTACTATACCTTTATTATGATTATGATCATTATGTTAATTCATTTTAACCATCTATCTGAGAGGTGTTTTTAATTTTATTGACATTTTCTTGACATAGAAACGAACAGTCTAGGTTAAATACGTCACCCTTGCGACTTTTTTGGTTTGTTCCTCTGGAGGCAATCCTGAAAGGTTCTATGTAAATTAAAAAAATTTGAATTATTTTCTCTTTGTCACTTGGGTGGTACCCTCAAGGCACCTTTTGTTCCTTTCACCTGGAAACATGGATACAGTGTAGTTTTTAAGTCATTTAAGATGCATACATGGACCATAAGTTTTAGAGTAAAGCTTCAAAGGTAAAAAAGACACCTACTGTAAATGTACAAAAGGTGTACACTTGAGGGTACAACCCCAATAACAAAGATAGTTTTGTAGCCTTTTTTCAGGGGGCTTCCCCTGTTAGAGACGGTTTCAAGTAACACCCTAAAAGCTAGGAATCCAAAGTTACCCGTTTTACACTGCAATCAGTGCAACACTGATCTGTACAAAAATTTTATTTTTCCATGTTTTGAAGAAATGTATGTTTTTTGCTAGCACCCGTTAAGTTTTGTTAAATTTTACTACTAGTATTTTTATATCTGGAGAATCACTATTAAATTATATAACTCCATGCCATTGGAAACCCTCTTTTAATTAGTTTAAAAAAAAAAAAAACAAGAGGAAGAAGTATCTCTCTGTATCTGCTTAAAGCCATTTCTCCTTGTTTAGCTTTGTATGTTGTGCTAAATCAGGGTTTTGGTAACAGGTTTATACCTGCAGACCCTAAGGCACACATTCCTTTCTGCTTGTACTGAAACACAGTGAAAGTCGTGTTCAAATGTTATAGTCCTCCATCAAGTCATCATCTGTAACAGTATTCCTTTCTTGTAACAAAAGATTCTTAAAACCTAAATCATTATAGGAGTTTCATGAACTGAGGAAACAAATATTGTGACCTAATAACAAAATAGTTTTCAAACAAGAAATGTGGCATAGATGCATGTTGCTGCTGTTCATTTACAAAGGTCAACACTACAACACATAAAAACACACCATGCTATGCATTAGTAAACACGACGACGCTTTATTTTGCATTTAATGTCATACATTGACATACATGTAAATCCACATCAGTTTATAAATCTTCTGAATTAAGTATCATAAATGAAACCATAGATGACAAAATGTATAGCCCATAAAAATTACAACGAACAAAAAACATGGACAGCCTTGACTTTGGTAAATGTTTATTATATCTAAATGATCCATCCATTCATCCATCTTCTATACCACTTATCCTACAGGGTCACAGGGAACCGGAAGCCTATCCCAGAGATCACGGGGCACAAGGCGGGGTACACACTGAACGGGGTGACAATCCATCGCAGGGCACGATCACAAACATTCACACCCTACGGTTACTTTGGACATGCCAATCATGCCATGCATGACTTTGGACTGGGGGAGAACATGCAAACTCCACACACACAGGGCAGCAGCAGGAATCAAACCCCCAACTCTTGAGGTGTGAGGAGAACGTGCTAACTAAACCACTGTGCACCCCACACATAAATGATTATGAAGTTAAACAATCACTCTTCTTACACCACATTCATTAGTACAACTTGAAATTATTGTTCAGCATCTAAAAGTCCAGAAATAGTAAGGCCTACATTCAGGTTTATGCTCCATTTGTGTAATGTACAGTGATCACCACTAACATTGGCACCTTTGGTAAATATGAGCAAAGAAGGCTGTGAAAATGTGTCTTTATTGTTTAACCTTTTGATCTTTTTTTAAAACATTTCACAAAAATACTCTGCTCTCATGAATATCAAATAATAACACAGGTTGATCAAAAAAACAAAAAACAAACAAAAGCTTCGTTAAATATAGATGTGCAACAATTATAGGCAATATATTTTTATATAACGTGTGTGTGTGTATATATATATATATATATATATATATATATATATATATATATATATATATACACACACACACACACACACACGTTTATTGCCATTGATATTTTACATTTGTAGTACACTGTTGTTCAACATAGACTTCCTGTTTCACAAGGGTATAAATATGAGGTAACACATAGGCCAAATTCTCTTAGTCCTTCATAATAATAGGTAAGACCAAGGAACATAGCTGTGATGTGTGGCAAAAGGTTGTTGAGCTTCATAAAATGGGAAGTGGCTATAAGAATATAGCACAAGCATTGAAAATGCCCATTTCCACCATCAGGGTAATAATTAAGAACTTCCAGTCAACTTTAATTGTTATGAATCAACCTGAAAGAGGACGTGTGTCTATATTGTCTCAACGCACTGTAAAAAGGAGGGTTTGAGTGGACAAAAATTCTCCAAGGATCACAGCTGGAGAATTACAGAAGTTAGTTGCATCTTGGGGTCAGAAAGTCTCCAGAACTACAATCTGAAGTCACCTACATCACCACAAAGGTGGAAGGGTTTGGAAGGGTTTCAAGAAAAAAGCCTCTACTCTCATTCAAAAACAAACTCAAGCATCTTCAGTTTGACAGACACTACAGGAACTTCTAATGGGATCAGGTTCTATGGTCAAATGAAACCAAAAATAGAGTGTTATGCAATAAACAAAAGAGGTGGTTTTGGCGCACACAGAGAGGTAGCGATATGGAAAAGTACCTCATGTTCACGGTTAAATATGTTGGTGGGTCTTTAATGTTTTGGGGGTAAAAAAAAAAACAGAGGACCTAGACATTTTGTTAAGACACATGGCATCATGGACTTTATCACATATTAACAGATATTAATTGAAAATCTGACTGCCATGTCCATGCCAGTCCCCTGACTTGAAACCCATAGAAAACCTGTGGGGTGAACTGAAGAGGAGAGTCCACCAGCGTGAACCTCAAAATTTGAAGGATCTGGAGCAGGGGTGTCAAATCTTATACTCACAGGGCCGGTGAGGGTGCAGGTTTTCATTCCAACAAAACACCTGATTCTACCGGTTTAATCAGTTGATCTTGGCATTCAATAGACTCAGGTGTGGCTTCTGCTTGGTTGAAATGAAAACCTGCACTCATACCGGCCCTTTCCAGATAAGATTGGACACACCTGATCTGGAGAGATTGTACATGGAGGAACGGTCTCAGATCCCTTGCCATGTATTCTCCAACCTCATCAGGAGAAGACTCAGAGCTGTTATCTTGGCAAAGGGAGGTAGCACAAAGTATTGACTAAAAGGATGCCAATAACTGTTGCACACCTATATTTAACAAAGATATTTTTATATAAACCTGTTTTGTTTGCAGTTGTCTGATATTCATGAGAGCAGAGTATATTTGTGGACGTTTTTTTGAAAAAAGATCAAAAGGTTAAACAGTAAAGACAATTTTTCACAGCCTTCTTTGCTCATATTTACCAAGGGTGCCAATATTAGTGGAGGGCACTGTATAGGAATGTAAACCTTTTATTCCAGCATAAGCTCATTTGCATACTATTACCCGTAACATAATTGCATATTAATTCTACATACATAATTTGTTGTATGATGGACAAATCAACTACTTGTCCGCTTACATTTTGGAGCCATCTTGTGCGTGAATAAACATTTTTTTACACACACACACACGCACGCACGCACACACACGCGCAGACACACGCACACACACGCACATATATACATACTCACACTCTTTGGTTTATAGGGTACTAAAACTTCTGTCTTTCAGACTAAGACCTGTCTCTCAGACTGACGGTCCAAGTCATCATTTATAACCAGTCAAATATACAGAATAGAATTTTTAATTCCAGCCATTATTTTTCCTGCATATTCTTAAACTGGTTAATAGGAGTTTAGTACTTCAAGCAGCCTTCACAGACAGATACTCAGAGACATTAATCTCTGGGCTACTTGTCCTGAAGGCTTTAGGATGATCATGTGACGCAAATTTGAGCAGCCCAGGCTGGGGGCTTGCTGTCGTAAGACACAATCACTCTGTTCTCTGCACCTGTAACATCCTCCTCAGCCTCTCTCTGTCCCTCTTCTTCAGCCCTCTCTTGTGACTCCTCTGATCCTCGTCTTACCATCCAGCCCTCCGGTGCGCAAAACGGTTTCTCCAGCACTTTCAGAACTCTCTGAACCTGATGACAACAAATCAGTAGATTTTTTGGTTTCATTTCAGAAGAATACACTTTTAAGTATTGATCAGGTAAAACTGAATACAGTAACAGCTTAACCTCAGAGAAGTCCCCATTCTCCGCTGCTTCTATTGCATTCTGGGCGATGTAATTTCGAAGCACTACACGAGGATTGGTGCTGTCCATCACACGCACTCTCTCCTCCTGCACCGCCTTCACATTGCACTCTCCCTCACACTCACGAGCAAGACGCTGCCTGGAGGCAAGCAAAGACAACATGTAAATGCTGGACTGTTTATGCAAAAATCTAATATATATATATATATATATTTATAAATCAAAATTCCCGAAGAGGGTGTTTCGGCAAACCTTCTCAAGGGACCACAACATTTCTATCATGTTTGTTCTAGCTTTCTACCATCTGCTCTAACTGATGAAACCCCTTTGTCTTTTATCACTTGGGTTTCCAAGCAACCTGTTGCTGCCTAGCAAAAACGTGGCTCTGTATGACTGCATGGACAGCAGTGAACACCTCATTGCTATCTGCACCTGTATTGTTGAATCCAGCAGGTCCATTCCTCCGTCTGCTTGGTCTTCAGGTCCGTCTCTGTGGTTTCCAGCAGCTCCTTTAACCTAGAGAGCTTCTCCAGCTGTCGGGCCAACGTCCTCCGGTCTGACAACATGCCGAACATCGCAGGGTTACTCTGGGCCAAGGAGAGCAGCATTGAGAACTCACTGTGGGGAAACAATGGCTTATTGAAAGCATGTAACGTTTCTAAAATGAATCAATTTCCTCCTTTAAATTCTCAAATGTGAATATGAGTAAAAGTAAACAAAATCGGGAAAAACAGAGGTTATATACTATACTTGTATCTAATATACATTTCTATACCTGGGAAGAAACACCATATTCATATAATCTAGCTCTCTTTACTTAGTCCAATAATGCCATTTAAACATAAACACCTGCTTTAATCCAGAGCAGTGTTTCCCAACCATTTTTCAGTCACAGCACCCTTTGAAAATGTAAAAAAAAATTGTGGCACCCTAGACAAACACTAATGCTAGACAGCGTTAGCTACATGAGGATGAAGTTGATGGTCCAGAAGCATCTAGAGCTTTTCTTTCAAGAAATCTGTCCATATTCTTTTGCACTACACAGGCATCATCACACGCTAATTATTAGGATAAAACACATGTGTACGTTACGCATACTGATGTTGACGTGCTGCTAACAGGCCAACGGAGGGGGAAGGAATTATAATTTATATTATATATATATTTATATATATATTTTATTGTTATGAATGTGTGTGTCTGTCTTATTATTTCAGTGTCATTATTTCAGACATCAGATATTTATCATATATACAGGTGCTGGTCATATAATTAGAACATCAAAAAGTTGATTTATTTCAGTAATTCCATTCAAAAAGTGAAACTAGTATAATGTATACATTCATTACACACAGACTGATATATTTCAAGTGTTCATTCCTTTTAATTTTGATGATTATAACTGACAACTAATGAAAACCCCAAAATCAGTATCTCAGAAAATTTGAATATTAATTAAGACCAATAAAAAAATGGATTTTTAGAAATGTTGGCCAACTGAAAAGTATGAACATCAAAAGTGCATGTACAGCACTCAATACTTAGTTGGTGCTCCTTTTGCCTGAATTACTGCAGCAATGTGGCGTGGCATGGAGTCGATCAGTCTGTGGCACTGTTCAGGGGTTATGACAGCCCAGGTTGCTCTGATAGTGGCCTTCAGCTCTTCTGCATTGTTGGGTCTGGCGTATTGCATCTTCCTCTTCACAATACCCCATAGATTTTCTATAGGGTTAAGGTCAGGCGAGTTTGCTGGCCAATTAAGAACAGGGATACCATGGTCCTTAAACCAGGTACTGGTAGCTTTTGGAAAAGTCCTGTTGGAAAATTAAATCTGCATCTCCATAAAGTTGGTCAGCAGCAGGAAGCATGAAGTACTCTAAAACTTCCTGGTAGATGGCTGCGTTGACCTTGGACCTCAGAAAACACAGTGGACCAACACCAGCAGAGGACATGGCACCCCAAACCATCACTGACTGATCCACAATGTGGATTCTGTGCCTCTCCTCTCTTCCTCCAGGCTCTGGGACCTTGATTTACAAAGGAAATGCAAAATTTACTTTCATCAGAGAAAATAACTTTGGACCACTCAGCAGCAGTCCAGTCCTTTTTGTCTTTAGCGAAGGCGAGACGCTTCTGACGCTGTGTCTTGTTCAAAAGTGGCTTGACACAAGGAATGCGACAGCTGAAACCCATGTCTTGCATACGTCTGTGCGTGGTAATTCTTGAAGCACTGACTCCAGCTGCAGTTCACTCTTTGTGAATCTCCCCCACATTTTTGAATGGATTTTGTTTCACAATCCTCTCCAGGATGCGGTTATCCCTATTGCTTGTACACTTTTTTCTACCACATCTTTTCCTTCCCTTCGCCCTCTATTAATGTGCTTGGACACAGAGCTCTGTGAACAGCCAGCCTCTTTAGCAATGACCTTTTGTGTCTTGCCCTCCTTGTGCAAGGTGTCAATGGTCGTCTTTTGGACAGCTGTCAAGTCAGCAGTTCTGTGTGTGTGTGTGAATGAGACACAGTGTAAAGCGCTTTGGATGAAAACGCTATATAAGTGCAGACCATTTAGTATAACCGCACTGGGACGTTTTGCTGTGTGTATTACACCACTCGTCTGTGTTCACCACATACAATTCCACTTCCTAGTTTGAAACGGTTACTACATCAGAGTTAGCGAGATCATCCATGGACTCAGCAAATGATACCTTTCACGAAGGTGCACTTACTAGTAATTGAACACTTAGCAACACCTTTAATAACCATCACCTAAAACCATGATTGCGTTATTTTTTTGCATAGGTAGGTTTCTTCTGCATGTATGGTAGCTAACTTAAATATGAAAAATTACAAGTTACAACATAAGGATTGCTAAGTGAAAAATGAAACAAGTATTCACGCATATGCAGAGAATATGAAAGAATATCTAAAGTGAAAACTGCATTACCGTGGGTCCATACTAGGTTTGCTGGCAGCCTTTAACTCCTCTAGAGAGGCACACTGCTGCAAGAGAACCTCTGTGGCCTGTTTGACAAGTTCAGCATCCTCCACTGCGTCTCCTTCTGCAGGACATGAGATCTGACTCAAACAGCGGAACGTGTTTGTGAAGTCAGCACCTGAAAATTCACACAAAACAGACAACAGTTATTCAGAGTAGGAAACAGGACAGAATATTTTGCTCTTAAAAACACATAGCTTAGTAAAAGTTAATGTGACTGGATGTTTTTCCACTAATCTGAAAGGATTATAAAGACCAAGAGCAGTCACCTTGAGAAACTGGTAACAAAAGAAGTTAAAGCCTGCCTAGGTCTCCTCAGTCCCTACCCGTGTTGTGCATTGTCTGCATTAGGTTTGTGATGAGCAGCTCATCTTCTGGTTCCTCTTTCCTCAGCAAACCCAGTTTCCTTCTCATATTGCTCAAGTAGAATGTGTTGAAGAGGGGCGAGTACTCCTCCAACACCGCCTGCGCCCGGTCTGAGGGCAGATCTGGGTTCAGAGCTTCTGCTAGCCGACCCAGGTTCCAGTGACAGATTTCTGGCTGAGCTTGATATGAGTAACGGCCAGAATTATCAGAGGCGTTGCAGATGAACTCTGGGTCAAAGCTTCAGAAGGAAAAACAGTAAGAGACATTACCCTCAACGATCAACAGAATGCGTGTGCACAGAACAATCAGAGGTACACCAAGTCAAATTAAGGTCAAGGAGGGGTCTATATATGGTCAAAGGGTCCCCCCCTTTTTATAATGTGTACCCTAAATCATGCCAACATCAGAAGGAACTACAGAAGACCAATCACGGTCCAAACCCTGGGTGAAAGACACCAGGTTACAGATCATTTTCAGTTTCATAAACGGCCAAGAGAAACCCTGAGCAAGATCTTTTAACATAGTGGTAGTTAATTAAAGCAGAATCTTATTCAATGTGAAATTAATACACAATGATGATTTCAAAGACATCAACGTAGCACTGACTGTGTGCAAGACCATACCGGTCCATGAAGCCGAATGGTCCATAGTCCATAGTAAGCCCCAGAATACTCATATTATCAGTATTGAGGACTCCATGACAGAAGCCCACACACTGCCAATGGGCCACAAGTCTGGCTGTTCTCAGCGTCACCTACGACAGAAAGAAAACCATTGGCAACCTTGAATACTTAAATATTTGAATAATAATACGTGTAAAAATGTTTTGTGTGGTAAATGCCACAATATTTACAGGGGTTTGCAATTTTTCGCATCACTGCGAAAGGCTGTGCAAAACAATTTCGTAGGGATGCTCCGATCGATCAGCCGCCAGTCGGTATCGGTCGATAATCACATTCTATGACTCGACCGGTAGGCTCAAAATTTGGCCGATCTCACAAACTGATCGCAATTTGATGATGTAAATCACGTGAGGATGTAAAAAAACACGACAACGTTAAACTTTAGCGCCGCAGTCATGTCATCACCAGTGTGGAATTATTACAAGGTCTCAACAAACAATGAAAAATTTGTCATTTGCTGTGCATTTTTGAAGGCCTATTAAAGTGTTCGTTGTACAATGAATATTTGTTGTACTTATTTGTGGTATTGCTTTATCTGGGGGAAAAAAAAGGTTAACAGTGACGGTCAGCAGAAAGCTTATATATCACTCATATAAAGCTTGACGGATCGGGATCTGCCGATCAGGATGACAAGAAATAGGTCATCGGTATTGGCTGCAAAAATCCTGATCAGAGCATCCCTACAATTTCATGCAATTTCAATATCGCCAATTGAAGTAGTTTTCCTCAGAAGAACACACACACAGAAAAAAAAAAACGCCAATTGCATCGCAAATTTAAAAAAAAAGCCACAGCAAAATCAAGCAGTCTGATTAAGCAGTCCAGGATTTTGAGGAGTTTTTTGTAATTGTTTAGGCCAAACTTTTTTGATTTAGCTGCTGCTTTATTCCAAATTCAGATGCTTTTTTTCTTGAATTGATAAAACTGCAATTGCATGAAATTGTTTTGCACGCTCTTTCGCAGTAATGTTTGTATGCAAATGAGACCTTTTAGCTGTACTCAAGTTCGACACACGTGAATCAAAGGGGATTTTGGCCGAATGCGTGTTGTGATGACGTCACATGACGTGTCTTGGCCCAAGTCTGTGGAAATCTTGAAAAAATTGCAACCTCCTGCGAATAATGCGAGTTTTCCTGCTTTTGCATTCATTTCTACAATCACAAAATGGCTAAATCCTGGAGGGACTGATTAGGTAACGCATACCTCCCTAAAGAAGGCAGTGTTCCTCTCCACTGGGTCCGAGTGGCTCTGCTGGATCTCTGGGTAGAAAGTATCAATGACGTAATCCAGCATCTGAGTTCGTATCTCAGTATATCTATAGCTGGGGCCCTGCCGACCTGTGAGCTCATCCTCCTCTTTGAAAATCTCAAATGAACCAAACCTGCATAAGGACAACAAGACAACAAGCTCTCTTTCATTAATCAGACACCATCTACTACACAAACGAATAAACAATCGCTATACAGGTATAGCTGTAAAAACGTATCCTTTTTGCATGATATAGCATGTCACTGGCAATCACGTGAATAAGACAGCACTGACCTGATAAAAGTGGGAGCGATGCGCAACACCACCGAGCATCTCTCCATGCATGGATTGCCACTGTAAAACACATCTCTCATGACTCGTGAGTCTGAGGTCACTACAGAGCCAGCCCGTGTGGTAGGAATCCCAAGGGCAAAGACAGCTTCGCTGCACAAGAACTCACGGATGCTGGAGCGCAAGACTTTACGTCCATCCGCTTGCCTGGAGAGGGGAGTGGTATGAAACTTGTTATAAGGGCTGAGATCACAGTTATATCAGCATGTATTTTAGGTTGAGTAGTAAAATGTACACTAGTGAAATGATTATGTAGAGAGTAAAGTGTAGAAGAGCACAGTGTACTACACACTTCTTGTGCAAAACAATTTTATTAAAAAAATTTTTTTAGTAGACCAGCCAAGTACACGGATCAGCCTAAACATTTCAACCACCTGCCTAACATTGTCCCCCTAATGCTACTATAACATTTCTGACCTCAAGGACTTCACAAGACCTCTGAAGGTGTGCTGTGGTATCTGCTACCCAGATGTTAGCAGCAGATCCTTTAAGTCCTGTAACTAGTGAGCTAGGGCCTCCATGTATTGGATTTGTTTGTCCTGAACATCTCACAGATGCTCAATCGGATTGAGATCTGGGGAATTTAGAGGCCAAGTCAACATCTTCAACTCTTTGTCATGTTCCTCAAAACATTCCTGCATAATTTTTTGCAGTGTGGCAGGCAGCTTTATCCTGCTGAAAGAGGCCACTGGCATTAGGGTATATAGTTCCATTCCAAGGCCGTACATGGTCTGCAACAATGTTTAAGTAGGTGGTACGTGTCAAAGTAACATCCACATGAATGCCAGGACCCAAGGTTTCCCAGTAGAACACTGCCCAGATCATCACACTGCCTTTGCTGGCTTGCCTTCTTCCAATAGTGAATCCTAGTGCCATCTCATCCCCAGGTAAGTGACGCACACACACCTGGGAGTCCACATGATGTTAGAGAAAACGTGATTCATCAGACCAGCCCACTTTCTTCCATTACTCCATGGTCCAGTTCTGATACTCACGTGCCCATTGTAGGTGCTTTCAGCGGTGGACAGGGGTCAGTATGGGCACTACGCAGCCTCATACACCGCAAACTGCAATGCATTGTGTTCCGACACCTTTCTATTATAGCCAGAATTAACTTTTTCAGCAATTTGTGCTACAGTAGCTCTTCTGTAGGACGAGACAAGCTAGCCTTGGCTCTCCATGCCGATCAATGAGATGATCAGATGTCCTTCCACTGGACCTCTTTTGGTAGGTATTAACCACCGCATACCGGGAACACAAGTCCTGCTGTTTTGGAGATTCTCTGACCCAGGTCTTTACGCTTGCCCATTTTTCCTGTTTCCAACACATCAACTTCAAGAACTGACGGTTTACATGCTGGCTAATATATCCCAGCCCTCGACAGGAGTAATTCACTTCACTTGTTAGTGGTTTTAACGTTACGGCTGATCTGTGTAAACGTAAGTTAGCATCATTAAAAGTGTATCCTCACACCCGGGACAGGCTCCAGATCCACCATGAACCGGACCAGGATTAAAGTTACTGAATGACACCGATGATTGATGATGATGATGATTTAACCTCAATCATCAGTCTTGTGAATTTATCCACCCATAAAAATACTCCCATGTTTGTCAACAATAAATGACGTCCTTGGGAAGTCTACCTGGAATAAGGCGTGAGTCCAGAACCCTTCAGCTGGATCTCCCAGCGCCTGCTGGGGTTCTCCTTTAGCAGTTCAGGACTCTGATCAGCTGGAGCTTTCACTTCACCCAAATAGCACGCCGCTCCGTCGCCCAGCTGCCCCGCGAAGTGGCCGAACTGGTGGCCGCAGTAGCAGTGGGCAGCGGGCTCGGAGCCTGGCATCACCCTGGAGCCGCTCAGGTACTCAGCGCCCAGAGGGTCACTGATCAGCTCCTCCGCGCTGAGGCCGAGCAGCGCCATGGCGGGTCCGGACACCGCCACAAAGCGAGGGTTCTCCAGCGGCTGCGGTTTAACTCTGGAGAAACACGCGCCGCGGACTGTCCGCACTCCCGGAGCCTCCTGCTCCTCCACAGGGAGCTTTCTCAGCACGACATTATCGAAGTCCAGCCGCTCGAGCGGGGAACGACTCGTCCCGATCGCCGTGCCCATACCGTCCATGGAGTAAGCCCTCAACAAACCGGGGTTGGAGTTGAAAATGTAAGGTCGTATTAGACGGAGTACACTGCTAGCCATTAACGAACTACCTTCTGCTAAAACGAGTTCGGTAAATCAAAGGACGGCATGTTTGCCAAACTTTAAAAACAGAAAGCAGGCCGACTAAAAACATAACGCATTAATGAACACATAGTGCACTTCATAGGGTGCAAACGTTGTTATTTAATACTCAATGTAGTGCATAGTTATAGGGAGTAGACAGCTATTTGGCTTTTGCCATTCTGATATCCGGTCCGTCTTTGTTTATGGTCACCCTGGAAGCACACTGGTAGGAACCAATGTTTAAAAGCGTATTTTAGCCTGAAATCTGTGTTGTGATCCAAATCATAGCACAGTTATGATTAATAACACCAACGAAAAATACCTGCAATTATTTTATTTATTTATTTTTTACTAATAAAAATATTAATCCCAGACATCTTCTATAAAATGTATACTAATCATATCATTAACCATACTATCATTGACTAGAAGTAATCCCAACTGGAATAAAGTGGGTTTGACGTTGGATTTATTCGCAGATATGCGGAAAGTAAGGCACCGTCTCCAAAGTTACATACGACACCGTTAAACACGTTTCTAACTTCAATAGCATTCGAAGGGAATGACTTACAGTCACACAATCAACTGTACAGTGTTCATGTAGGTGTCAGCTATAATGCACACCTTTTAGATTTCTGATATTTAACTAAATAAACTATTAAATCATATATAAATTTTGCCTTGTATTTTATTACTGCACGGGCCCATACACAAAATATACCATAATTTAAATCTCAATAGCATTTGAATGGAATGATGTATAGTCACACAACCAACTGTAAAGTGTTCGACTAGGTGTCAGCTATGATGCACACCTTTTTAGATTTTTTATATTTAATCAAATAAAGTATTAAATCATATATAAATTAGATGAATTTCACTACAGAGTGAGCCCATACACAAAGTATACCATGATTTAAAGCTCAATAGCATTTGAAGGGAATGATGTAGTCTTGAAGCCAACTGTAAAGTGTACATCTAGGTGTCATGATGCACACCTTTGACGCACCCCTTTTAGTTTTTTGATATTTTACCCTACAATGCATGAACCAAAAAAACCTTCATGAATGCAAGGGGTCAGAAACCCCAGAGGTTTCCAATCGTGAGAAAATCTTAAAGTTCAGAGCACAATAAGCAGAATGGTACAGAGGAAAGGAAGGACCAGGGTTATTTTTGTGACAAGGAAGTTGAGGGCTTAAAAGGTTGACTGGAAGTGCTGCCTATGTAAATAATTTTGAATTCATTTGGCTCCCATCCACATTCTAAACATGTACATAAATAAATTAAAAGAAAACAAATACAAATGTTTGAAATATGAAAACATTTGTGTACCATCAGTTCTTTTCATTATTTCATTAATAGGACATTTATTTTTTGAAGAAAACCATTCAATCCAGTACAGGTCATTTTGACCCCATTTATGCATTCGTGAAGGTTTTTTTTTTGGCCTATTCTGTAATGAAATTCATATCTAATTTACATGTGATTTAAAAGCTTATTTTAATAAACATAAAAATATATAAAAGGCTTGCATCGTAGCTGACAAGTATATGAACACTTTTCAGTTGGTTGTGTGACTGTGCATCATTCCCTTCAAGTGCTATTGAGCTATAAATAATGGCATATTTTTGTGTATGGGCCCATTCTGTAGTGAAATACATGGTAATATTTACATGAGGTTTAATAGTTTACTTTGTTAAATATAAAGAAAATCTAAGACATGTGCCTTATACCTGACACCTAGGTGAACACTTTACAGTGGGTTGTGTGACTGTACATCATTCCCTTCAAATGCCATTGAGCTTTAAATTATGGTATATTTTTGTATGAGTCCATGAAGTAATAAAATACATGGCAATATTTATATATGATTTAATAGTTTATTTTTTATTAAATATCAAAAATCTAAAAGGTGTGCATTATAGCTGACACCTAGATGAACACTTTACAGATGGATATATGACTTCAAGTCATTCCCTTCAAAGCTATTGAAGTTAGAAACCTATATAACAGTGTCGTAGGTAACTTTAGAGACGGTCCTTTAATTTCCGCATATCTGCGAATATCAAAAGTCCAACGTCACACCAACTTTATGCCAGTGTAATCCCATGTCATTTTGACTCGTTACCATTAATGTCTCCATTTCTTTTATTTACATTTGTACTAAAAAAAAATGGTGAGAAAAGTGTGCAGATTGCTCAATTTAGCACCATAGCCTTTAGTGAGAGATGTTTAAAAACATTTAACAATATTTCAATATTCACTGACGTTCCGTTTACCGTTTAAAGTACTTCTAGAGTTTATAGTCACGGCGCGTCAGATCTGATGTCAAAACACAAAGCGACTTTCTGATGAACAGTCAGTCAATTTGTTAATACTGAATTGGGGGGTGTGATGGGAGGGCGTACGACGACACACGACACCACACAAATAACTACATAAAACAAAATCCATCCAACTTCTATACCACTTATCCTACAGGGTTGGGGGTAACCCGGAGCCTATCCCAAGGGGGCATGGGGCAAAAGGCAGGGGTATACACTGAACAGGGCACCAGTCCACCGCAGGGCACAAACACACCCTGTCACACACCAATTCATACACTATGGACACTTTGGACATGTCAATCAGCCTTCAATGCATGTCTTTGGACTGGGGGTGGAAACCGGAGTACCGGAGGAAACTCCCGCAGCACGGGGAAAACCGGCAAACATAAGAGAATACATTTCCAAAAACAATTTAAGCACTTAAAATTGTCACTGAAAAATCTGTTTACACGGAAATATTTTGCTTCTCGAGGCTGGCTTGACCACAGTCTTAAACTTGTCAAGTTAGAGCTCCAGTCTTAAACAAGTCAAGACTGGAGCTATAACATTAGACCTATTATTATTATTTATTTTTTTACTTCTTGAACAGCACAGTACTTACTTAGTAGCCAAATCCCCTCCTGAACTCTAGAACGCAAGAAACAGGAAACAAAAGCCCATAGTAAAAATTCTGTTTTATTTGGGGATTTAGTCAAAGTTCTGTTCTGTTGTTTTGGTTGGGCATTGGGCTTATTAACAAAATGCATCAACTCCCCTCCCTGTTACTATCGACTCATAATACAGTGAACACTGGAAATGAATAGAAAGAGTCACATTAAACCACAGACATTTCCTGCACATTATTTACCTCTCTAAAAGGGATTTAAAATTTGTCTCAAGTACGATTTAAAGTCAAATAAAATCAAAGTTAACTCTAAGCACATTTGTAAGTAATATTGCTTTTTCTGTTTTTTGTTTTAAATATTGTTTTCTTTAAATCAGTGGTGAATTAATTTCTAATACTGCTGTATGAATGATACAAAAGTACATTTAAAAAAGGCAGAGAATGATATAATTACAGCAAAGTTTGAAGGTATTTTAAAAGTTAGATGAAGGAGAAGACATTTAATCGTGTCATTTTTTTTTCTACCATTCAGTGCCTTGCATAAGTATTCACCCCCATTGAACTCAACAAACTGCATTTGTTTTATCATCAGAAGATTGCGAGTTTAAATCCTGCGGTCGATATAGCCATCCATGGCTGGAAGCCAACAGAGCAAAATTGGCCATGCCCTCTCTCCCTCGTCAATCACTGTGACGCTAGCCAATCATGGGTACCTGTGAGCTATGTGGAAGGGGGCACATAGCGCTTTCCTCTGAATGTGTTACACTGCCCTGTGATGCAGCATGAGCAGCAGTTTAAAAATATGCATTGGCTGGCTTCACGTGTTTTGGATGAAGCACGTGTTCACTTCATCATCTCTCGTGTGATAAATAGAGCTGGGAATTGGCAGATGACCAAATTGTGTAGATCAAATTGTAAAAATCCCAACTAAGCTCATTTAAGTTTTTGGTTGGTTCCAAAATCTGGAACAGTTCAAGGGGGGTGAATATTTACACATGATGGCATGACAAGACTGATATTGGTTACTGGTCAAACGTTTAGCCTGCAAATCAAGCGTTATTAAAACAATACAAAAAGGCTCAAACCGAGCACTACAATCAGGACTATCCATTACACAGATAATTTAAGAGCAAATACCACACATTTCTTTATGATTTGATGGAATGTGATCAAATCGATCTGGTCAGCTTGTGTTTATTAGCCCTTTTACAAGTAACATTATGGGAGGCACTTGTCAGATGACCTGGACATAGCTTCAACTCAAGCTAGAACATGCTTCTTGCATGCTTTGCTTTTGTTTAACCCCAAACTCTAAGGACTACTACAGGTGCCGTTGAAGTGGTGCTTCAGTAGTCTCAGACGCTCTGCTCATAGAGGTCTAGCTTGTGAGACTATAATCCTTCATTAATTTTGGCATTCTTTATCGCCACTGCAAGAGGAATTTTCCCATGGAAATAGAAATAGATCAAGTATAAAAAGGGCTATTTCTCAGAATTGTGATTACTGTGTCTGTGACAGTTATTTGTGTAACCTTTAGGAAATAATGTTCCCCCAGACCAAACATTCTCCTAAAGTTAAAGAAACAGCATTTACACCAGATGTGCAAACATGAATATTCTCTCAGTTCATGATAAACCTTCAAACTTTTTTTTTTTTTTTTTGAAAAGCAAAGCATGCTTTGGTAAAATCCTCTTACAATATGAAACGTGTATTTACTTTTACTTTGTACTCTATAAAATTATTAAACGGTTAATGATTGCATATCTATGGCTCTGCTACCTAAATGGAGACATGTAGATAAACTCCAAGGCATTCAATAATTTCACACTTTTGTCTTTCCACATTATCATTTAAAATGTCAGAACAAAATCCAAAGGGAGTACACATGCTATACTGAAACAGTACTGTCTTGTATTAAAGTGTAAGAAAATGGGAAAATAGTGAAAGGAAACAGGAAGTACTGTCTGAGGTTTTTTTGGCAGTACAGCTCCATGTTAAGAGAGGGGCGATTACTGGGTCTGCTCCAAGATTCCCCGTTCCAAAATCCCAGTTTATGTTTCAGAGAGTATGAGCCATATCATACCGTCTTATCTGCCCCGTCTCTCATCTTAAGGCAAATGGTGTTTCGTGTTATATACTGTTTATTTAAGTCTTTGCTGAAGATCTAGGTCAGGCAGGAGGCGGTCATATATTCTCCAGCGTTTGGACAGCAGGTAGGGAGAGAAACGCCCTCCCCACACACCCTCCAGCACGGTAACAGGCATATCCCAGAATGCCAAGCAAGGCCCCTTTCATCACAGTACGCAACACCCAGCCAAATCGCGATGGTGGCGCCACACTGCAGGAAAGATATCACGTGAGGCAAGTGATAATAAAATGCAATAAGTGTGGAAACTGAAAACATACACACCTCATAATCTCATGAATATTAAGCTCTTCATCCCAGTTTTTCTCAATTCCAGGAACATGGCCCATTCCAACCACTCCCACCACCACAGCAGGCACTTCTGTGAAAATATTCAACATGTACAAGATACTTTGGAAGACAGGCTTCCTTAAATGTATCTTAAAAAGAAAAAGCCAGACCTATAAACACATGAACATGCACTTAATACTATGTACATCCTGAACTACAATAAAGTATTATAAGTATTATCTGGTGTTTGTCCCACACAAATGACAACCAAATTAAAATTATTGCAATTACTGAAGATTATTATTTGCTCTGACCAAAGAAGGTTTATTCCAAAATAGTCTTGTAATTACTGTCATAAATTCAGGTTCTTCTTCAGCATTAAAAAAAAGGTCACTTCCCTAAGCATGGCTGTCAAAGTGGGGACTCAGTGGTCCATTTCATTTTCAATTTTGTTGCAGTGGTAGAAATCACATCGTTCTATCATCAAAGCTAAATTAATTTACTATTGGGATCTTACCTTTATTAACTTGAATTGCATGAGTTTAATCCAAATCTCAATAACACAAGAACAGTATACCTATAAATTGTATCACCTTGAATCTTTAAAGTTATTTTAATTTTAAAATTGTGTTCTGTGAGTGAAAAGTTCCAAAACAGAACTGCTTTATGGCTTTTGGCTGTTTTTTTTTTTTTTTTTTTTTAGATATATGGGCACGGTGGCTTATCGGTTAGCACATTTGCCTCACCCCTCCAGTGTTGGGGGTTCAAATCCCGCCTACCCCTTTTTGCAGGTTCTCCCCGTCCTTTGGGGGTTTCCTCCCTCAGTCCAAAGACATGCATTGTAGGCTGCCTGGCATTTTCAAATTATTCATAGTGTGTGAATGTGTGTGATTGTGCCCTGCAATGGGTGCCCCTTGCCTTGCAGCTCCAGGCTCCCTGGTGAGCCTATGTAGAATAAGCGGTATGGAAAATGGATGGATGGGTCCCTGCCCTAAGCCGTACAAGCATGTGATGGCTGGTGCATTACTCACTCTGGCCATTAGGTGGCGCCTCAACACAGCGAGCCGCCTGTCTGAGTGTGTGGGTGAGGTAGATGTCTCGCTCTGCAACAATGGTGCGGTGCAATGCGGGAAATTCGCCAATCATCTCTGACATCGTCTGTTCCAGCAGATCCTTCTGTTTGCACTTTTCTACATCCTCCTTACTGACAAGCATGCAAACAAACACACCTCACACACTGACTTCAAATAGAATAGAAAGTTTGTCAAGAAAAGGCATTAAAGGTTCAGAGCAAGCTTAGTGAATAGTTTTCATAAACAAAACATGATTCACTTAAAGAGAAACTCACAGTAATTCCAAAAAACATACTTTCTACATGGCAGGAGTATAGAGTGAGGCTGGGCTGCAGGTACCTGATAGGGTCAGACAGGAAGCACAAGCCCCAGGCAAGCCGAGCTTTCTGCCACAAGCTCAAAGCAGCAATGGCACGTTTGAACGTCACAGGGATTGGCCTGTCCCCGAGGTGAAACTTACAGAAAGGGACTTTACCTGCCTGTGAGAGATGAGGACATTTTTCTCGCTGTGATCGGAGTGCCAGATAGCAATCTTATAAACAAACAAAATCAGGCAGCATACAATATTAAAAAAACACCATCTGCTGTCTCATCATCAGAATCAGGAACTTGCGTGAATGAGAGATGACTGTGTGGGAGATTGTCTATGCCAACCTCTTTGAAGGCTTCTCTAAACTCTCCTCCAGGCGCCATACCCAGCTGCTCAGTGATGTGAGCAGAGACTTTTAGTAGCAGGATCTGCATGAGGCCCGACATCACACCATTCTGGTGAAGCAAAACAGGACAAAGAAGGAGAGAACGTGAATGACAGACATGCTACAATTCACAAGACATCACGAGGTCTGCTGTATAGCTCACCTGTTTGATGGCCTGCTGGACCTTCTCCAGGTTGATGTCCTTGGCCTCCTTGAGCAGCGTTTTTTCATCCATCTTTAGCATGGACACTCTGTACTGGCACAGCTCCACCACCACCACGTCCGGCTGCACTGCACGGATTGTCTAAAATAAATAAGTGAGCACATAAATGAATAATATGTCATGGAGTAGGCTCAATATTTATTGTTTTGAACCCCGAAAAACACTGATGCTCTATAAATCTGTGGTCTAAATTGAAGTCCACATGCACACAAAGATCCCTCTTGAAGTGTCTCCAACCTAATGTTTCACATGACATTTTTTTTTAACCTCAGTAAAAAAACATTGCTACACTTTGATAGACCGTTAGAAGTTAGTTCCTGTTCTCCTGCAGGGGGCCTAAGGCTGTGACTGCTGTGAGGGACAGAGAAAATATTGCTGAGCGCTGGTAAAAATGATTCCATGTCTCTCTACCTAAAGTATCTAAAGCACCGTGGCTGTAAATATTTCCTGAACATGACATCGTAATAGACAAATTTGGTGGTGAGAAAAACTTCATAGCTGAAAGCTACACAGTTGAGTCACAGTTGAGTTTAGATTCACGGGAAGGTGTGGTGTATCTCGAATAGGCTTGGGGAGCAATGGAATACATGTAATGGCGTTACGTAATCAGTATACAAAAAAATGGTAATGGTCATCCGTTATAGTTACGTCAAAAAACAAAATCAGATTACAGGTATATTTTTATACATTTTAAATATATATATTTTAAATAAATTATATATATATAAATTATTATATATAAATATAAAATGGGAAACGCTATTTAAATAAATGTAAAAACAACAAGGTGGTACGTTGCATTGACAAATACAGTAATCTTTTCTTTATTAATATTATTGTGCTTGCATTTACTGTGGTGCTTGAACGCTTGTGAACTCTTTAGAATTTTCAAATGTACTGAAAGCAAAGGTTCACATACTTTTGCCACTCACAATAATGTAATATTGGATAATTTCCCTCATAAATAAATGACGAAGTATAATCATTTTGTCTCATTTGTTTAATTGGGTTCTCTTTTTCTGCTTTTAATACTTGTGTGAAATTTTTTTATGATGTTTTAGGTCATATTTATTCAGATATATAGAACATTTCACAAAATGTACAGAAGACTCTTGTCCATTAAACCTGATAATCACCTCACTAAAACACTACAAAATATTATTTTAATAAGCAGCAAATGTGAGCAGTCATGCTGCGACTCGCATGCTGTAGTCAAAACACACATTACAACTGGCTCCATATATTTACACCGTGCCAAACATCTCAAATATTGGCACTTTTCACTGGATGCTTGTCGATCGAGGTTGTGATTAATGGCATCAGTCAATCGTGATTAATGTTAATGTTGCAGCAGCATTTGTTCTCATCAAAAGGTTGTAACATTAAAAAAAAAAATGCTATTCTTTTTATATGGTACTAAACCAGCAGGTATTCAAACTGTCTTAATGGAAAGCACTATTTTTTTTTTGCAGTCACAGCTCTCTATAAAAACTAACTAAACTGATGAATATGCTTAGAATGTCCATTGTTTCAATAAACAAGAATGTAGTAGAATGGCTGCAGTCCAATTATGTAGTCATGTGCTCCAGTGGAGTGCTCTTATAATAAAAGTGTAATAAACAATATTCCATTAAGTGCAATCTCTTACTAAAATAATTATAAAACAGAATATTACACTGTAACTGATAAGACAGACTCTTCGAGCAGTCTAGCTTCACCACTCTTTGAGTGGCTTTAAGATCCTCACCGTAGTTACATCTTTCTTGCTGCTGTCGCTGAAGTGAGCCGTGCCCACCAGGTAGACCACACTGCCCTCTGGTGTAGTGAGGCGAGTCACAGTGTCAGGGAGCTCAGGGTTGGTCTGCCTCCTCTGAGCCCGCATCTTCCACAGCACTTCAACCGCCTCCATGTCCGCTACACAGAGAGAGAGAGAATATCAGTGGAAGTTTCCAGTACATGCACTAGTAGGCAAATATTCATTGCGTATTTGGCCTAAACAAGTGCTTTGCAAAGTACTTTGTAAACTTATCTATTTAATAAATGGCAAAAACTCACAGAGTTCAAGTGAATAGCGATGCTGTGCATCATCCTCTGATATACCGACAGATTCCTCCTATACACAAAGAAGAACAATATTAATAAAGACAACAGGAAAATTATAACTTACTTTAAAATGGGCTTAATCAAGTGTTACGACATTATAGCACTCCTAAAAACATGGTGTAACTAAAGTTTATTTATTATTTTAGCAATTTATTATTTCATTGACACGCAGTATCACAGGTCTTAAGTTGTCTTTTTAATTATAAACCATCAATAGCACTACACACCAACATAAGCAAAGCAGTGAACAGTGCTGTCCCGGGGCAGTCTTGGTAAATATGAGCAAAGAAGGATGTGAAATAATTGTCTTTATTGTTTAACCTTTTGATATAACCTTTTAAACAAATTCACAAAAATACTCTGCTCCCATGGATATCAAACAATTGCAAACACAACACAGGTTTATAAAAATATATTTGTTAAATACAGGTGTGCAACAATTATTGGCACCCTATGAATTCATATGAGAAATATATTTGAAGTATATTCCCATTGATATTTTTAATTTTTTAGTACACCTGTGTGACTTGGAACGCGACATTGTTCAACCATGACTTCCTGTTTCACAGGGGTATAAATATGAGGTAACACATGCCAAATTCCCTTAATCATTCATAAAAACAGGTAAGACCAAGGAATATAGCTGTGATGTTGAGCCTCACAAAATGGGAAGTGGCTATAAGAAAATAGCACAAGCATTAAAAATTTCTATTTCCATAATCAGGGCAATAATGAAGAAGTTCCAGTCAACTGGAAATGTTATGAATCAACCTAGAAGAGGACGTGTGTCTATATTGTCTCAACACACTATGAAGAGGATGGTTCGAGTGGCCAAAAATTCTCCAAGGATCACAGCTGGAGAATTGCAGAAGTTAGTTGTGTCTTGGGGTCAAAAAGTCTCCAAAACTACAATCCGAAGTCACCTACATCACTACAAGTTGTTTGAAGGGTTTCAAGAAAAAAAAAGCCTCTACTCTCATCCAAAAAAAACTCGAGCATCAAAAGTACCTCATGCCCACAGTTAAATATGGTGGTGGCTCTTGAATGTTTTGGGGCTGTTTTTCTGTCAGAGGACCTAGACATTTTGTTAAGACGCATGGCATCATGGCCTCTATCAAATATCAACAGATATTAAATGAAAACCTGACTGCCTCTGACAGACAGCTTAAAATGGGCCATGGTTGGATCTTCCAGCAGGACAATAATCCAAAACATACCTCAAAATCAACACATAAATGGTTTACTGACCACAAAATCAAGGTCCTGCCATGGCAATCCCAGTCCCTTGAATTGAAACCCATAGAAAACCTGTGGGGTGAACTGAAAAGGAGAGTCCACCATTTGAAGGATTTTGAGAGATTCTGTATGGTCCCTTCCCACGTATTCTTCAACCTCATCACGTATTATAGGACACGACTCAGAGTGGTTATCTTGGCAACGGGAGGTAGCACAAAGTATTGACTAAAAGGGTGCCAATAATTGTTGGCACTTATATTTAACAAATATTTTTCTTTTATATATAAACCTGTGTTGCGTTTGCAATTGTTTGATATATATGAATGTGTATCTCAGTGTATTTTTGTGAATTGTTTAAATAACAACAACAAAAATCAAACAATAAAGACAAAATTCCACAGCCTTCTTTGCTCATATTTACCAAGGGTGCCAATATTAGAGGAGGGCACCGTATAGGAATGTAAACCTGTAATGATCACGATTCCTTCAAGACTACAAGAAAGGCTTTTACAGAACACTTTGTGTTGCCATTGTGCATCGGAACTGGAGAGCGTGGGACCAGGTGGTTTTTACTGTCATGGGGCAGGAGCCGTCTGATAAAGAAAGGCCATGTTTGTCACCATAATCAGCGTACTGGACACAGCTGGATGCTTTCACGGTGCAGCATGATGTATTTACCACATTCACTCATCCATCCATCTTCATGAAATATTTCAATTCTGGTTAGGATTGCTGTGATTGTTTTTATTTTATTTCTTTAAACGTGAGAAATAGAACCAACTAAATAAAATAAATCTGAGGCAGTTTACAAACAAATAATTGAAGGAGGGTCTAGATTGGTCACTTCAGATGGTGGTATTACTTCATTTAAAGTGAGTGAGTCACGTGATTTCACACCTTTCAGGAGAAAATTCTGGCACGTGCTTCAATTAATGTTTCACAACACGAACACGATGAGATGTGTAATGGACATGTATTCAAAGCAAAACAAGCCTATAAGGATGTCTCGTCTCTGTCCCATAAAAAAATAGACCAATTACAGACATGAAAGTCCCTCCGGTCTTACCTCTGAATTATTGTCCTGGTCCATGGAGCGACGTCAAATAAAACTAATCCTCAGTTATCTAACAACAACAACAACAACAACAACAAAAAGTCAACAAGTTACGACGCATATCTGAGTCATAACTTTCTGAAAATGAGCTGAGCAACAGGGAGCAAGAACAGAGTCAAGCTAACAGGCTCTATGATAAACCTACCACCTGGATCCCAGGACCACGTATGCGTTTCGCCATGGCTAAATCCCAAATCACTTTCTATTGGAGTTCAGGTGCACTAGCTAGTGTACAAGAGATATGACGTCATGCACTATGTAGTACACTTATCAAGGGGGAATTAGAGCCGTTTGAGATCCAAGGTTGACTTCAGTATGAGAGATGGAGAGAGAGAGAGAGAGAGAGAGAGAGAGAGATCATTTCAGTAACACGTTAAACTCGGCTCCATAATCAGCTACAGCAAATTTAATCTGACAATAAAATATCCCGTTTAAGCCTCATTCTCGTGTTCCGGCTTGTGTCGAAATTCAGCTGCATATATTTCGTTGTGCTAACGTCAGCTCATAGCCAGTATGTGTCGTAATGCATCGAAAACCCGAAGCTGAGAACGAACTCGGCAAGTTAACACGACTCTGGCGTGTTCTGAACACACAATCAGACAAAGATATGCGGGAAAGCACGACCAGGGTAGAGACTCTAGCCATTATTTGGCTGTTCATTAGTTTGGGATTTCAGAAACAGGAGCCCTTTAGCTTCAGCTAGACAACTAGGCTAGCCAGATAGCAAGCTAACTTCTCGTGATTGCACTAACAATTCAGTGCACTCCAGATCGTTTGGACTTCTTAGTTACTTTGGGGGAGTCTTAACTCTATTGCTGTTTCAGTCCAAACACTTTTTTGGGAGACAATCCAACTAGCGTGCTGAAATAGCAGCTGTAGCTAGCGAGGAGTTTCGGCCAGCTCTTTTCTGGTAAAGGGCTAGCTATCCAGCCCTGACTTCAGCTCAATTACACCAACCCAGAGTTGACGCAAAGTTTTTGTTTGTTTGTTTGTTTTCTGATCACGTAATTCAATAATTACAAGACCAACCATAAGGAAGTATTAACAACAAACTGCAAAAACTTGACAATAATGTGAATTAACCCATAACAAAGGAGAAACGACTAAACTTACGACAGACTGGTCTCGGGTTCCGCCCATTGAATGATTTCTGGGTATTGTAGTGTTCGTCAGATTCACCAAATGATCTGGTGGAGAACCTTCACAAAACTTCCACCGAAAAGCTCAAGTTAGAAGGAAGGGCAAGGACAGCTGAGTAAGAGCCACTGAGAGTATATAAACGTGTAAATACTGAGGTGTGGGTGTATATACACACGCACACACACACACACACCACTGCGGGATGAATTTTCATGGAAATAGAAACAGGTCAATTATAAAAAGGGCTTTTTCTCAGAATTGAGATTATTTGTGTAGCCTTTAGGAAATTACGTTCCCCCAGACCAAACATAATCATACCAGATTTGTGAACACTGGAGTCTTCTCTCAGTTCATGTTAAACCTTCAAATATGTTGTTGTTTAAGCAAAGCATGCTTTGGTAATACGATGTGAAGCATGTATTTACTTTTACTTTGTACTCTATAAAATTATTAAAAGGTTAATTATGCAATGGTATGAATGGTAGAATTGGAAAATTTCATCCCTTATGTGTTTACTTCAGCACTGACATGTTACTCATAATTAATGTTCAAGTTCAACTTCCTGTTTTGGGAGTACTGTTTTGTCTTGTGTTTTGTTAGCACACGTTTGAGGAATGTTGTTTTGTTTCACTGTGTACTGTACCAGCTGTATATGGCTGAAGTGACAATAAAAGCCATTTGAACTTGATATAATCAGCAAAAAAAAAAAAAAAAAAAACGTCCTCTCACGTTCAGCTGCTTTTATTTACGGCATATTTCTTGTGTAAAAATGTGTCAATATTTGTAATAACATAAAGAGATTCAACAACTGAGACATAAACTGAACAAGTTTCACAGACATGTGACGAACAGAAATGGAATACTGAGTCCCTGAACAAAGGGGGGTCGATATCAAAAGTAACAGTCAGTATGTGGTGGTCTCCAGCTGCTTTAAGTACTACAGTGCATCTCATCCTCACGGACTGCACCAGATTTGTCAGTTCTTGCTGTGAGATGTTATACCACTCTTCCACCAAGATGTTTAAAAATTCTCGATCATGTCTGGGACACACACATGTTTACATGTAATTTTCCACTGCAAGGATCGCATGTCCTTCCTGCTTCCCTGTAGCACTGTCTTAGGTGTTTTACATTACAGATGTTGCAGTTTATTGCTCTGGCCACATCTGCAGTGCTCATGCTTCCCTGCAGCAGGTCTATGGCATGTTCACGCAGGTGAGCAGGAACCCTAGGCATCTTTCTTTTGGTGTTTTTCAGAGTCAATAGAAAGGTCTCCTTAGTGTTCTAAGTTATTGTAACCTAATCGCCTACCACCTGTAAAATATTAATGTCTTAACGTGCATGTGCTATAATTGTTTATGGTTCATTGAACAAGCATGAAAAACATTGTTTAAAAGCTTTCCAATAAAGATCTGTAAAGCTTATTTGGATTTTATAAAATTATCTTTAAAATACAGTCTTCCAAAAAAGGGACGTTTCTTTTTTCGCTGAGTATGGGTGTGTGTGTGTGTGTGTGTCTGTGTCTGTGTGTGTGTATGGCCTTGACTGATTAATCCTGTTTCTCACCATAGCAGCTTATAGCCAGTATAGTGTGATTAAACAAATGAAGATTCATTTAATGTTTGTGGGGATTAAATATGGAACCATAATGATGACCTTGACAATCCTTATAGTGCAATTACTGCACAAAACTATGTTATCTGACACATATAATCAGCTAAACTGTTGGTGTGTTAGGTTAACCATCCTCAAATAAGCATTTGAAACTGTCATAAAATATTTCAGGTGGTTCAAACCCAAAATCCACCCCCTAGATACACCTCTGCCCAGGACCCAACAAAAAAGTCATTGAAGGTAATGTTAAAATGTTCATTATACCACATTTACAAACGCTACAATGTCCAGAAATAATTTTAGGTATAGACAGAACCAGTCTTTTCTCCTTTGTTATAGGTTTATACACATTATTGCCAATAATTTTCAGGTTATTGTTAGTTATTCCATCTGTTTAATGTTGTAATTATTGAATTGCATGATTTGTTATCAGTATGAAAAGCTGTTTGAGAGATTATACTCGTTGTTGTTGTTGTTGTTGTTGTTGTATAGAGATTCATTAATACACCTTTTCTGTTGTTATAGATTATTCTTAAGTGCTCATGTTGCATTCAGTGTTTAACATTATATTTATACAAAATTTTTGTAGATACATTGTAAAATATTATGCATATTGTGTATCATGTTGAAATATTTATATACTGTTGCATGAGATATACCATTGTTATGATCAGTACAAATGGACCTCCTCATAAAGCATTATAATTTTTTTTTTAGATGCCTGGTTTGATTGAGTCATATATTCAACATGTATTCAATTTAATTTGAAGGCAGCAAATGGTAAAATAAATCACAATCTACCTCTAAAAAACAACCCATCAGCAGTGAATGAGAAAGCACATGTGAAACAGATATTTGAAATGAATGTGTATTGATTATTTACTTTGCCATATCTTTTCTTCTAAAATGCCTTTGGACGAGAAACTAAAAGTAGACAGACTAAGCACACATTGTCTTTCCAAGTACAAATTACACAACAGGACAATACAGTATGTGCCACTAAAATAAGATCCCTGTTTACACTATACAGTGCTGCAGCTTTGGTTGGTTAGGTCTGTAAGAAACAATCAATAGTCAATCATGCTTGGTAATTTTTTTTAATTTCCTTTCAAATGCTAACTCTGTGACTACATAGCTACATTCAGGACATTTCTCAGTGATAACCATCAAAGTTCAATAATCTGACCCAAGTAATCTCCATCTACACTAATTAGAGTAGGTAGAGTAGAAGTTCCATGGAGCTGTCTGCAAAGCAACAATCAAATCCTTCTAAACTACAGTTTATTAGAGTAGGTAGAGTAGAAGTTCCATGGAGCTGTCTGCAAAGCAACAATCAAATCCTTCTAAACTACAGTTTATACCATAAATGCAGTTGAGTGTGTCTGAGTGTGGACTTAATTTAAATACAGTAATGGGCAGACTTGTACAAGACAATCTAGGTGATATTTATCCATAATATAGCTGATTAATGTAACTGAATATGATCATCATGCAGCATACATTTCATTTTAACTTGGTTTTGCTTGCATATTACCAGCTTAAAAACTGGCAACCTACTTGATCAACCACAAAACTGAGTTTCTCTAGGATCTATAGGTGCAATATGAGGTAATCACATTTAAGTCAGACTTCACCCAATAAAAGTCAGACCCAGTCTGGTCAATTACATCCAGATATTTATATCCAAACCAGGTGAACGGTGTAGGAATTACAGCACTTTTTATATGGTGCCCCTTTTTAAGTGACCAAAGGTAATTGGACAATTGGCTGCTCAGCTGTTCCATGGCCATGTAAGTTGATAAAAGGTCTAGAGTTTGTTTCAAGTGTGGCATTTGCATTTCGAACCTGAATATGAAATCCAAAGATGTGTCACTGCCAGTGAAGCAAGCCATTGTTACACTGAAAAATCAAAACAAACCCATCAGAGAGATAGCAATAGCATTAGGTGTAGGCAAATCAAATATTTGTTACATTCTTAAATAGACAGAATGTCCAGAAGACTATGGAAAACACCTGTGTTAACTGACAGAAGAATTCCTTCTCCGGTGATGAAAAAGCCCTTCAGTTCAAGAACACCCTCTGGGAGGCAGATTTATCTGTGTCCAAAAGTCAACATTCAAGAGAAGTATTCACCAGATTACACAGAGGATTCACCATAAGACATAAACCATTGGAAAGCCAAAAAGTTCTAAGAAACGTATCCTCTGGATAGCTGAGACACAGATCAACTTGTACTCGAATGTTGGAAGAGAAGAGTATGGAGAAGGGTAGGAACTCTCATGATTCAAAGCACACCACCTCATCTTATGGCGTGGGTGTGTATGGCTGCCAATGGAACTGGTTTTCTTGTATTTATTGATAATGTGACTGCTGACAAAAGCATCAGGATGAATTCTGAAGTGAAGTGATTCAGCCAAATGTCTCAAAACCCATTGGAAGGTGCTTCAGACTACAGACGACTTGAAGCATACTTTGAAGAAGAAAGGCAAGAAAGTGGAATGTTCTGCATTGGCTGAGTCAATCACCTGACCTAAATCCAACTGAGCATACATTTCACCAGCTGAAGGCAAAACAAACAAGAACAAGCAGGAACTGAAGACAAGTGCAGTAAAAACCTGGCAAAGCATCAGCAGGGAATAAACCCACTGTCAGCTAATGTTTATGGGTTCCAGACTCCAGGCAGTCATGGACTGGAAAAGATTTGCAACCAATTATTCAAAATGACAATTTAATTTATTTGTCCAATTACTTTTGGTCCCTTGCTGCAATTTCTACACGGTTCACCTGATTTTGAAATAAATAACCTCTAATTCAAGCTAATCTTCTGCTATTTAAGCTCATACTCATTATTCGATTTTAAATCCTATTTAATGTTGTAGACATCTGAAATAACAATAACCTGGCCAGTGTCCAAATATTTATGGACCTGACAATTATATATCATATGATGCAGTACTTAGAGACTAATTTGTTTCACTCAGCATTGTGCTTGATAATAATGTAAATATTTCTATGTTGGGTAAATATTTAACAGAAAGAGAAGAGTGTGCTGAATGGATGTCCATGGACTGACAGCTCATGAGGGATTGGCAGCTTGATTTTCATATATCTTTGATTAGCTATATTAAGTACATAATTTTAACATTATATGAAGTCTTACATTTTTCAGACAACATTCAAACAAGTAATAAGAATACAGAATAAAAGTGTCTCTGTGCATTTTGGTACTATTGAGTTCTGGCCAGAGTTGCAATTAAAATGTTGCACTGGCCTTGTGGAAATGCTATAGCGAGGTGTAATTGGTAATTACAGATGTGCTTTATAATTTAGTTGCTTCTAAAAAATTTTTTTTTGAGTGTTTTGTATTTCTTTTCAATACAGAATATGGGCTGTATGTCAGGGGACAAGTTGAATGAATGCATTTCAAATGCTTTAATGTGGCGTTTATCTGTAAAGGTAATGGCCTTCTTAAGGTCAGCTGGTGCTTCTGTTGGAGAGGCTGCAGTTTTCCTGTTCAACTCCAGACTTTTTCATTAAAAAATAGTGTTCAGCTATTAGATTACATGAAGATGCTGTATTTGCTGTTGTGTCATATGATATGTAATTTCCCAAAATGAATTTATTTAGTGATACTGAGAATACTCACAATTTGGACCTGAATTCATGAACCACACTATGACAAACATTAGTCATCCTTGTGATGAAGAATCACATGATTAAAATAATTTGACATATTTATATGTTCTGTATATACAGTATGGATATTTTAAATATGCGTATTATTGCAACAAGGATTGTGTGCATTTGCATAATTTGAGGATAAATATGCTATATTGCATTGGATACCTGCTGAAATCCACAGAACAATATATCGAGGAGGATACAATCAATTGGAAAGTTGGGTGTGATGTACAACCCCAATTCCAAAAAAGTTGGGACACTGTGTAAAATGTAAATAAAAACAGAATGCAATGATTTGCAAGTCTAATAAACCCATATGTTTATGTAATGTTATTACATAGAAAACTTATCAAATGTTTAAACTGAGGAAATGTACCATTTTAAGGAAAAATAAGGTAATTTTGAATTTGATGGCCGCAGCACGTCTCAAAAAAGTTGGGACGGGGGCAACAAAAGGTGTTACTACAAAGAAAAAGCTGCAGGTTAATTGGAAACAGGTCAGTAACATGATTGGGTATTAAAAGAGTATCTTAGAGAGGCAGAGTCTTTGAGAAGTAAAGATGGGCAGAGGTTCACCAATCTGTGAAAAAATGTGTCTACAATTTGTGGAATAATTTGAGAATGATGTTCCTCAATGTAAAATTGCAAAGACTATGAATATCTCATCATCTACAGTATATAATATCATCAAAAGATTATGAGAATCTGGAGAAATCTCTGTGTGCAAGGGACAAGGGTGAAAAACAATATTGCATGCCCGTGATCTACAGGCCCTCAGGCGGCACTGCATTAAAAACAGGCAAGATTCTGTAATGGAAATCACTGCATGGGCTCAGAAACACCTCCAGAACTCATTGTCTGTGAACACAGCTTGCCGTGCCAGTCACAAATGCTGGTTAAAGCTCTATCATGCAAAGAAGAAGCCATATGTGCACATGATCCAGAAATGCCGCCTTCTTCTCTGGGCCAAAGCTCATTTAAAATTAACAGAGGCAAAGTGGAAAACTGTTCTGTTGTCAGACGAATTAAAATTTGAAATTCTTTTTCCAAACCATGGACACCGCGTCCTCTAAACTAAAGAGGACTAAAGAGGAGAGGGACAATCCGGCTTTTTATCAGCGCTCAGTTCAAAAGCCTGCATCTCTGATTGTATGGGGGTGAATTTGTGCGTATGGAATGGCCAGCTTGCACATCTGGAAATGCACCATGAATGCTGAAAGGTACATAAAGGTTTTAGAGCAACATATGCTTCCATCCAGATTCCATCACATCTTTACATCTGAGAGACTCTGTCATGTTACTGACCTGTTGCCAATTAACCTAATTATTTGCAAAACGTTCTTCCAGCTGTTTCTTTGTAGTAACACCGACTTTTTTGAGACCTGTTGCAGTCATCAAATTCAAAATTACCTTATTTTTTCCCTAAAATGGTACATTTCCTCAGTTTAAACACTTGATATGTTTTCTATGTTCTGTTAACATGAATACCATATGGGTTTATGAGATTTGCAAAGCATTGCATTCTGTTTTCATTTACATTTTACACAGCGTCCCAACTTTTTAGCAATTGGGGTTGTAAGACGTGTACACTGAGGTGTATAAAGCACAACATATTTCTTATTTATTTTTTTTTCTGTTGTGAGCACAAATAAGCACCAGTGTTTGCACTTAGTCAGGGAAATGACCTCTTACTCTTGAGTGATATGTTTCATTATAATTGGTTATCTACTTGCAAAGAAAGATGTTTTCTAAATACCTGTATGTCCAATCAATTCACTGTCCCTCTCCCTGGGGAGCAGTACAACTTTCTGACCTCATTGTTTCTACTTTAAGCACAGTAGGTGATATAGTGTGGTTGCTGCTCCATGTGAGGTGGTCATAAACAATTTACCCTTCTATAGCTTGGTGCTAAGGTCAAGCGATGAGAGGTGTGAACATGTTCCTGTCTTTTTGTGTGTGTCTTCAGCACTCTCCAGCAGCGATGAGCTCGCCAGGTCTTTCCACCAGCGTGTCTCTGTGGTCTTGCTCCTCCTCCTCTTCCTCATAGAGAGTGTGGTGGATGCTGAGCAGAGGATGTGAGGGGTTACAGTTGTAGGATGCAGGCTGACTTACAGGCTCTGGGTTTGGTATGAGAGGCTCATTGGTTTTGGGTGATTCAGAAGGAGGCAAACTAGATGTTCGTCCATTCATATAAGAGGCGGTGGACAAGGTCACAGTGGAAAATGCACTGGTGGTGGATTGAGGAGGAGGGTCATTCGTTTCTAAAGGGTTTAAGAAGAGAATGAGGCCAGAAAAAAAAAAAACAATTAATAATAGCTTTATATATATATATATATATACATACACATAACCCTGGTCCTAAACTATTACAAAAAGTACTGTCACTGTATTTTGGTTGTTTTTATGAACAACCACTAACTGACAGACTTAAAAATCAAAGGTTAGTCTAATGTTTAATGATTAGAATGGTGTTCAGCTGAGTGGATTTTGTAACCCTAATGCTAAGCACCCTTACACAACAGTGCTTTTGAATTCTAAATTGTCAGAAGGTGTTCATTACCTTTTTATAACAGTAACTCTGACAATAGTTCTGTGTGCAAGGTTTATGATCATTCATTCATTCAAATTCTATAAAAACATGACTTGTACGGTTATTAAAAAAGCTGCATTTTTTTTGGTCATACGAAAGAGAGAGAGAGAGAGAGAGAGAGAGAGAGAACAGGAACTAACTTGCCTCATGGACGTTCCATAATTCTAAACAAATAAAAGTCATTTGAATGAAAAATTAATAAAAAAAAAACTGTAACTTGGCAAATTTCTGTGTTATAAGAGGAATAAAACACTTCAGGGCATTCCGTTGTTGGAAAAAAAATCAACTTCAGGGTTGCATGCTGGGGGTCCATGTTGGGCAGCACTGTTATAAGAACTCTTATAACAGCATGCATTATCATGTTTTATTCATTAGATAATTAAGAACAGAATTACCAGTGAGTGTTGAGGAGACATGGACTACAGTGTGCGTGCCCTCTATGTATGTAGTGTCCAGAGGATGGTCAGCAGCTGGGGGCTGTGGATTGTTCATTTCTGATTTAGGCTTCTGGATGGCCAACATGTATGGATGGACATCCAGGGAGAAATTACGAGTGTGCTTTTTCTCTGTCCTGTTGTTGGTTTCTGTAGTTTTCAGGAGTCATAACAAACAAGATCAAATCAGTTCAATTATCTAAAGGTCACAAATAGAACTCTTAGGGTTCTCAACTATGTTGAACCCATCAACACTTTTTTCCTTTCAGAAAAATTGTCAAATCTAGAAATGTAAAACCCAGAGGCCGTTTCTCAATATGTGTCTTATGCGATCTTGCATCCATGTAATCTCGTTCACCATCCACCGTTCAATTCCAAAACTCAAAAACGCAGGTACCAAGTACAGGATGTGTTCTTGATATCGAGGATGCATCATCTGCAGACCTGAGTGCACCCAACCCGCTTGCAACCCCCAGAAATCCTCTTTTTAATGACAATAATCTAAGTAAATTAAAATAAGCATCTAAAAATAATGATTTTGATATGTGATTAAGATTGAGATACTGTATATATGAGGCTGTTGAAAAGTCAAATTTATTCCTCAGAAGTATTTTAATTAAACTACACTAGCTTCCATCCTGAGGTACCTGTAAACTTGTTAGCGTAGTTTTTAGTTAACATGAGGTCACAGCTGCAAACAGAAAGCTTACTACATTTAAACATGCTTAATTAACTTTTGGTTAATCAGCCAGTTAACAGTAAATCTATTAACCAGCTGAAATATATTACCTATAGAGCACTGAAGAGATAAGGACCCTGTCCTACTACTAGAAATGTGCTGGGACAGTCCATTGAGCAACAGGAAGCTCACAGCACATCTAAATTCTCGCGAACATGCGTTTTATGTCCTCCTGTCCTTCCAAGTTTGTTATTTCAAGGTAGATTGGAATTACCGATCTTCATGAGAAAGCAAGTCGAGTTCTTTTTTTTTTTTTTTTGAGAAACAACCAGAGTATTTCCCTGTCCTAGACCTCAATCCAGTTAATAATTATAGCAGAATGTTTTCTTAATGTCATGTGAAATGTTCTAGGAATGTTTGATTAAAAACATTCAAATGTTCAAGTATTTAAGTACTGGTTTAGTTGAAAGAAAGTTCATTCAGACTATTCAAAATGGTTCAAACATCATTTCAGAAATGTTTTAAAAACTTTTGAATACCATGAACATAATGAGCTTGGAAAACTGTACCCCTTTAATAAGCCAATAATGCTTAACTACTGAAAGGACAATTAAGAATGCTCTTCTAGGGTTTCAAAAGTTTCTGGTGCCCTGAGAAATCCCTTCACATGGTGAATTTCTATTATACATCATTCTAACAACTGTGTTTACTGAACTGAAATAGGTTCCTTTTCTCTATTTATTTTTTATTTTTTATTTTTAACATGTATCTTAATAACACCTAAGGTCTGATTATCCCTGAAAAGAGAAAAGGGAGAAAATTGCACTATGCAAGAAATAGTCTATGATTAAGCTGTTAAAACATTTACACCTTCTTTGTTGAAACATATTGATAGAATTCGATGTTTCAAAGTAACAAAAAAAAACACTTTTCAGTCAAAAAAACAAAAACAAAAAACCCCAACAATAAACAGTTAATCTTTTTTGCCTGTTCTTTATTTTTTTTATTTTTTTTTTATTTATTTTTTTTGCCAGGATTCAGACAAATCATCACACAGTGGGTTTTCCCAGGCCACCACACACACATTAAAACCCAAACCAGGAACTGTTAAATGTGTAAACCATCATACTATGCAGCTTGTTTTGAAGGTCTGCATTCCAGGAGTAGAAACTGATCTTAAAAACCATTCTGCTGTCTGGTGTTTTCCAATTGTTTGTGATTTACCTTGAGGAGGATGCTGTGTGCTCTTGGTGTCCAGTATAGGAGCAATGATGTTATCTGCTACAGGCTTCCTCCGCAAAGGTTTAGGCTTTTCTGCTTTTATGCTGTTCTCCAACCGGGTCAAAGTTAGAGGTTCCTGGATAATCATTGAAGCAAAAATTAATTTTATTTTAATTACTGAACCAGAATGTTTAAAAGAGAGTTTATTTGTAATAGTAAAGGTAGAAATATGGATATAGGTTCAGAATGTTAAAGTAGTTAATTCAGTGAGTCCGGGACAACCAAAAATATTCTAGCACGATTTTTCGACCAAGCTTATGCATTGTAATGACTAACCTACGTCTGATAAGTGCTGCCCTAGGTCCTCAGTGCAAAACTGCTTTAAAATTAGCTTGAAAATTAAGCAGGAACATTACCATTTAAATAATATCTGCATAACACTGAGGTGATGTAAGCTGTCCATTTACTAGAACAGGTGGGAGCAACATAATTAGTTTCTTTTATGTATCCAGTGCAACATATGCAATACCACCTTCCTGGTTGCATAATGAAATAATTTTTGGTCAGTGGCATGCATAGGCAAGGTATAAACAAAATCATGTTAGCTTACTTTAAATGGCTGTGGCAGAGGGTTAGATGAAGGGATCCACTTCATCTTCTTCCGTGGTCTTTTGATAACTGTCTCTACTCCCATTTCTCCAACCCCTAGTACAGAAGGATCCATGTTGGGGTCAATTGTCTGAATTCCAGAGTCTCTAACAGTTGGTGTGGCATCATGGTTGGACTGAGCTAATGCAGCCAATAACTGTCGCACCACATTGTCATACATAAGGTCACTCTCGTTGGTGATGAAGTCCAGTCTATTTAGAGACTTGATATGGTCCCTGTTTTCATTACAGAACATGGCCAGGATGTTAATATCGCAAAATTGAGACTTCTGCCAACGCCGCCGTGTCTTGATGCCGACTTTGTGCAACTTGTCAAATACAAAATTGGATTTGCGCACCACAAACAGATGCAGTAGATTAACTAAAATGATGAGGTTCACGGTGCAGAGCAGTGCAATGTCTACAGCAGCCATAATGCGCTGGAGTTGCACAGCTGGCAGCTTGCAGTTCACGTTGAGGCGCAACTCAGGGATGCTGCTGATGTCAGGTGGCTCACCCAGCATGCACGTGAACTCATTTTGCCGCTGCCGAGCATAGTATGTGCTTAGGTAGGTTATGGGAATGGAACTGAGACAGATGATGGCTAGATGCCTGCCTAGATAAAGCTTGGCTAAAAAGTTACTTTGCCCTCGCCGCTCTAGATATTTTTCGAAAAGGTTCTGCTCTGGGCTTTTCTCCTTCTCTGCGTTCTCAATGATCTCCCGTCGCTCACGCTCAGTGATCCCAGGCCCTTTGGACTGGATCTGCTTCTCAATCTTGGGTGCTCTGCCCTCAGCTGCACGGTGGTAGCAGTTGTCAATCTCTTGGAGGAGAAAGTTGAGTTCAGAGGTAAGGCGTGTGGATGCAAGGAACTCCCAGCTTAGTACTGGAATATACATGATACCAGCAAATGCTAGCAGAGCATAGGGCAGAAACTTATGCTCAAACAGAGAGGGTCGGAGTTCCAGATCAACACCAGGAATAGCATCACGTAGCTCTGTCCAGCAGTAACCTCTGGCATAGAGGGCCTGGTCACGTGTGAAATTGTGTGGAGTGTAACAGTATATTGACTCCTCTGAAACAGAATCATAGGAGCAAAAAGGCATTAGAAACAACTTTTATGTATGTATCCTTTAACAAGATGATTTGTTTGCCACATTTGACAAACATATCCTAACAGAATTATCTTGTGTCAGCCTGAAAACCATCTTCTTGAGAATCCTCTGTCATCAGTTTCTTGCAGTCATATTATTCTGTACATAATCTGACAGCAGAGGAGCCAATCCAGCCATTAAGAATGCTAGCAATTCTGATGTAATACTATAGGTGTGAAAGGATTTATACATTAGCAACGAAACATTATTTCCTGTGGGTGCAAGTGTATACAGCATATGGTTCCAGTACAGTGACTTCTTTACCTGCCATTTATATTTTAGAGTTTTATAGTGTTTTATATTTTAAATAAAGGTATAAAATTGCAGATACCTACACATCAGATACCCATTATTAGAAATTCATAACATTTCAATCTTTGTAATTGTAGGAGCCATCTTATCCTATTACTAACGTCTATTCAGATTATTTAATAACCTATCCTGAATCCCATTATCCTATTCTAGTCCCTCTGTGCTACTTCACAGCAGGTTTCTACTGCTATGCAGTCAAACTGACTCAGCATTTAGGTTAAAGTCCCCATTTCTTCTGTGCTCTTCCTCATACTCTTTACACACTCTCTAACTCCCACTCTGTTACCCTCCCTATTTTTTAATCTCTTCACTGATTTCTAATACTCAAAAAATTAGAACTGCGCACTTAACCCCTGTAAGGCTGGCCAGCAGGTGCCCGATTCAGGTGAAACACAATAAAGCTGAGAATAGTACTGTGATTAAATTTGTATAATTTTAAAATGGCATATTTAATTTTATTTCAGTTTGGTTACATTATGTGTTTGCAGTACACACAATGACATCTGTATCTGTATCTGTATTTGGATCTATCTCAAATATATCCAAATAAGGAAGAGCATGAACATATACAAGATGCACATGCAACACAACTTGCACAGATTGTTCTACCCACTGCACAACTTTGGACTCCTGAAAACTTACCAAACTATCGTCTCTTGTATGTATATGTGTTCTTATCCTCTCATGTACAGTGAGGGGAAAAAAGTATTTGATCCCCTGCTGATTTTGTACGTTTGCCCACTAACAAAGAAATGATCAGTCTATAATTTTAATGGTAGGTTTATTTGAACAGAATTTATTTGAAAAAAACTTTTTTTTGTTGTGTGTGTGTGTGTGGTGCAATCCCAGTTCCAGTTCACCTCTGTATATTTTTTTTGAACACTCTATCTGTTCAGTCTGAATAATGGGTTCATATTCAGTTCCATCTCTCAGTAACCGAGGCTGACATCACCTACCAATCAACTACATTTCATTGAGATCTGCAGAAAACCCAAACTCAAAGCACCGACCTGCAAAGTTCCGTGTGAAGACCAGAGTGACTAATAAGATGGGGATGATGACCGTTCCTATGGTGACAACTCTGTCAAAGGGCAGCTCCAGTTTGAGCTGCACCATGAGACCAGCTAGTGCACCACCCCTCTCATCCTGCGTAGAACCAGGCAGGATCAACTCCTTCAGCTTCTCCCCTGCAAGCAGAGCGGTGGCCATGTCTAAGTTCTGCTCAAAGAGGTTCTGCATCCGGCAACTGAAGCCCGCCCACAGCTAAATCCACGATGCACCTGGCTGAACAGTTGACCAGTTCACCCTCAAACCTGCCACCTTATTGGCTAAAGGTTCTTGTCCATCACAGTCTAAATGGTGATGTTATATGAGGGCTATATATATTATTGGATGAAGACGGACACAGTCACAGTAGAACCATTGCTACTCTCCAAATATCTTGCTCCTGATGCATGTTCAATGATGTGCTTAATCCATGCATAACGGCATAAAATCCAGTGTGAATTTGTGTTAGGTTTGCTTATAGTCCTTCCTCACATTACACCTGTAAAAAAAAAAACACAACAGATTAAGAAAGACTTAAGAAAGATATAACTCTAGAAAGTGTGCTTGTGTGTGTCCAGAGATTATGTAATTGGATGTTCAGGGGCAAAATAATCTCTCTATTGACAACCTAAATCTCTTTTCATTGTTTATTGATTCAGTAATCTTCTGTAATTACTTTATTCTCAGTGGATCCAGAGCCTATCCTAGGAAAACTTATCATAAAGTGGGAATACATCTTGAATGGGACACCAGTCCATCGCAGTGCACCAAGCACACACATTCAAAATGCAAGACCAATTTAGAGTAACCAATCCACCTACTGGCATGCTTTAAGAAGATGAGAGGAAGATGGAAACATTACATAGATGGTAACTTGAGCTCAGGATCGAACTACAGACCTTGGAGCTGTGAGCTGCCAATGCTACTCACTGCACAACATTGCAGACATGTTGTCTTTAAGAGATAGCTAAAATAAAGTCCTTTTTAAAATTATTTTGTGCTAAAATACTCAGACCTTTGACATTTTTAAAGCTCAACTTAAGACTTACTTTTTTAAACTTGCGTTTGACTGCTAATGTCTACTTTTATTATTATTATTATTATTATTATTATTATTATTCATATTAATATTATTATTATTATTATTATTATTATTATTATTAACTCAGAATCAAACCAGTTACCCTAGCTACTTGTTACTTAGCACAGGTATGCACTGTTGTCAGATGAACTTATTTCAGCTAGATTTCTTCTTTTAATTACCATTTAAAAGTGCAGTTAATTGAGTGAAATATGTTAACGCAATATGTACATTTTAGTCCTCAACTTACATAAAGACTCATTTCAAATACTTTGTTATACCGTACCTACTAGTTAAACGTAACTTACTTTAGTAAGTTAGTAACTTCAGTCATTTCCCAGTAGGTTATATTTACTTACTCCGATATGACCACTGTAGCCTATCAACGTTTTCTTACATGTATTTGCCTATTTTCTTGTTTCTTGCAAACTGCTTTTTAGTATTATGTTATCTGCACATCTAATATGCAGGTTTTTCTCAGTTGTTTGTAGTTTGTTTTGCATACAACTGACTCAATTGTATTACAAAGGATGCTAACACTAACCTTTATCAACCTGCTCTCCATGATGACCTGTAGTGAACCACAAAATGTAGTTCATAGTGTAAAAAATATTAATAAAAAATTTGTCTTTTAAAACACAACCAGTATGACTATCCCAGACTCAAAACACTCTTTAATAGTATGTTACTTTAATGTTATTGAAGAGTGCTTGTGTGGGTAAACTCTTCAGAGAGAATGCCACTGGGTGGCAAACGGTAAACTGACCTTCATGATGCAAACCATAAATCACTTTTCACTGTTAATTCATTCATTTTCAGGAAATGCAGCTTAGTGGTTAGGACGTTTGTCCTGCACCTTCAAAGTTGGGAGTTTGATTTCTGCCTCCGCTCTGTGTGCATAGAGCTGGAATGTTCTCCCCATGCTTTTTCTCTTCTCCCAGTCCAAAGACATGCATTGTAGGCTGATTGGCATTTCCAAATTGTCTGTAGTGTGTTATCCATCCATCCATCCATCCATCCATCTTCAACCGCTTATTCCTGCTTCAGGGTTGCGGGAAGTATATAGTATAATACATATATATATATATATATATATATATATATATATATATATATATATATATATATATACACACACACACACACACACACACACACACACACACATATTAATAGGCTTATAAGCAGTCATATTTGTAAACTTAAAGATGTGTTGTTCAGAGCAATGCAGCCCTGCTAGCACATACGAAAGTCAGGAAATGAGTTGAAATGAGAATGAAGAGCAGATAGCGCGTGACGCTTGGATTGACATGACAGGAGCTGTCCGAACCCTGGTGCTGAAGTGGACCGCATAGTCCTGAGGATTTAGCGCGCGATGATGTCCGGACGTTTTTGACTGATGTTGTAGCGTAGGTTCTTGTATTTTATGTCTGACATTAAGAGTCAAAATTGAAAGCGGCTACCAGACCTCTCACCTCTACAGTAAAGCCACATCCGTGCCCCGGCGCTTTGCGTCTACCTGAACTCTCAGCAACAAATAACGTCACGTAGAAAAGACACACCTGTCCACAAGCACAGATGCAAAACCAAGGATGTGATGTGCCTTTTTATTTATTTATTTATTTATTTTACTTACCAGTATTGAGCATCCCTCGGGGAGTCAAGAGTTAATCTGCAGTGCGGGCGAGCGGTTATAGCGTGTATCCGGGCACCGGTTTGTTCCGCCTTCTCCCGCGAATCTTTCACTCTTCCTCTCTCCTGCTCATCTCTTCTCATCCTCACAAACTTCAAGGAGAATCGCCTGGGTCGCGCATTTGTATTTGTCTCTCCTTCTTACCTGAGTTCACTAAACAGCGCTCGGTGACCTTCAGTAATGGCAATCGATCCATACATTTTGCAGTATTTTTGGCTCAAGTTCGACTCATTACAGGTTGCAGACTATATTATTGCAAATACGACAGTTCGACACGATGCGCTTGATCTAGCAAACATGCCTACAGTTAGGATAAACACTGCTTATTCAGACTCAGCAGCAGCCTGCTTATTAATGGGGAAGCTCAAAAAAAAAAAAAAAAAAGCCGGCAGTTATTTTATTGATATCCTCTGATTTCTATATATATTCCTGTTTAAAAGGGAGTTCATTTGTCTCTAGGCAAACGGCTTCTATCTCGATAATGTCATCCCCCCCACCCCACCCCCTCCCAAACCAGTTTGTACCGGTTAGGGCGACGCGTATTACGACTGTTTCCAAATATAGACTCCACTACACCGCTGCAGCAGCTGGATTTCGCGTTGAAGTAACCACGTGCATCAAAACTGCGAAAGATTTTTGCAACGACAGTGAAAATATGGGTTATAATCAGCATAATACATGGATAACACATGCTGTTGGTTGTTATGGCAAGATACTACAGGTGAATAGGGTCGTTTTTAGTTTTACACAATAGCCTAGATATCACAGTCAGTCTTTGCCAATTTATTTGCTCACATTCTTACAGTTAGGCTTCATTGGAAATATTTGTTTTTTTGTAAATGTAAAAAAAAAATACTATACATTTATTTATACAAATGAGGCTTCATAGAATTACATTTGTGTACGTTTACATACGTCATAAAACCACATTTCTACTCTTTGAATGATGTTCATGCAGTCACATCATCCAAAGTACAGTACAGTTACTACAATAGTGTGAGCGAATCATCATTAAATGATACTTTTGACTTCAAATATGAAAGCTAGTCAGTTGAAGATGAAAAGGAAGAAGGGATGCAAATTTAACCAGAATCAACTTCAATAGGAATGTACAAATCAATTAGATCTAGCTTGCCCGATAATCAATGTGCTATAAAGTGTGAGTGTGGCTTATCCAGGACCTTTTCCAGTAGCAGAGCAAAGGTAAACAGAAATTTTGGCCATATTGTGTCTGAAATATCACTTGTTTATAGAATTGTTGTATAATAGCGATATCTCACTAGCAATTATGTGGTTATACTGAATATCACACTCACCCTGTGGCCAAATCAGAATCTATATTCGGAATAACCACATTTCTCTTACTCAGGCGATAATGCATAAATATTCAACATTTTAGGAAATTTCCCTGTTATTCGCTTGGGAAATTTTTTTAAAAATACAATATGTGTTTCCACATTGACAGTGTGATCATAAAGTTATGAGGGATGTACAGTATGATGTAAGATGTAATTGTGAATGTGTGGAAAGCTTAAGACATAATTGTTATAAATAATAATAATAATAATAATAATAACATAAAAAAAAATTAATAAAGTTTAAAATGGGAATTAGTGTAATTTAAGACATTTTTGGGTTGGGTTTTGATAAACATATTAATTTTATTTTGTTTAAGAGAAAACATATTATAGATTCATTTTATCCAAAAATATGAAAAATGTTTGATTTGACCCAAACTGTTGTTCTTTTCTGTAGGCTACCCAGCAAAATCCCCTCTGTTGAATTAACACGTACAATGTTGAATCTGTATATGTCCAATTGGACACAAATTAACTCTGTAAGAGTTTAGTCAACACTCTAAGGAGTTAAACACTGGGGATTTTGCTGTTTAGTGTCTTGCCTGGCAAGTTTTATTCATGATCATAAACTTACAGTACCCTCCACTAATATTGGCACCCTTGGTAAATATGAGCAAAGAAGTCTGTGAAAAATGGACTTTATTGTTTAACCTTTAGATCCTTTATTAAAAACAATTCACAAAAATTTGGATGTCAAACAATTGCAAACAAAATACGGTTTTATCAAAAAAATCCCTTTGTGAAACATAGGTGTGCAACAATTTGTGCTACCTCCCTTTGATAGATCCTTCAAATTTCGAAGGTGCTCACTGGTGGACTCTCCTCTTCAGTTCACACCACAGGTTTTCTATGGATTTCAAGTCAGGGGACTGGGACGGCCATGGCAGGACCTTGATTTTGTGGTCAGTAAATAATTTTTGTGTTGATTTGGATGTATGTTTTTGATCATTGCCCTGCTAGAAGATCCAACCACGGCCCATTTGAAGCTTTCTGGCAGAGACAGTCAGGTTTTCATTTAATATCTGTTGTTATTTGATAGAGTCCATGATGCCATTTATCCTAACAAAATGTCCAGGTCCTCTGGCAGAAAAACAGCCCCAAAATATTAAGAGCCACCACCATATTTAACCGTGTGCATGAGGTACTTTTCCATATGGCTCTCTATGTGTACACCAAAACCACCTCTGGTGTTTATTGCCAAAAAGCTCTATTTTAGCTTCATCTGACCATAGAACCCGATCCCATTTGAAGATTGTAGTTTTGGAGATTTTCTGACCCCAAGCTGCAACTAACTTCTGCAGTTCTCCAGCTGTGATCCTTGGAGATTTTTTTGGCCACTCAAACCATCCTCTTCACAGTGCGTTTAGACAATATAGACACACGTCCAATTCCAGGTTGATTCATAACATTTCCAGTTGACTGAAACTTCTAAATTACTGCCCTAATGGTGAACATGAGCATTTTTAATGCATGTGCTATTTTCTTATTGCTACCTCCCATTTTGTGAAGCTCAACAACCTTTTTCGTACATCACAGCTACAGTATATTCTTTGGTCTTACCCATTGTGATGAATAAATAAGGGAATTTGGCCTGTGTGTTACCTCATATTTATACCCCTGTGAAACAGGAAGTCATGGTTGAACAATTTCCTGTCCCTAGTCACCCAGGTGTACTAAAGAATGTAAAATATCAATGGGAATATACTTTAAAAGCATTTTTCTCATATGAATTCATAGGAGTTCCAATAATTGTTGCACACTTATATTTAAAAAAGTAAAAATTGGGATAAACCTGTGTTTTGTTTGCAATTGTTTGATATCCATGAGAGCAGAGTAATTTTGTGAATTATTTTTAACAAAAGATCAAAAGGTTCAACAATAAAGATAATTTTTCACAGCCTTCTTTGCTTATATTTAACATGGGTACCAATATTAGTGGAGGACACTGTAGTAACATATTAAAACAGGTTGTTTCAAGAGGTCTGTTCAGGATAGTGATGCAGTAGTGTTATTTTTGGTCCTGCAGGATCAATCCAGCCCACTGAATACGAAATTAAATAATGTGCAGAAAAAAATGAAGTGCAGAGCGTCAGCTTTAATTCAACAGAGGTTCCATTTACATGGGTTAAATCACGTAAAGTAATCAAACCCTTATTACATAGCTGTCTGTTTTAGGAAATTATACAGAACTCAACATAGTAAAATATAGTGATTAGTGTTAGTGCAAATGAGTTCATTCTATAATACATAGACACTACCAAACACTTGGATTGTCACTTTTTCCAGCCCAACCATGTGTTAAACACAGGCCATTCTTTATAAATTAATCCAAACTAAAACTAAATTATATCTAAGTGGCCCAAAGCCATTTTCCCTGTCTAATGTGATTAAAAATAACCCAATTAGGTAGGTGGAATTGCCCAGTAATGTTTTTTTCTTGTCTATTGGTGTAGATTGTCTGTCATAGAGAGAGGACACCATTACTCTGTCCCTACCTACAGGTCATCAAACACAGTAAATAGTTAAATATGCTGTTAGTGTTATGAATTATGTTATGAAGTGTATGTTATGTAAATAAAATGTTTACCTGTAAACTGTTCCATATCTGAATGAGCAAATTTGACACAAGCACAGACATACTGTTTTTATTTTGTTAAAAAAATTAAATGCTGGCTATAAAATAATGCGTAAACTTGGTGCATTATGTGTATTGTATAGTGGAAAATCCTGCTAGAAAATGCTAGATTTGCATAGACGTGGCTCACATTCATAGACATATTATATACATGTAGTCATTAGGTTCCTGAATGTATGCATGCAGTAAAGTGATAGCTTAAATCTACAGTTTAAGTGGATTCCTTGACAGGAATAAGTTTACTCACATTTTAATATGAACCCAGGCTTACTGTACATATGAACAAAGCATGAGTCATGAGTTTTATTTCTTTGCAGAAGGTGTGAAAGCACCAACAAAGTCTGCTGATTTTCCTTTTCTGGAGAATTCTGAACAGTAAGGATGATGATTAATTTTCCGTGACTGTTAAGACTAGATATACAATATAGTCATAGCCAGAATTTAAATGCTTTATTTGTATTTTTAACACTGAGAATCCCTGGTATATATGGCATTAACTCCCCTGACAAGGACATACTCTCAAATTCATCAACCGCCACTGACCTACTCCTCCTTCTGATTGCGTTTGTTATGTCCTCCTATACTTTCCCATATTTGTGCACTCTCGATTTCCACTTCTCCTTCCTTTACTCTCACCATCATGTGTCCTCGTCCACTCACATATATTTCTCATTCCCGTTTGCGCTCTTTACTCCTTGTGCATGTGCTCACTGGGCCATTTGCACTACCACCGCCTTCCAGGCCTTCTCTTTGTCAAACTCTCGGAGTGTGCCATTGGATCCCTGTTGCTAGGAATGAGGAAAAAAAGATGAGAGAGGATTTGGAATATGCACATGTCAAGATTTTTTTATTTACGTGTCAATCAAAATAGTACCCAACACTGAGTGTTGTTTTGTAGTGCACCTTTCTGTTTATGTTATGATGCACAGTATATAGAGTTATATACCACCTCTTCTATCACCCACTTGCTTGCCTGAGACACTTCCTGTCCTCAGAGGAAGCTGTGGCTGATTCATGAAGATGTGCACTTTTATATGTGTGTGTGGGTGTGTTATGAGGATGTATAAGTGTGTGATAATACCTCGCACTGGTGTGGCACCAGATGTGGACTGTCATCCCACTCTGGTGCTCCTATACGCAGTTGACCCTTGTAAGCGGCACAGTGTACCACTGTGGCCAGTGTCAGGCCTGCCTGAACCAGCAGCAGCACCATCAGAATCAACAGGAGGATGTCGTATGATTGCTACATGCGTGTACACACACACACACACCACACCACACACACACACACACACACACACACACACACAAATAATGTACTAATCATGCTTTTATGTTGTTGTTGCTGAAATACTGCCTGAGCCATGATGTCCATTAGAATGTACATTTAACAGCTGATCATACATAGCATAGCCTCCAACGGCATACAGAAAACTGCAACCAGTGTGATGAAATGAAACATTATAACATTCCTACCAAAGGGGCATAGTAAGGACTCTTTTAACCTCTAACTAGATAACTTTTACTCATCATTTATGATTTTATTATACAGGGTGTCCCCATACATAAGTCTCCAGACATAAAGGAAATGAAAAATTTTTGCAAAATGTATTCCAAAATTTTTCACACTTAATTTATATGTATGTTTTTTCAGATATCCTTTGACTAAATTTCAATGTTGAAATCATTTTCATTGCTGGATCGTGAAGCTGTCACTAGGTTGCGATAGACCTTAACAGGAAACATGGCGAGCACGTCACACGCAAACTTATTACCAAATTAAAAAAGACCTGAAGTAGTTTTGAATGTGCGAAATACAAAATCCAATATCAACAGTATTATAATTTTCTACACATAATTTTTCTGTTGCCGTCCTTTGTTGTATAGAAAAAAGAAAAAGTTATAGAGAAATATAACGATGTAAAAGAATGTTTCACTGTAGTTACTGAATGATTCATAACTATTTCTAAATAATTCAAATAATAACTATAGAAACTGAATAATATTCTGGATCCTTGGTTTTCAGGTATATTGCACAGAAGAAAACATGAATCTTGAATTTTTTCCCAACACTGGAACATGTTTAAGGGTGTTAAGGAACTTTATTATCACTTTATGCATTCGCCAATTGCATAGCATATTAAATATGATGGGTATAGTTTTACACGGTTAATGAAATGTCTTAGCTTTTTTTGTATAATTATAACAGGTTATTTTGCCACCCACACCTGTTTTGTCATTTTGTTACAGTCAAAATACATTTCCTTTTAACAAAACTAATGATTTTGTCTCTTTTTAATCATATTTTTTTCTGTGATCTTAATTATTAAAGCTGTGAATGTCAAGTCCCACAGGTGAAGCACATAATAAATGGAGCAGTTGTCAAAAGCCTGATGAATTTGCCCTTTGCTGGTGATGAAATATTGTGAAATGAATGCACTGTCATAAATATACTTTTTTCAATACTTTTTTTTTTTTTTTAGCTTGGTGACTGGAAATTGACTCACCTTGGCTGTGGGAACCTCATGCTGGAAGATCTCAATAAAACTCAACACACTGTTAGACAAAAAGCCAGAGGAAGAGAACAGCAGTGGTGACGTGACACTGCTGATGGCAATCAGTGTCTCCACCTGCAGCAAAGAGAGGGAGAGAGAGAAAGCCAGACAAACAGAAAGGAAGTGAGAAGGAGAGACAGTGAAGAAGAAAGATTAGTAACAGAATAGTGAGTATCTTTTTTCCTCATGTTGAGCAGACAGGAAAATAAGCTAAAGTAATACGCATGGAGACATCCCATGGGGATTTAACCCTTGAAAAGCTAAGAAACTCACCAGGCACTTGCTGGGGTATTCTGACACCACATGACTGGCTATGGCACTTGGAAAACACTGCAAAGGACATTTGAAGACAAAAAACAGACTGTGGGGAATATTAAGCTGAGCACTTTGTGGACATTATATTTATGTAAGCTTTTACAGAACATGGAAGCAGTCTGATTAGACTGTGGCACATTGTTTTCAAAGAATAGAATAGACTTTTATTGTTCTTAAAGCAGACAAGACTCACAGCCACTAGAATCCAGAAGAACGTGACAGAGACGTAGGGACCCGGGAGCAGAGCATCAATGTTGAGAGCAATAATACCACCGAATACTGCAGAGATCCCAATTATCACCTCAATCACCTACAGAACACATAATGCTAGTGGGACACAAATACAGAAAAACATATGGCACAATACAGACTTAAATCTATAATATATATATTTAATTATTGTTATCAAATTATTTTCTGATACTTGCAAATAAATTATATCAAATTTAAACTCCAATATTTACTAGATCGCAGAACATCGTTGAACTTCTAAAATTGCTTGAACTTCACCAAGTGTCATTCAAATAACAGCTGGATTCATCTTCTGTGGTCAGACCAGACCAAAAACTTTTCCAAACCATGTACAGAATCATGTTTTTTGTTTTGTTTTGTTTTGTTTTTAATAAAAGGGGACTGTATACAAGGAAAAGCACCTGATAGGCCACTGCAAAATATGGAGGTGGGTCAGTGATGCTTTGGGGCTCATGTTAACATTAATGTAGTATAGTATCTTATTGTATCATTTGTTTATTTTCCTGATTTTTTTAAATAGAAACTTGTAATTGATACACACTTTAAGCAATATCTGTATAGTAACAGCTGTATGACTATATTTGACCAGACTGTGTCCATAGCAGGTGTTTTTCTGGTTATGTACATTTTTCTTTATTGAGCTCTGCTCTGACAACTTTTGACGGCAGCAAAAAAATGTATCCATCTGTTTCAACGGTAAGTAATTTTATGGAAAATGAAGTAGCTAACACTACCAGTTTTTAAGTTTGTAACTGTTGTCTAGTTTGGTCGGTAAGTCGGTTGTGTTAAAGCGCACCTTTTAGGGTTTTGAAACATGTCTAATTTTACTTTAAAGGACTCATACAATAGATTTACATGCATCAAAAACACTTTAATGTGCTCATAATTTAAATTGCAGCATTACTTTTTTCTCCCCAGTGTTACAAACGACTCGTTAAATGATCCGTTCTAAAGGATTCATTCCAAACTCCCCCATTCAGATAGCATACGCTGCTCTGATTGGTCAGGCGTCCCAGTCTGTTGTGATTGGTCTACTGTTGTCAGTGTGTTTTAAAAAGGAAACGCCCACTACCATAATGAGTTTCAGCGGCGTCTGTTTGTGAGCAGCTGCTGAAGACCAGAGGCGCAGCTTTTTGTTACAAACCTTCATAGGTTAGTACAGGAAGTAAGTCTGGGATTACTAACAACTCGCTTCAGTTGTTCAGAATCGGTCCCTTCTTTTGGGAGTCAATAACTCTGTTTGTCATGCGCTTTTGATTTTTTAAACTTTGCAGACTTTTTACATTCATAAACAGCGATATAGCACACTACATGAAAGGTAATAGTTGAAAAACTACTATAACTATGATCGGATGTGTGTCAGCATATTAGATCTGTGCATTAGGTCTTAAACTTTGTGTGTCCTTATGAACATTTTGTCTCTTTCGTTTTTATTTATTTTTTCATAATTTTGTCTATGTTAATACACAGCATAAAATGTGAATTTTTATTGGAATTTTAATATTTCACCCTCATTTGCTTTCATAAATCTATTTTAAACTAGGTACACAAAACCTATTGAACCTATTGAAACTGCAATATTTATTCCCTGTGATGTTTAACCATAAAATTATGCATTCTGTGTTAATAAGTTTTTATTTTGTTGAGAAGGTTTCAAAACATTGAATTAAAAACATGTCTGAAATGTGTATTATTTTCTCAGGTTTAGCCTCTGGGGAAAATAAATGCTTTTCCTTTTTTCTGATTCTGCTGTATTATAGAGCGCTGCAGACCAACTGAATAAATGATGCACCTACAACTGTGTGGGTGTTTTTGTATGGATATCAGTGTTGTGGTTTGTATGTGTGTACTTAAAATTTTGTGTATGTGTGAACAGTTTGAAAGAAAGAAATTATATTGTACTGGAAATCACAAATCTCACCCCATGTATGCGAGTCAAAGAAGCTTACTGAGCTTGGAAGATGTTTGCGTTATGTAAAGAAACTGGTGTTTAAAGGATTAAAATTCTGAAAATGAATGAATCTTTGATAATTATGATCAGAACTGATGCTGGTAAAAACTGAAGTCAGTGAAAGTAGAATATAAAAAAAAATTATATAATATTTCTATGACAGTTTTTTGACGTGGACATTTTTATCCTTTATGGACCTGAGAGGTAGGGTTTATTTATTTTTATTTATTTATTTTTGTCTGACTGCATAAAAAATATGAATGCATCAAAATTAATGTTGTTGTTAATCATTGACATATCAAAGAATAATAGTATATGGAAAATAATTACTATTTTTCTTTTTTCATAAAAAAAATCTGTGGCATTATGTAATCAAACCAGCATTTAAAGGGGTACAATTCTGAAAATTAATGAATGTTTGGTAATTATGATCAGAACTGAAGCTGGTAAAAAATTGAAAGTGAAAGTGGAAACACTTATTTATTTCTTAGAGTGCAGGATGCAAGTGAGCTGAAGGTTAAAGGTTTTGTTCAAGGACCCAACCATGGCAGTCTGGTGGTATTGGGATTTGAACACTTGAACTAGCTGAGAACAACAACCCTCCTGCCAGTAAATTACTGTAAAATGTACAGTCAAATTTTTTTTCCACAATGCAACCACTGCCAGGAGTCCTAGAGAGCATAGTTGGTCATGTTTGGGAGAGATAGCATTACTCTCTCCTCTGTCAGTCAGTCAATCAGTGTGGCACTAACCAATTGTGGGTATCTGTGAGCTCACAAATGCGGAAGAGGGCAGTTAGTGTCATGCTGCCCTGTGGTGGTTTAAAAAGGGGTGATAGTTGGCTTCAAGTGTCTTGGAAGAAGCATGTGTTTGCCCTCACCCTCCCAAATTGGGAGCTGTCATGAAACAGGTGAGAGCTGGCTAGTGGGGTGGGAATTGATGACAAAATTGGGTATAAATTTGGAGGGGGTGGGACAATAAAGATGCTTAAAATTGAGGAGAGGACCAAATCCCTCTACAAACACAGGAAGAGACTCAGTCATCAGGCATCACATATTGGATATTGTAGCGGGAAAGGGCGGAGCACAGAGACACGGAGGCGGGAGTAGGGCAAACGCTGAGGCTTTATTTTCGCTCTGGTAGAGTGCAGGTTTGTGTGGGTGTGTGTGTAGGTCTGCGGAGGCGGGCTGACGTCGTGACGCTCGCGGGGGCGTGTCAGGGGAATCCCGGAAGAAGCCTCGGGATTCTCGAGCGTCCCTCAGCGTTGCGTGTCATCTCAGCCAGCGTTGTCCTCGTCCGTGTCGGTGCCATTTCGGTGAGTCGGTACTCCACCCTCCAGGGGCGGAAGGGCTCCTTTTTATTTCCCCCTTCCGGTTGGGGAGTGGTGGAAATCTTCCGACCGATCCTCCAATCGCTGGACGGTACGGCATCGGTGGGTCCTCCCTGCCATGGCGTCCTTTCCGGTTAGCGCAGGGTCCAGCGCGAGGCTGCCTGCTTCGGGCTGGCATGGCAGTCGGAGATGGAGCGATTTTCTTCCCTCTCGCGCCGAGTGTCAGTCCGTCGCGACAGTAGCCCCCCCCCACCCCCAGCTCCGAGCCTACTGCCGTTGGACCTGAAAACAGAAGTCTTGCAAGGCGAGAAACCAACAAGTTACCCTGGCGTTAGTGTCCTTGGCCTTGGCCATCCATTGGAGGGGGGCGTGGTCCGTCACCAGGATGAAGGGTCAGCCCGCCAGGTAGTATCTCAGATCCTCAATGGCCCACTTTATTGCCAGGGCCTCTCTTTCCACCGCGGCGTACCTTCTCTCCGCGGGGGACAGCTTCTGGCTGATGTAGAGCACCGGGTGCTCTTCTCCCTCGAAGGTTTGGGACAGAACGGTGCCCAGCCGGTTTCGGACGTGTCGGTGTGCACCGAGAAGGGGAGGGTAAAGTCCGGGTTGCGCAGCACTTGCTTCATAGTGAGGGCCTCTTTCAGAGTCCGGAAGGCCTGCTCGGCGTTGGCTGACCACCTCACCCGGTTCGGCTGGCCCTTTTTTGTCAGATCTGATAGAGGGGAGGCTATCGCAGAGAAGTTAGGGACAAACCTCCGATAATACGCCGCCAACCCCAAGAAGGCACGTACCTGTTTTTTTGACGTGGGCCCAATGCGGTATCCTAGGTACTGCGCCTCGGTTAGCCCAAGGTGACATTTCTTGGGGTTGGCAGTCAAGCCAGCTTCCCGGAGTCCCTTTAGGACAGATGGAACAGTTGGTCCGACCATGTGGAGGAAGGGATGACTACGTCGTCCAAGTAGGCCGCTGCAAAGCTACGATGGGGCCGTAGGACGATGTCCATCAGTCGTTGGAAGGTGGCCGGTGCCCCGTGTAGTCCAAAGGGGAGGACCCTTTACTGCCAGTGGCCAGTGGAGGTGCTAAAGGCCGTCTTGGGTCGGGTGTCGGCCGCTAGGGCCACTTGCCAGTATCATTTGGTGAGGTCCAGGGTGGAAATGAATCGGGCCCTCCCCAGGCGCTCCACAAGGTCGTCCACTCAGGGGAGGGGGTAGCTATCAAAATCCGAGACTTGGTTCAGTCTGCGAAAGTCGTTGCAGAGCCGAATGCTCCCATCGGGTTTTGGCACTACAACGATGGTGCTGGACCAGGGGCTGTTGGATTCTTCGATAACTCCATCTCGTAGCATTCGCTCCACCTCTTCCTCGATGGCATTACGCCGGGCCTCTGGGACACGGTAGGGCCTCTGCCTCACCACTACCCCCGGAGGTGTTTTTATGTGGTTGCGCACCACTTGGGTCCTTCCTGGGGAGGAGGAGAACACGTCCGGTGGTCCACCAACTCAAGGCTCCTGTCTTTGGGCGGGGGTGAGGTCCTCCCCGGTTGACCACAACGCTTGTTCTGATCTGTGCCCAGGGTACGCTGAAACACCAGCGGCCACTTTTCAACAAGTTTGTGGTATATTTCCTCCCCTCTTACCGGCTGTTGCAGCGTAGTGGCCCTAGCTCTAGATGGTGTACAGCAGTTGCGTACTTTTGTGACCCATCCGGTGGTTCTGCTGTCCTTGGCGCATGTGCTGTTGGACTATCGGTGCCACTCGGTCGATCCTGTCTTGCATTTCTCGTACATATTCCACAACCAAGCGGTACGGGGACGGCTGTTCCTCCCAGGCTTCGTGGGCGACGTCCAGCAGTCCTCGAGGGCGCCGGCCGAACAGCAGCTCGAAGGGGGTGAAGCCGGTGGATGGCTGGGGACACTCCTGGACGGCGAAGAGTACGTAAGGGAGGAGAAGGTCCCAGTTCCTCCCTTCTTCGTCTACCACCCGCTGCAGCATCCATTTGAGTGTCTGGTTGAAGCGCTCGACCAGCCGGTCAGTCTGGGGGTGAGGGTCACCATGCTCCCGATGTACAGCAGAGCGGTGATCGGCCTCCCTTCAATCCACACCTTCTGGGTGGGCCCCTCCGGCAGCTGTTGCGCATGGATGGTTCTCGAGCCGTCCCTCAGCGCTGCGTGTCGTCTCAGCCGGCGTTGTCCTTGTCCGTGTCGGTGCCGTTTTGGTGAGTCGGTACTACACCCTCCAGGGGCGGAAGGGCATCCTTTTATTTCCCCCTTCCGGTTGGGGAGTGGTGGAATTCTTCTGACCGATCCTCCAATCCCCGGACGGTATGGCATCGGCGGGTCCTCCCTGCCATGGCGTCCTTTCCAGTTAGCGCGGGGTCCGGCACGGGGCTGCCTGCTTCACGTCGGCACGGCAGTCGGAGATGGAGCGATTTTCTTCCCTCTCGCGCCGAGTGTCAGTCCGTCGCGACAATATAATTAAAAACATAGTTTTGCAGAAAAAAATCACTATGTAAAAAAATATTTTGTGGTAAAAATGTTTAAGAAAAAACTATATAATATCCCTGTACATTTGAGCATTTTGAGTTATTCTTCCCCCCATATTAAGTATGATATCTCTTTATCCATCTATTCATTCAACTTCAGGAAGTGACTCACAGAATAAGCCTTGAGAAGACGTGAAGGGAATTTAGGTGGAATCACAGCAACAGGACCATCATATAATTGCTGAAGAAAAGAAATAATATATTATGGATCTCAGTACTGTGTAATATAGATGTCATTCTGGAATAAAGTATATCTGTCCTTATGTATAATAATAATAGTAATAAAAATATAAACACAAGGCACACACACACACACACCTTGCTGTGACTGCAGCAGTCCTCTACAGAGCGAGCTGACAGGATGACAGTGCTGGCCATGAGGGCTTCCAGCAGAGTAAGAAGGATCAGGTTAAAGTTGATCTTGACAGAAAGAGTTACTGTGTCAGTATATATAATAACAGCAATAATAATAATAATAATAATAATAATAATAATAATAATAATTTTAATAATAATAGTAGTTGTAGTAGTAGTAGTAGTACTATTACTACAACAACTACTACTACAACAACAACTACTACTACTACTACTACTACTAATAATAATAATATATTTTATTCTTTTAATTATATTTACATAATGTTTTTCCTCATACACAAGGTTGTTTTACAGAGAACAAAAATTATGTAGATAATTTTGACACCTGTATGCCATGTTTGTTGTCATTTGGAGGAACATAACACTTGGATAACATTTGGATGAATGTAACCTACTCACATTGATGGCTGATGGGCTAAGAACCAGCTTGCAGCCGAACCATACCAGGCATGTAGTTGTCACAGCAAATGTGGACACATACACCAGTTGAAAATCAGACACCTGCAATTACATTACACCATTTTTGTCTTGTTGTTATAGTTAGTCTATACCTGCAGTGTCGTTTCATTATAGCACAGTATACTAACTGCCAATGTAGCTTCTGGGGCAAAATGAACCAATAAATTATAAATCCCTACATTTCGGAGTGGCTTAGTTCAGTCTCAGTGCATCATTAATTCATTGCAAACTGGAACAACATGATTGCCATCCTGATTCTGAAAAATTTTGTATGTCAAAAGAAAAAAGTGTTTGTTATGGGGGGACGGGGGAGTAGGGAGGGTAATGGGGTGTAAGTTGTCTAAATAACTTCAAGAGAATAAAGAGACTGCTGAGGGAACATTTATTGCTGCTAGAACATAAGTGATAACAGGAACTAACTCATTTTGTGAATGTTCTATTGTGAATGAACATTAAACATAAGAATAAACAACTAAAAATATTATTTCTGTGGAATGCTGTTTTTTGAAATATATCAACACTGGGGCGGTAAGGGCATCTCACCACGCTGTTGTTGATTATTTTCCTATAACCTCATGTCACTAAAAGTGTTTTGTTCTTTACATCAACTTCAACTGGGCATTCAGATCGGTGTGATTTAATTAAAACCAGGCATGCTGATTCAGTTGCCAGTAATTGTTGAAGGTGTCTCCTTCAGGTTTGAAAACATTTCATAGGTCCTGCATGGTCAGAAATGGAAATAATGTCTGAGTTAATATTCAATCTTGAAACCCATTAGGTTTTGCTCAGTTGCTGCCACTGTCTACACAGTACATTCAAAACAAAAGTCTGGAGAAGGGGGGCACATTAGCTTAGTTAGGGGCACATTGGCTAGTCAACACACTTGCCAGTTGTTGCACCCCTGGTGTTGGGGGCTTGAATTCCACCTCCTCTCTGTGTACGCAGAGCCTGCATGCTGGGTGTGCTATTGTACCCTGGAATGGTTTGAAACACCATCCAGGTTATCCCCTGCCCTTGGCCCGAGTTCCCTGAGATAGGCACCAGGCTCCCTTGCAGCCCTATGTAGGATAAGTTGTATGGAAAATGGATGGATGGATGTTTGGAGGAAATAAAGTTCACATCTCTCATTGTCATATACTTACTGCAACTCGCCAGTTTGTAGCAATGGCAAAGCTCACAACTGCAGCTGGGATACTCTGCAAAAGAAAACACAGCTCAAAAAGTTATTGAAAACAGGAGGGCGAGAAGTATATTAGTTCTGCATACAGATATGAATTCTGTGTCTGCTGTGTAGCACACACTCACCGCTCCAGCTGCACAGCGCAAGTAGTCCATTGCATCAGGAAACACATTACCCAGGTAGAGAGAGAAACCCGCTGTGATCAGGAGACTACACTGAGAATCATATCCATACCCACATTGAGGCACACACAGACACAAATTAAGAGAAGATATTAGCCCCTTAGGGTAAACAGAAATGGTAATGTGATTAGCAATGCTGTCAAGGCCATGAGCTCTCACCCCTATGAGGATGCTGTAGAGCCAGGCTCTGTAGCTGAAACAGGGGTGTAACGGCTCAGCCTGGTCCAGCTCCAAATCACTGGCTCTCACGTCCACTATGTAGCTGTCCCTCTCCACTCTGTCCCTCTCTCGGTCCAGCCGTCGACTCAGTGTGCCACCCCCACTTGCTCGCTCCAGGGTGGGGATATGAGTGTAGCTAAACTCCTCCCGTGCAGACTCATCCTCCCTCTGCATCATGCTTCACTACTGTGGCCTTCAAATCCAAACCTTGGGAAAGGATTCTGTTTCTGCAATGGCACCAAATCTATAGTTCATGTGAATGATTTCAAGTAATGTATGAATCATAGTTTTTTATTATGAAACCATTTTTGATTTCTCAAGCATTGTCATTAAGCACGCATGGATCATGGAAGAATACAGTCCACTTAGAAAGAATTCAGACCCCTTCACTTTTCACTCATGTTATGATATTAAAATTTTACTCTTCAATGACGGATTAATGAAGAATATTTTGTCAGTTATGTTCAGCATTCAGATCCTTTGCTAGTACACTCTTAATTTAGCTTGGGTGCATTCTGTTGTCATTGATCGTCCTTGAGATGTTCAAACTTCACCTCATATAAATTCAGTTGATTGGATAACTCTGAAAGGCAAGTCTCTGTCTATATAAATGCATGTCAGAGCACAAAACAAGCTCTGTGTAATTGTCATCAGGTCCTTGATACAAGATTGTGTCAAGAGACAGATCTGATGAAGGGAAAGTCTTTGCGATTTTGAAGGTTCCAATGGTTTCATCATCCTTCAGTGGAAGAATATTGGAAACACCAAAACATTTCCTAAAGCTGGCTGTGCAGCCCGAATGAGCACACTGAGGAGAAGGGCTTTAGTCAGGGAGGTGACCAAAAACCCAAAGATCATTCTGACAAGTCTTACAGAGATCCTGATTTGAGATGGGAGAACCTGCCAAAGGGACAGCTATGTCTGCTGCACTTCAGCTATCAGGTCATTATGTTAGAAAAGTCAGACAATTCAATGGTTTGGTATGAACCCTTTGGCTTGAATGTGAACAGTTACGTCTGGAAATCAGGCACTGCTCATTACCTGGCCATTACTAGATGCCTTGTCTGTATGAATGAAAACTTGTATAAAGTTCTGGATAAAAAAAAATACAGAGACATATTTGAGAAAAATTGTTAAATCCTGAGTAATTCTGAGAATGTCCTTTAGTAGCCCATCCAGAGCCATGACACTCCTGACACTCCCCATCCAACCTGACAGAGCGTGAGAGGTACCTCAGAGAGGATTGAGAGAAATTCCCCATATCTACGTGTGTTATGCTGTAGTATCATTCTCAAAAAGTGTTAACTGCTGCCAACGATGCTTCAACAAAGTACCACATAGTAAATGTGAGGTTTCTATTTTTTATTATTAATTAAACTATTTGGAAACCTGTTTATGTTTTTTCGCTATGGAGTATTTGTTGTCAGTTAATGAGAAATGATCAATATAATACTGCACATTTTAGACTATGATGGAAGCAAGAAGAAAAAAAATGAAGTGGCCTGATTGCTCTCTGAATGCAATGCATATTGAAATTCAAACCAAGACAGTCACATTTATTTATTAATTGGATTTCTAAAATATTATTCTGTTATAATACTGTTTTAGTGGGAAATGAGTTAGACTAGACATAAGCATAAGTGCAATTATAAAAGCAAAAAAAAAAAAAATAACACCAAAAAACAATAGTAATGATATTCATCCTTAGCATAACTTTCATATAAACAATGGAAACATGTACATGGGAGCTGAATATTATTAACATTTTGTTACTTTTCCATGTCTCTATATCTAAATTATATTATTTCCCTTTCTGTTTTATTTTAAGGATTTTTTTATATACATAATAAAGCACTGTAACTAATCAGATTACAAAAGTTTACACTGATTTGCATGCTGATCAAAGAAACGTGACTGAAATAGGATGAGATCCTGAATCCTGGAAAGAAACACATGTTGGCACTGACTCATTAAAGTGCACAAAAACACGTACCCCCTTCCCTCCTCCCCTGCTCTTTTCCTGTGCTTTTTCATTGTCAGTCCCACTTTTTCCTCATACCTCAGATCTGTCTGATCTATTTATTCCTGTCTTTCTTCATCTCCCACACTCACCTGTTCAGCTTCGTGCTGTTCCAGTTTATATCAGCCCACCAACTGTCGTTCAGGAGCACACATGGTATTCAAGTGCGTCGGTCTGGTGGTAGTCTTAACAAAATCCTTCTCTCCCCAGTCCCCACTTCTTGCCCCCCTCTCCTCTCTCACTAACCCTCTGAAACTTTTGGAGCAGTTAAAATAGAAGAACAAAAAACTCGAGTGTGTGGCTGTGCCAAGCTGTCTGTGTGCCAGAGAGGGACAGGCTATGAATGCCAATGAAGAGAGGAGAGATAGAAGAGGGGAAAAAAGAGGGATGGGGCTCATAGCAGGGGCTGTACAGCCCTACACAACTCAGGGAGAACACTCAAACAAATGAATACCCCCTGCTGCCCAACACTCACTGTTCTATGATAGTACAAAGGCTTTCACATATGCATGGAAGCACACGTAGAAACACACAGGTTAACACAATGTGGATTCATATTCATATATTTTGCTCGAAGCTGGAATCTTGTAAAACACATCCAGTCTTCCTTCATTACTGGTTCCCAATAGAGAACAAATAGTCCAGCAAAGCTGGCTGTCCTACTGTGCTTTAGAAATGCCTTGAGCAGTGGTACTGATTATAATCACATGTTCCAGGCTGTCTCATCGAGCAGCCTGGTGTGTTTCATGCAGCTTCATCTAAAGCATCTAAACCTGATCAGACATCCTCAGCTACTTGGCTGGTGCTGTTTTGCTGGGGAATTTAGTTTGGGTGAGACATGAGAGAAAGATTAAAGAGATCAAGTTTGCATGCTTTACACAGCAGTACAGTTTCAGTTCACTATTGACCTTGAATGGTGGGTATCCATGGATACCTTTTGAACAACACCCACTATTTCCCCCTTCCCCACATTCCTCTGCCCCCTCCAAATATAATCTACACACGTTTGTTTTACTATCCTTGTGAGATGTTCCACTGACATGCAAAAATTAGTTTGATGTCCTGATGAAGCAAAGCATTATTTGCGGAGTAACCCAGTTACAAGTTGTTCTAGCTGTCTGATCATTCCCTTTAATGTTTAATCATATCTAGACTAAATTCTTTAGATTTAATATTTATCTACCCATAGTACACCACTGCAACCTACCCCTTTTTATTTAACTCACTTTTATTTCACAGTTTTATTCTTGCAGTGAATATTTTTAATTCCCACCAGTATTCTGGTCTGCAATAATACCACTCATAAGTCTACAGTACATTCTGTACTTATTCACTGAGTCAGCTTCTGAAAGTGAAACTTGAGTGAACTTTCATGTGAAATACAAGTTGGTTCACGAGGTCCAAAATATAATATATAAGCGCAATGACAGCTTGGCAGAACATCTGATGAAACTCGTAATAAAAGTGTAATATTTATAAGTACTACAACTCTCAGGAACACATTCTGCAATCGATTTCCACATAAAATGTTCATTAGTGAGAAGAAGCTTTCTAAAAGCCAATTTTAAGGTCAAACACTAAATCCAAATTTTAGCATTTTGAAGGGATCGATATTTTGAACCACAGTGTAAATACGTTATAGACCCATGGTTCTCAAAGTGGGGGTTGGAGACACCACAGGAAGCTGTGAAACAGTCAGGGGGCTACATTATTTCCATATTTTGTTACAGGTAATCATATTCCATCAATATGAAAGTTATTACATTCGGTATTGAGTTAGTGGGTGGACTGGACACTTGGATCGAATGGGTTTAATCCAAATGTCAGTGTCTCAAAAAGCAGGTTTGCATATAAATCATGACAACTTGGAATTAATGTGTTCTCTTGGAGGATAGTATAGGACTAAAAAAAAAAAAGCTCTAGGTGTCTTATAAATATATATACAGGATATACAGTACATGTTTGAATAATGGAATTAGAATGAATAATATTTATGTGTTATGTTCATGAAATAAATATGTACTGAGGAAATCCACAGAATTAATTTTACAGTTAAAGGCACGAAAATGTTTGAGAGTTTATACAGATAATAACATTCCTACACCAATACAGAGCTTGTTTCATCCTTTTGTTTGCTGCTCTTCTTCAATGAAGAGATGATGTAAGACGTATTGTTGTAGTTGATGCACTCATTGATGTGGAGTGTATTAACCATGTGTTCTCCATTCCGGCAGTACACAGAACAATGACTCTCTGTTCCTTTACTATCACAAATCTGTTTCTTTTTTTCAGCTTTGTGGGTTTTTTTTGTACAAACTCTTTCATCATGCATACTTCCTTTTCTCACTTTTTTCTCCTCACTACACTGTGCATTTATGTCTACTGTGGAACATTTGCCTGAGACAGGAATAAGATTTGGATTAATTTAATTTGCACTAATCTATTATAAATGATACTAGAATAGCATTGTGTATGTTGCTAATTTCATTGCTGGTCATGAGAAGACAACGATAATGCGGATTAATTCATAGTGTAGCGTGAAGTGATGTTGCGATAAACAATACTCTGGAAAACAAATTCTTTCCATAAATGTCTGGTTTGCTAAGATTAAAGCTGACCTGTCTGTGAAACCGCTGCAGGCAGGGTGCACTCAACTATCACGGCCAGCCACTACTCAGAATCTAAAAAAGAGATTCAGCAAAGCAATTCACATTCAGTAGTGCAATTCAGTCTGCACGCAAGCGTCTTTAAAACCCAGAGCAGAACTGCATATATTAACCAGGTTCACATATAAAATAACTTGAAGCAAGATGTGTTTTTTTTGTATTAATCTTTATAAAGAAAAGGATTTAGTCACAGAGGGATTTACACATAGTTGCACAAACTTCATGAGAAGAGACACGACATATTGCAGGCACCTACTGAGTCGAGGATCTCATCCCAGCTCCTCAGGAACGAAGATATTCACAGCTATGGCTTTCTAACCCCATGCTCATAATAGGATTCTTTCTCTTTTTGTCTAACACAAAATACTCCACATACACGAACCTAACACTGATAAAAGAAATACAAAATAAAACAAATAAAAAATACATGCATCTGCACATTTACAACTGTTAACTAATTTGAAGACTTTTGTACATATATGGTGAGTGGGGAAATCTGTTATATACATATAATTACAGGTGGAGGGAGCTCTCCATATTACATTGTATATTTACAAAAATAGCCGTATTTTATTTAAGCTTTGTCCTCTTGCTATACAGATGACCGTTTTTGATGCTAAAGGCACACACTTTCACAACGTAGAGCTGAGTGGAAGCAAGTATATTAGTCAGGCATGCCACAAAACATCTACAAAGATGGCTGATAGTCTGATGGCCAGCTATTATACCTGTATTTATTATTGCCATGGTAGTGTGTGTCTGGTTCTTGGATGGTGACGGTGGCACTTTTAAGAAGCCTTTGATACTGAAGACATTTACAAAAGCAAAAGTGCTCTCTAGTATATGTGAGGTGGCATTTTTCTATCATACATTGCAAAAAAAGTACTACTTTTTTCTTTCTTTCACTGCAGCTTGTGGTACTACAATAACAGTAATTTGAAAATATGTATTGAACTGCATGGTGTCTCGGCGAATAGATCTAAAATGAGAAACGTAATGGCAAAAATCAATGATGCCGTTTATCTAATAGCTCCTAACAGGAAGTAGTTTACCACCTGCTGAGCTCCTGTTAACATTTTCTCCATTGAACGATTTACCACGGCTGCTGATTTAGCCAGTGCACGTATCGAGTACTGCTACACTAACAAACAGAACACACACTTAACCTACCCTGCTATATAGCACTGCACAAAATGCACATGAGCTTCAAATGTTTCAGTGCAGCAGTTGTGACAGTCTCAAACTATAGATCCCTTGGATGATGACAAGTGGATGGAGTGAATCCGGGTGGCCAGAGATCTCTCCAGGGCATGCAGCACGTCTTGGCCTGTACTCTCCACTGGGGTGTCATAGAGAAGCTGCTTGAATGGCTCCAGTTCGATCAACACCACCATGTTCTTCAGGAAGTAGCCCTCAATGTAGGACAAGAGCTCCGGTGCCTCCAGGAACTAAGGAGAAAACAACACAATTAGCATCATATGCAGAGTTATGCACTTAAGTGTAGTCAGAATTTACTAGAGAAATTGTATACATCAATATTCAGACCTCAGACGCAATTACAGGCTTAAGCACGCACTATTCAGAGGTCAATATTAAATGCATACATATGACAACATTAATAATATTGTCTTATTTAATTCCATGTATTATTATTTTTATTATTATTTTGCATGGAGGACACTAGAGAAGACAGCATCTTACTCATAGACAGGATGAAATTATTTATGGATAAAATTATGAATAATATTAAAGTGAGCTGCAAGCATAGGAAATGAGTCTTCAGTCAGCTTTATCCTGCATAACTGAGAATAATGACGGGGCAGTCATATTTTTATGTTGTATGGCCAAAGGTTTGTGGACACTTTACCGTCACACCCATATGTGCTTTCTGAACATCCCCCTTTGCAATTACAATAACCTCCGTCCTTCTGGGAAGGCTTTCCACTAGATTTTGGAGCGTGGCCGTGGGAATTTGTGCTCATTCGGCCACGAGCATTACTGAGGTCAGGCATTGATGTTAGACTAGAAGGCCTGGGGTGCAGTCGGTGTTCCAGTGTATCCTGATGGTGTTCAGTGGGGTTGAGGTCAGGGCTCTGTACAGGCCACTCAACTTCCACACCAACCTTGGAAAACCATGTCTTCATGGATCTGAGTTTGTGCACAGGGGTAGTGTCATGCAGGAACATGTTTGAGACTCTTGGGTCTAGTGAAAGAAAAACTGTAATTGTACAGCAAACACAGACATTCTATACAATTGAGTGTTTCAAATTTTTAGGCAACAGATTGGGGAAGAACCAGATATGGGTTTGATGGTCAGATGTCCATAAACTTTTGGTCATATTGTGCAAATAAAAGCACATTTTCAGGAATGTGATCATTACAATTAGGGTTATACTTGCAGCAATATAGTAATATACTAGACTCCTAGATTATTTCATTTCAATGCTTGCCATCTTATCATTAGCATATTAAGTCTTTTTTTCTACTGTGCTAGATGTGCTAAAATGTACTACTGGAAAAAAATCTCCCAATTACAGAGGCTTGAACTACACGCAGGTGATTTGCATAAAATCTATATTGAGCCCAGAAAAGGTATCATAACTATCTCTGAATATGCATAACTTTCCCCATGTAATTACTGACATAACTTTGGGACATAATTTGCAAACTCTGAATATGGCCCTCGCGGCAATGAGTCAGAATTTAAAAAATAATAATAATAAATAATCCGAAGTTTATTTTTCATACTTTAGCATGGTTGTAGATCTCTACACAGGTCTCGGTGTTGATATTCTTGGAGCATATGATCTCGCAGTGCCTCTGTAGTGCCTCCAGCTGGAAAAACTTAGCAGCAGACAACAGCTGATGGACAAGAGAGTCTATTAGCACATAACATCAAATGGATTATCTGCTGATAATGATTCATCAAAAGAATTCATCAAAGAAAGTATTAAATTAACAGGACTCACATCCATAACCTCAGTATTCCTGATGTGTAGTGCATCTGTTCCACCATAGTACAGATACTGCATCACAAGCTGTAAGAAAATGCATAATAAATGTCACTTAGAGATCAAATGCATTATGATAGCCTTTACACTATTTACACACATGTAGTGTATGTGCGATTAACACGGTTAGGCAACTCAATACTCTGTACTGAGAAAGAAAATACTCAATTTGTTTATAGTGGAAGCTTAAGGGTCGTTACTTCAGCAGTCAATAAATGTTTAGGCATGATACTTAATTTTATAGAACCTTTTATGATTTTTTTTCAGTGTTTGTACATTAAGCTCTGAATCTAGATAATACATCCTTTCATAGGGAAGGATCTGTGGTTATAAACCACCAATGTACAGTATACTGTATGTGTGGGTTTGATGGCTCAAGGACACACACAAAACACAAATGTAATGGCTGTAGTTTCGAATTCACATTAAACTGTAAACAGTATATCTGCATACTTTAGCCATTTATTGGTGTAGTTAAACCACGGCAGCTAGACATCCACACACAAGTGAGTCTGAAGCAGGTTTTCTGTTCATAAAAAAATGTGTCAAGATTTTTTCCTATGGTAATCACACATATACTACAAATGTGCTGGATAGAGACACGGTTCACCAATGCAGTTTATAATTGTCTATGCAGAAAAGCACAAACCTGGAATACATTATACTTCACATTGCTAATTTCAATGCAGGTGTTCTCTGATGCTGGTCTGTTTGCTAGTAGAGATTTAAACCTATATGAAAGACAAACAATTACAGTGTCAGGGAAATATATTATGCGGTGTATAAACTATATAAATTATATATACACAGACACATCCATCCATTTTCTGTGCCACTTATCCTATACAGGGTGGCGTGGGAACCTGGAGTATATCACAGGAACTTGTGGCGTGAGGGACACCCTGGATAGGGTACCAACCCATCGCAGGGCAAAATCACATACATTATAGACAATTTAGAGATGCCAATCAGCCTTCAATGCATGTGTTAGGATTGGGGAGGAAACTGGAGTACACAGAGGAAACCCCCAAGTGTGGGTAGAACATGCCAACTCTGCGCACATAGGGTGGAAGCAGGAGTCAAACCCCCAACCCTGGAGGTGTGAAGCAAACATGCTAACTGTGGTGTGTATATATATATATATATATATATATATATATATATATATATATATATATATATATATATATATATATAAAAAAAAAAAAAAAAAAAAATATATATATATATATATATATATATATATATTTATATATAAACACAATGTTCTGGATGGGCAGCTAAATCTGTAGGTTTCTTTTTGTTTAAAATTCTTTCATCAACATGTCCCCTGCATTAACCCAAGATGCTGTTCGACTACCAACTGTCAGTGAAACCAGTGGGATTTAACCCTTGCTTCATCTCTACCTATAGATGATGAGCAATGCAGCAGTGCTTTAATCTTACCTCCTCATCTGTATATTCTGCTCAAATTGATCAAGCTCTAGAGCATCAGTTTTCATGCTAATACCAAAATTAACACTATCATGCTTGTCATACCATAGATCACTAACTAGCCGAGACAAGTCTGTAACACTCTGCTGTGTCATGTAACCCACATTGTATTCTTGATTTCTGAATCCAAGGTCCCAGATCTTGCTCTTTAGATTTTAACACCTAACAGAAAACATGACTATTATACTTTCTTTTCCTTAACTTAAGATTCAAATTGTTTTTTATCTGTTGAATGGCATTGTGACTGCACTAACATTGTACCTTTGTCCCTTAGCGGTTGTTTGTCATGTTGATGTCATGGCAAACAACCGCTAACTTCTTAGAGGAATACAGCAATACAGCACCAGCCAACAAATTAGCACCACAATAGTTACACACATCACAAACATTTCAATATAAATATAATGCATAAAGCTTACTCTGACGGAGGGCGCATGGCATGGGCTCACCTGTTGGAGGCAATAAAGAGCAGAACTTTATGAGCATAGAACGGCTTTCCTTCCACCAGGAATGTCACATCTGACATCTCCTTATTGTTCAGGAAGTGTGGATCTGACACAAACACAGGCAATATAAATAAACCGCCAGATTCGTAGAAAAAGCATGAAATAAAAAGCAAAACAAAAACCAAAAACAAAAGAAGTGCTGAAAAGGTATTGTACACTAGATGGCAGAGGGGCCTTTATATGAGAGAAACGACTGTAATTTGAGAACTGTGATGTCTCCGACAAAAGAGAAGAGAAAACATCATGGATGCATTTGCTGTAGCTATACAAAAGAGACACTGAAAAGTTTACTGTGACCACCTACAGTAAGTTCAGTAAAAGCAAAATATACAGTAAATATATCACCTGGGAAATGAATATACATGACTATGTGCGGATATATAAAAAAAAAACATGTTCATATATTATGGCAGCACACACCGAGTCTGGAGGTTTGTTTTTTCTTGATCTCGGTGAGTTTAGGAACAGGGTAAGGTCCGTAGCACTGAGTGAAGATCACCGCCAACTGCTGACTGATCACCTCATTCTACAAAATAAATTAACATCACAAACACGACACGCATCAGAAATAATGGCCACAAGTGCCCACGTGCTTAACCGATGCTGGAACAGAAGTGCTGCAGGGGCGGGGATGCATGAACTTTGTGGAGAGACGGGATGCAAATCAGAGGAGAGTTTAATGTTATTTTCATCTGTGCAAGCTCTCCTTTGTATGGGTGGGTGGAAAATGGGTAGACTAAATCCCCAGCTGAATTACTTGCTCTCTCCTTGAAGTCTGACTGATGAGTGCAACTTTGAGGAGCTCCTCATCAACATGCTTTCACCCTGCCGGCATTGCTGTTTTCTTTTACAAATCCTTCTCTAAGCCTCTTTCTTTTTCCAAGCCATCTCTATCTCTCAGTCTTTTGGTGATATGAATATATGCTTTTCATATACATATCATAAGTACTTGTACTGCATCACTGCAGAAGTCAGGATTGAATCCCTGCATCACTGCAGAAGACAGGATTTCCCATAGATTGCCTCTGACACATGCACACACACACACACACACTGCAGTGCACAATCAAACACACAACCGAATACACACATTCAGAAGAGGACTGCTATGACAGCAGGTGATTTGTACAGGCTGATTGGAATGTCAGATTGAAGTGGAGTCCTCTCACTTCTCCTATACACACAGGAAGACTGCACTTTGAGCAGGTATGTGACTGAACCGCTCCACCAGAGTCAAAGCAAAGCCCACACTCTTACATAACACAGTTCTGCTTCCAAGCAAATCTCCCCGTTTAAAGTGTTCAGCGGATCACAGGCTACATTACTCTCCCTATCTGCAAGTAATAAGAAATCTGTGGTAAAGTTTCAGAATGCTGTGTGTAGGCAGAGTGGGCTGAGTGGGATGTGTGTATGTATGATGGTGCAGGTTGTTGCAGACCTTGCTGGCACGGAGGATCTGGAACATTAGAGGCAGGCCGTGTGTGATGAGCTCCTCGGTATACTCCTCCTCCTCGATGCAGCTGAACTCCTTCAGCAGGCCCTGGATCAGCGGCCGCCTGTGCTGCAGGAAACACGTGCGCAAAGATTCCAGCCAGGTGTGCAGCGTCCATGGCACTCCTGATACACATAACGACTAGTTTTAACATTACATCACAGTTATGACAAAATGAGCACTATCTTTGGGGATTGTACCCTGTATTGTATGTATTATGTAGCACTCAGTGATTAATTCTTATATGTTTGCTATATATATGAAATAAAAAATTCATCAGCTTTATCGTGGTCAGGGTCACAGGTGATACAGAGTCAGTATCAGGAATACCTGGGGAACGCACCCTGAAGTCACACACTCGTTGACTATGTGTACACGCATGTCAAATTCCGTTTAAGGTCTATATTTGTGTAAAGGCATCAGAATATTCCTGTATACAAGGATGTTGCAAGTATGCCGATTGACACATGCACTTTTCCTTTCCCAAAGTTATTTCTCAGGAGATTCAAGACGCTGAAATCCGCTACCCCCAATTCCTTGTTGAACAAGCACAGAGCATGCATGAATAAGGTGTTTACATGCAACAAATTTCTGACTAAAACAGGCATATCCCAAGGGTGGAAATCAGAATATTGTCTTAATCTGAATCAGGCAATTGGATTGCAGTGTTTACATGACTCAATACTAATTAGAATATTGCCAAATTTGGATTAATATTAGAATATTGCTGTGCATGTAAACATAGTCATTGACACCAACGGGCAATTTAACATAAACAAGCCACTGAACATGTTTTTGGGAGTTGGGAAGAAACCTTCACAGAAATGGGGAGAACATGCAAAACTCTGCACAGTTACCCGAGCTCAAGGTCGAACCAGTATCCCTGGAGCTGTGAGGTAGCAACACTACCCACTGTTCCAAATTTTATAATTTGTATTTATAGTCATAGCAAGCCTATGTATGTGACGTCTATTAAATGCTTTCGTGTTCTGCATGTACTTTTACATAGTGACATACAGGTAAACTGATTCTGTCGCACTTTAAAGCAGGTACAGGTTGAAGATTTGCTCTGTGGCTAGAAATTCTTTGCAGCATTAAAGATTTATCAAAAGCACCTTCTGTTTGTGAACAGTTCATGAGCAGTGCTGCAGTGCTAACTAATGCTTCAGTGACTCATCAGGGAGGAGATGCAGTCTTAGCAATGTGCTGACTGATTTGTTTCTATCCAGCATGTTGCAAAACAACTTACCTGCTGTTACTGGATGTTTAATTAATGCTTAAAAGGCTTCACCTTTTATTATTCATTATTTTATTATTATTCATCATACTTTTAACTAGCAAGTAGACTGGATGCTAGCTAGTAGGCAAAGCTGTTATGATCTTGTAGCAAAGCTCACAGGAGAGAAATATAACAGCAGGTCAATGTTTGTGGTTATATTTTAGAAACCAAACAGACAGTGTAATTGAGCCTTCCTGAGAAAATTCCAGTTGGCATTAGCTAGCATCCACCGATATGCTAACATTACCCTTATCAGCTGAAGTGGCACTACTGATCTTATGCACACCTAATAAATTGTATATGCAAAATACAAAATGCCTTATTTCATCTTGATAGATTTTCACTTGCAGTATTTTGCAGTTTATTTCTAATAATAAACTTTATTTTTATATAGCGCATTTAAAGCAGCTTCTCAAGGCACTTTCCACAATAAGAAAATACCCAGAAAATAAACAAACCCCAGATAAAAACACAAAACATACAAAAACAGAAAACAGACTTGAATACAAAATGGTTAAGTCCATTAAGAAAAAGCAAATCTTTTTTTTTATATATAGCTATTTCTACATGTTCACATGTGGCATATTTTGTATTTTCTATCGCAACTAATTTGGATAAACTTTTGTCCATTCCTGATGATACTGTATATCAGGGCTCACCAAATAAATTTGATATGATGCCTGGAAAAATATGATGGTGGAAGGATTTGGCCCTGAGATACTAATACTAACCTAAGCTGCGTATGTCCAGTGTGATGTCCACATGGCCATGCTCTGTGCTGTGGTACATGGCTTCTTTCAGAGCTCTGAGTTTGGCCTTCCCGGTGCGTGCTGCCTCCATCTGTAAAGAATTCCTCTCCCCTGCTTCCGTCCCCTCAGCCAGGATCTCCTCCAGGGACAACACATCCGCCTTTCCCTTCTCAGACTGGGACAGTAGCCGACGGAACACATTCCTGAACCGCACAGGCACAGTGCACAGGCATGTTTATTTCATGTGCTGTTTACTTCAGAATTTGACATCCAACTCATTTAGCTAAGTCTGTTAGTTGCCTTATTCGGCTCTCCAATAATAGTTTCTGGACTTTGTTCAATATTTTACTATTTTTTTTGCTAGCTTAGCTGAGAATTTGGTGAGTTGCTATTATACCTAGAATTACTGATAACTATTTATCTAAAAATGGTGTTTGAAATATTCAGTCGTACCGCTATTTTGCGCCCATCTAAAACTTTTTGAGCTAATGGTAGGTTTAAAAAATTACAAGTAACTTTATTTTGATCATTTATATTTGTTTCTTTCCTTCCCTAAAAATTAAAGAAAAAAAAAACATTAAAGCTGCAGTATGGAACTTTTCTGGTTAAAAATGAGCAAAAATCAATTATTGAGCAAGTACATAAATATTAGTCTTCAAAACTGTCTCCTTACCCTGATTCGCAATAGTAAGCTTATAATAATGATTTATAATTTGAGTTGTAGGCTCAGATGTTGCAGTTCAAATGACGTCATTTACCTTTTTGTAGTTACATCACGTCCGTAAACATAAATAAGAAGAGCTACTATATCGTGTGTGAGTGCTGAATATGGTGGAGTGTTTGTAGCTTGTTCTTACAACAGTTGCTTAGAATTTCAACTTGTCATCTAGATGGCTGCTTTAATCTGGATAGTTCTAAACGCAATCATCGTTGACATCTGGGGAATCAACTGTTGTCAAAACCAAGAAACCTTGAACTGAGGAGAGCCTGCAGTCAAAAAGGGTAATCGGAGCAGAGCCCGTGCTAAAATGAGAATATATACACCGGCATGGTTTTTGAGAGGTGGTCGGAAACTCTGAGACCTGAAGGGACTGAAGACTGACACAGAGATGGCTTTTTTTCTGCTGAACAGGTAAGACATTTCAGTGGTTCAGTAGATAACTAGCTAAACATTAGCGCACTTGTTGGCTTGATTCAGCTAGGTATCAAGTTTCCTATGTTTTTTTTCTTTTTGTTTTGCGATGGTCAGTGTGGTAAATTGCACTTATTTTCTGCTAGCTACGAAAGAGAGCATTTCACCTCCATTCCAAGAAAACCGTTTCCGCTACCTTCATTGACAAGTATTGGAGCTAATATACAACCCATACAAATACCTCAAACCATCAGATTCCTCCACGCAGAGGAGCAGTGCCAAAGCACAACCCACGTAATGTAACTTGCAATTTTACATTTCAAAAAGTGATAGCAATAGAGAGGCAAAAGTTCAGTAACGCAGCTTTAAAGAAAAAATATATACACACTGGTACAGGTCTTGCAGTAAATCTTACAATACAGTGAATTTTAGAGTAAAGTGAAACGCAGTGTAAAAATGTAGGGTAGCAAGCCAATTGGTTACAACTGCTTCAGTAAATTACTGTAAATTAAACTATTATTAATCAAATTTGTAATTTTTTTTTACTTTAAATCTATGCTGTCACTTTCTGGTAAGATAAATTTGCAGTGTTGCTGTAACATGACTCTCTACGTGTATGTGTGCTACCTGTGTCCATGTGCTGCGGCCAGGCTGAAGGAGTTCATTTCGCCGTGTGGGGTTGTGGAGATGCCATTGCGGTACATGGTCCCCACCACTGGGTCAGCTCCCCTCTCCAACAGCAGACTGACCAGCTCAAAGTTTCCTAGCCGACACACAAGTAAGATCTGCATTCACCACTGTTCTCCACTGACTGTGTCTTGCCCTTACTGAGTGATGTTTACAGTATTAGATTACCTGCGGCGGCGGCTAACTGCAGAGGTGTTTCTGTGTAGTTCTCCATTCCGTCCTGCAGGGAGCCCTCCACGTGTGCCCCGACATCCATCAGCAACTGATACACAGAAAGAGAGAGAAGAAAGGAGAGGCAAAAGAAAAGATCAAGAGATTGAAAGACAAAGTAACATAGTTCAAAATTTTATCACTTTTAACAGCTTCCTGCAATTTGATCTAGACAGTAAACTAAAGTGCTTACAAGACACATTTTCTGCTGAGTGAGAGAAAAAAAACCCCCAAAAAAGACACTGAGCATCCTTAGCAGCTATGCAAAAAACAGTGAAAATGGCTGATAATGAGAAACATGGTAAATGGGGTGTAGCACGGTCGCTAGGCAAAGACTCTGAGAAGAGCTTTTACACCCACACACACAACTGACCAAAATGTCAAGAGAGAACACGAAATAAAAGAGACCTAATGCATAATCCTAACAACAATGCAGGGTAAGTTCTGGACGAGAGTGTATAGTCAGTGTGCTGTCAGAGCAGGCGGAGAACCTCTACCTGCAGCACGGGGACGTGTTGGAGGAGAACGGCGAAGGTGAGCGCCGTGGCTTGCCGAGTCTCGGGGTAGATTGAGGGGTGCTGGTGCACTGTGTTGGGCACCTGAAGGAGGTACAGGGGACAGTCAGGGCATAAACACACACACACACACACACACACAAACACACACAAACACACACACAGAGACAAATAAGCAGCCAGGAAAAGTGCTGGCCTGGGGAAACTCATACACACTCTGCACTCAGCAAAATCTTGGCATACGGCTCCCAGACGATGTTTGACACTTTCATAGTTAGATTTAGCTTTTGCGGACAAAAGCTCAGAGATAGTATAGAGTGACATTCTGTTCTAATTTCCAAATGGTCTCTGTGTCCGTCTGTGGTGTTTCTGCTTAAAACTTCCCATGTCTAACTCATGTCTAAATTTAATCACTCAGGATGTTAAGGAACAATTTGATCAGAATGCATAATAACATTTCCCAACTTCTATGAGCTGCTGTTGGTGACTTACAGCATGACTCAAGTGTGATCAGTTCCAGCCACAACAGGAAGTCATGCAATCACTGCTAAATCATTCTTTGCTTTGGAGTCTCCAGCTAAACAGCTGACTGATGTCTCAACAGTTGCCGTGATGACTCCAAACTAAGCAAGACAGACTGGGAAAAAAACTCTTGGGAAATAAACTGGGGCTTTCTTTCTGTACCTGTTATGTCATGACACAGTACACAAGAATGCATACAGTGGAACATATGGAATACAATGGAAGCATGGGTTTGATGGGTTCATGAGGAAGCTAAGGAAGGTTATAAAACCAGCATGTGCTTTTGTAGGAAAATAATCAACGATGGGGTGGTGCAAAGATACTGTTACCACACCAAAGTGGATTATTTTCCAAAGACAGCATGTCCTGGGATGTTTTATTCCTCTTATACCACAGCAATTTGCCAAATGCTTATAATTTGTAAGTTCTTAAAGACTGAACATCATGCTCTTTCGACAGTTTATAGTTTTTTTTATGTTGTGGAATGTCTGCAAAACAAGTTCCTGTTATCATTTACATTAAAACACCTACTGTATAAAAAAAGTTTTTTCTTTTAATTTCCATCCATTAATGTTGAATTACAGAGATGTCAATGATTATAAAATTGTTTTTGTTAAATAATTTTCTTTAAATCCGTTAGTCTAATTATTATTAGGATTAGTTCATATAAATCATCTACTGCACCAAGTTCCCGTGAATTAGCCGTTAGTACAGAAATGATAATGTATTAGAACAAGCACAATAATATAAACCTGTGATTTGCCTTTCAGCCAGAGTCGTGCTGTTACAGAAAATTAATCAACACCTCCTGACCAATCGGATTGGAGAATACAATGGCGCTGTGGTATAAGGACACATTATATTTTGTAATCACTGACCTCACTGTTGATATCAGCTCCTGCATCCAACAGCATCTGAACCATGGCTTCATCGCCACGAGCACATGCATACATCAGCGGAGTCATACCCTAAATAACATACACACATGGATATAGAGAAGGCACATTGACTGAAAAACATTACTTATTTATTATCTTATAGTAAAATAACACCAGTTGCTTTCATTTAAATGTACCATAGACATGGAATATTTACTTAATAAAGGAGGGTTTTGAAAGTCTGTGTATACAGAGAGACTAGAGGGGATCCAGCCTAATCCAGTACAAGAGCCCATGGAAAATCTGACGCCATTCCTGGTTCTGTGAAAAAGGCCGGGAACGGCTTACAGTTCCCTCCCAGAGTTCAGCGGTGCAAGCCAAGCTAGCAGGATGATGGAGAGAGTGGTGACGTGTGGCCTGTACGCTGGCTCCCACTGAGACGATTAACCATAAAACACTGAGAATGAAAGTGGTACAACTATGCTGATGTAATGAGAGACTCTTAGTACGTCTTCATAGGACAAATATGGATGAGGTTTTTGAGGTCTTTAGTGAGGGGATTGCTATTGTGCTGGATGTTTAAGAGTAGACCATTTTTATTTAGTACAGAACCTCTACTTTTTTTTTTTTTTTTTAATTATGGACGTATGGTATGATGTTTGTATTGTATATGTGTGATGTGTGTCACCTGTTCACTTTTGCTGTTGATGCCTTCAGGTCCGAGCAGATTGATGGCCTGCTTTACCAGGTCCGTGCGGCCACAGCTGAGCATGCGGAAACCCAGGTCCTGCAGAAACTTTGCCTCAGTGGATGCAGCATCCAGCTTCCGTGACATGCAAAAACAATCATCTGTCCTGCAGAGACAAATACAAAAACAATGACTCGCTCTGCTGACAAAACACACTGACAACCAATACCAAGTTGTGCACGTTCTGAAAACAACCACTGTTTTGTGTACAGGTATGTCTCAGTGGCAATCTCACTGTGGCCATGTGTGCTACAAAATGTGTATTGACACAACAAAGTCCCAAATCTGTCTTCAACAGCCCCAAATCTGTTTCCACAAAAGCTGCTACACATGCATCTGGTGTATGATTTTGAAATGGCCTTTTACTTTAGCTGCCGAGGTTCACAGTCCATTCCTGGCAGCATGAGCCGGGCCGCCTGCCGAACGTCATCACTATCCACAGAGAAGCTGCGGCGGTGCTCAGCATGGGCTACAGCCACTCGGATCCACTCCATAAGGGGAGGCAGTACCATAAATGGCCTGCAGGGAGAGACAATAAGCAGAATCTCAATTATTCACTTCCCAGCATCTCAACATCTCTAGCTGTGACTGCTCTAGCATATGCAGCTCTTACAACTACAGTAAATGAAATATTGTGATATTTTCTTAGAAGTGTAACTTAAAGCATCTCGCCTAATAAGGTTTGCTATGTTCAAATGATATAAATATAAAATATTTTTGCTATCATAAACTAGTGTTGTTTTTTTTAGAAACTGCATACATGTAAGTTAAAACTCTTTGTATTTCTCTTGTTTGTTCCTAATTATTTACATAAAACCAAAGGCAAATGAATCTGAATCCATCCATCCATTTTCTGGAGTGTTTATCCAGCACAGGGTCGCAGTGGAGCCTGGAGCCTATCCCAGGGAATGTGGGACACATGGTCAAGGATACCCTGGATGGGGTACCAATCAATCAGAGAGCACACAGCAGACAATTTGGAACGCTTGCCTTTGGACTGGGGGAGGAAACCCCCAAAACACAGGTAGAACTCATGCAAACTCCACGCACACAGAAGATGAATCCATTAATCAGAATAAATACAAATACAAATACTAATAGGATACACACTACTTGTTTTTGTTGTTTTTTTAAAAGCTTGACACAAAGGTTCACAGTCTATTTGGTTGAAGCTAGAAGTATGCATGGGGACTAGGATCCCTTGGGACAGCAAAAAAAAAGGCAAAAGTCATATGCAGGCACAGGTGAGTGGTCAAATATAAAGGACAAAGAAAGACCATGTTCATTAACATGAATATACAGCATCCGTTTATTCTTTCTATTAACTGCCTGGTCAGGGTCACAGTGTTGTGCTTGTTTTTATTTTTTATTTTTATATATTTTGAAAAATAGAACCCAACTTCCCAGTCTGAGAAGGGGAAGGGGGATTTGTTGTCCCTGGAGGAGATCCTGGCTGAAGGGACGGAAGCAGGGGAGAGGAATTCTTTGCAGATGGAGGCAGCACGCACCAGGAAGACCAAAACACAGGCAAGTACAAACAAAAATTGCACGAGTAGAATTAAAAAACAGTTTGTGCACATTTCTGTTTGAGATGATGAATTCCATTGATGTAACGGAGAAAAGCTCTCCACAGACAGTGACAGTGTTTCACCTCTATTCATTAAAGAATCCTGTAGCAATTCTGGAAAATCATAAAGCTTAACTTATTAACATCATGTTTCCAATCCCTACATCAATTGTTTTCTTTTCCAAGTGTGTGTAAGAATTGGAAGCTGACTTCCAATTCAATAACTATATCAATAACTATATCCATGAATAATTATTGCATCCTGGGGTACGTCATAAATTTAGTTTGTGCATAATTCAGTCAATAGTTACACAAAGAAGCACATTGACATACATCTGGAATAGACAACTTTGCCAGTGTATCAGTGGTAAGCTTTTTGTGAATCAGTGGTTAAGATTCCCCAAAGAGAACCACTACTCGGCCCTTAAGCAGAGTCCTTGTATCCTGACTCGTGTAAGCTACTGTACATCAGATAAAAGTGTCTGCCAAATGCAAAAACTTAATGCTCATTACAATAAATCTGCTACAGTTTACATATGACAGAAGATCAAGGCCTGTGATCTCACCTTTCTGTGTGAAGAGTGATTTTGGAGGGTTCTACATTGGGGTTCTCCCACTCCATCTGAGGGCAGTGCATGAAGTAACAGAGAGTGTAGAGAGCCTCAGGCTCCCAGTGGAGCAGATTGTTCTTCTGGTGCACAGGAGTGCTGTTAGTATGGTTCTTGATACTCAGGGGCTGAAGGTGATGCATGGCTCTGGACACCAGGTCACCTGGAAGCAGTAGGCAGAAGATGAAGTTGTGCTTATTAGTGCTAAATGAGGGTCATGTGACATTGGTGTGATTACAGAAGGGGTGGGCGATATCACAAAAACATCACACTTGAAGACATTTCTACGATATACAATATATAGTTTTGCTAGCAAACTTTAAACAAAGCAGTAGTGTAGTGTTCAAATCTGAGAACTTAAATTTTAAACTTACTCAAATTACTCAAGTGTATGAAATTTGTCATCAAATCAGCTGCTTTCACATTTTGTAACCACTATGAAAATTTTAAAGTGTTCTCACGATATTCACATTATCACAATACTTGAACTTTGTATATTGACATAATTGATCATGATATCAATATTATATCCATATACTATAGCCCAGTCCTAGATCCCAGTCACACTTTTTTATGGTGCTTGGTTTTGGGCTGTCCTGTTTTCAGCCATGAAAATGCCATTTCCAGCGATGAAACTGTTCACTCAAGTCATTTATCATCTCCACCTGTTGTGTGACACTCTCCTGTTGCGTGTATCCTTTGTTCTTATTATTTCTCTATATTTCTCTAAGGATAAGACAGCATGAAAGAGGATAAACAAATTGAGTAAGTTATTGCCAAACTACTTGATGCAATAATTCAGCCTGAATTCAGTATGACTTTACCAGACATTTAGTATCACTTTCTGTCTTTTACTCATCATCTTCTCTGATATTAAATCTGTGTGTGAACTTATGTGGGAATGTATCCATGGGTCTTAGCACTTTTAAATCCATTCAGAAGAATACAACGGCACTTCACACTGCATACGGCAATGAATAAATAGTGCCACGCTGCGAGACCATAGTGAGCGAACGCCTCTATAAATTACACAACAATCAGAATGCTGCAGTCACAGCTATTCTCCATTTCACATATTTCTTTGTTTCAATGAATTAACATCCACACAGCCAGTGCGTGACAGACCCAACAGGCCCAATCATTTAGAAAAAGAAAACAAGGGGATGTTTAACTGACATAATTGTGTTTTTTTTCCCCCCTCACAGCCAAGACTCCAGGACTCAATAAAGAATTTAGTAAAGGAAGCACGGTAAAAGCTGTGCATAACACGTGATTTAACTGACAGCAGACAGCAAAGAGACAGCAATTATCCAGCAATTGCAGGATTACATAGAGATATGAGATGCTCTTGTTTCAGCGGTTAATATGGAAAAAATAGAAGTCGCGTATTTTCACAAAAAGACAGCTAAGTGTTGATGTACACCTGCGGACATGTAGGCGCTAGACTACAGTAGCTACATGCTCATGCAGACACCAAATAAGCATAGCACAAGGTATATATGATGACAAGCAGCTTTGGAAATGAGATAAGGAGACTTAAAGCTGCTCTCACAGGGCAGTTCCATGATCAGTACTCTCATCTCTTATTCATGATAGCCTGTGATATTTCCTGTGAGTCCAAAGGCCAGTAGGAGCTGACTGAGAGTGATATCCACTCCAGATTAACCATCAGGAAGAAACTCTGCAGCATCTAAGGGCACTTTTCTCCCCTTGTGCTTTTCCCAGTCTTTAGATGAACACAATATCCAGGAGCTTTAAAGGCCATGAAGGTGACCTTCATGACTGGAGGCACAAAGTGGGAATACAGTAGCAAGTGAAGAACAGAACAGGCTTTAAGTGGGAAAACTGAGCTTCAACTGATGGCTCATCGTTCCTCCTCTAAAGCATAAATAAAGAATGAGCGCCTTGATGAGCGCCAGGTGCAAGGCCTGTTCTGATCTACACTGTCACTGAAGTATGCAACAGCCTTTTTTTTTTTTTAATCAGATCAACATCCCCTTAGCAAATGGCCAAACAATATTTTCATCTGCTCTATGTACTGTAATGAACATATGTACATTAGAGTAAATAGAATGGTTCTGAATTCTTGAGCTGAGCTCTCTATAACAAAATATTTTATGCCTCATTTAACATTTAACAGAGATATCAGCATACCATACATTTATTTTCTGTACCACTTATCCTACACAGGGGAGCGGGGAGCCTATCCCAGGTGACTCAGGGCAAGGTATATCAACATACATTTTGTAATGTAAAACTTGGGTAACTATTCAGAATTTAAACAATTTTAATAAATTGAGTTTTTGTTTTTAAAAAGAAAGTTAAAACATTGTATACTTTTGTAATTCAATTTATCTGGTATTTCACAGAAACATCCACACAGTTTAATCTTAAATATCGGAAACTGTAACAGCAAAATAAGGATTATTTTTTCATGCAGTAAAAGTGGACATGTAATGCTAATATTTTAGCCATTAGGCACTGGCAACAAAGCCAGGAACTCCTACAGGCATGCTGGGTAATGAGGGAAGACCAAAGAAATAGGGTCGTTATCAGAGTTAGGAGAGGAAAACAGAAGAAAAAACAAAGTGGAAACATGGAAACGCTCATTGAGGACCATCCAGCCATCGCGTTTTAATTTCCAACTCTGACCAACTCTGTAACAAAACCATGTAGCATGTTTCTATCAGACAAGTTATGCTTGCTTGCTTTTACTGAAGAGTCCAGCTCTTTCTTTTTTTGAATGAATGAATCTGATACCACAATAAAATCTGAAATGCCTGACAAAAATGCGGATTTTGTCAAATTTGCATGCAAGGCCAAAAAAAAAAAAAAATATATATATATATATATATATATATATATATATATATATATATATATATATATATATATATATATATATTTTTTTTTTTTTTTTAATTATTATTTATTTATTTAAGCCACTTATGCACACCTACACATTATATTTAGAGCTTTTCTAGGCACTCAAAGCGCTTTACATTGTATAGGGGTAAATCTCCTCAACCACCACCAGTGTGTGTGGATCCACCTGGATGACATGACGGCAGGCATAGCGCACCAGAACGCCCACCATACACCAGCTATTGGTGGAGAGGAAAGTGATGTAGCCAATTCAGGGATGGAGATTATTAGGGGGTCATGATGAATAAAATCCAATGGAGGAATTTCGTCATGACGTCGGGGTTATACCCCTACTCTTTACGAGACATGTCCTGGAATTTTTAATGACCACAGAGAGTCAGGACCTCGGTTAAACGTCTCGTATGAAAGACAGTGCTGTTTTTACAGTATAGTGTCCCAGTCACTATTCTAATCTGGGGCATTAGGACCCACACAGACCACAGGGTGAGCACCCCTGCTAGCCTCACTAATACCACTTCCAGCAGCAACCTTAGTTTTCCCCAGGAGGTCTCCTATCTCCCAGGGAACATTGAGAAGAGATAAGTAAACTGAGGGGGAATTTTCATTTGGTAGTTGCTATTTGTTCTATTAATGAGAGGAAGATTCATCCAGCGTCTAAGGTCATTATCTATTGTTTTAAGCAGTGGAGTGAGATACGGATGCCTAAGCACTTAATATTTCCAACACGGATTGGAAGAAGTGAATCCTGAGAATCCTGTAGAGTCCCAAGCGAGAGAGAGAAATTTATTATTCAGTTATATTTTGTTCATGGATATTAAGGAAGGAGAAAATCTCAAAAAGCATGTCAACATTACTAGTAGTGTATCTTGTAGGTTATATTTCTTTTACTTAGATGGTTGCAACTAATGTCTCACTAAATTTAATTTTAATCTTCCCTTGAGACAGAAGGCAGAGATCACAGTAACCTTGCCATTTTGGCAGCTACGGCACCACTCAATTTCTGTGTGAATACACTGCAGAAAGTTTTCTGGCAGAAAACCTGTAGGGTAAACTGAAGAGGAGTATTTTGTGGGGTTTTTTAAACAAAAGATCAAAAAGTTAAACAATAAAGACAAATTTTCACAGCCTTTTCTTTGCTCATATTTACCAAGGGTGCCAATATTAATGGGGGGCACTGTAGAAAAAATACACTGCATTATGAAAATTACTACTACCTAAATAGTTTGGGACACAATAAAATTGTGTTCATGTAACACACTGTAATGAATATCTTAACATATATTTTGCCATTTTAGTAGGTTCTGTGATGGCTGTCCAAACAAGGATAGGTTCTCTGTGACAGCCCTAAGGCAGACAGCACAGTTGCTATGTGTGTTGTAGATGTAAGCGCACTCAAACTCCCTTTCAGGGCTATGGAGAACAGCAGCCATGGATAGAGGTAGAATGAAAAAAAAGGGGAAATATAAAATACAAAGGAGACACTGGTGAAGTTGAAAGACGTGCTGTGTTGAAATTATAGGTATGAAAATGGGCTTGGTAAGGTTTTAAGTGCAGGGGGCATTTTGAGGCAATGGGCAGTGCACTCTGCTGTCCAATTACAGAAGAATAATTCAGCCGTTAATGTAATCCTGCTGATGACAAGCAACTGTTTTTCAGGGCAATAAAAGCATACAATTTTATGCAAACAGCATGCATACCAACACAGACATGGGTTGTGTTCACAAAGTGTGAAGTCAGTGCAAGGCATGAGGCTGTAGCACTTATGAGTCATATTGCCACATGAACATGAGTATTTCATACATAGTATTTCTAGCTAAAATAATAATAATAATAATCATCATCATCATCATCATAATAATAATATTATTATTATAATTTCCAGAATTGATGTCTTCCTTTTATATGGCATATTATAGATTACATGGCAAAAGATCAAAATACAAATCCAGATGAGTAATTCAAACATCAGTTCTAAAGCTTTCAGATATTTGCATGAGCAAGAAAATCAGAATTTTCTGACATAAATCTCAGAAGTCTCCAATACTCATATCAAAGGAATGTGAAGTATTTAGGGAATGTGTTTTATCCTTATGTGCTTCATGGCAAGCATGCATCTAACCACAGTCATGGAGTTATAGGCAGTAATCTTGCCCTTATAGTAACTCGTAAAACAAGGGATGTGGTAGAAAGACTCTGTGGGCTGAAATAAGGCCACGTGTTTGAATATACAGAGGTAGGAGGAGGTGTTTGCATGTGTATGAGTGTGTTTGAGAGAGACACACAGAGAGAAAAAAAAGTGACAGAAAAAGAGAAGCAGATTTGCATCAGCTATGTAAACACGCTCTGTCCTTATATGGCTTTAGTCCTATTAAAGGGTGCAGTTTAATACTGTATTTTGTGCATACAGATACTGGAGAAGCAGAAATATTAACAAACAGTGTTTTCCTTAATGCATGGAAATGAACATGGAACAAACACTATTTTTAACACAGGAGATTTTGATTCAGCTGCTGTAAAAGAGACTATGGCTTTCACTTACTGAGCTCAGCGATGCTCCCCACGCGTGTGGCCAGCAGACACTGCTCTATAGTGCGCAGCTCGGCCTGACTGTAGGCATCACCAGCCTTCCCTGACCGCTGCTGTTCTCTGTGCAGGTTAAAACTGTCTGGCAGACTCAGGATGCCTAAAAGAGAGACAGAGAGAGTTAGGACCTTTGAGAGAAATGTTGAAGGACGTCCAAGCCATCGCTCTTTCTTGTGGCCTTCATATTACAAGTCTGAAATTATATGGCTTGTGGTCACAATTCATTAGTCCTACTAATGTACTCAAACACACAATGTCGGATGAATGTCACTTAAAGTAGTAAGTCAAGATAAGAGTGTGTGAGTCTCATGTTTTACTGGGAACCACAAAGAAGCAGGTGTTAACACTGAGACTCAGGCATTGTTATTATTATGAAAAATGTCTCTCTAAGCCAATGATAAACATGTAAAAATACACCGTTCCTAAGGATTTTTTATCACCTAGTGCTTTCAGTTCAATTAATGACTGATACTGATGGAAGACCTAATGATATGATGGGGATTTGAGCATTCAGCCAAACCGCATTAGTGAGGTCAGGCACTGATCCAGTTGGCATTCCAGTTCATCAAAAAAAGTGTTGAGGTCAGGGTTCTGTGAAGGCCACTCAACTTCTTCCACTCAAACCTTGGTAAACCATGTGTCTTCATGGACCTCGCTTTGTGCACAGAGGCATTGTCATGCTGGAACAGGTATCTTAGTATCTTAGTTCCTTGCAATGAAGTGTACAGCTACAGCATATAACCTATAAAATTGTGTATTTCCAACTTTATGGCAACACTTTGGGGAAGAACCACATATGAGTGTGAAGGTCAGGTGTCAACCATATACTGTAACACAGTGAATTATGAGATTAAAAGAGTATTCTGGATATTCCTAAGGCTTTTTATTACCTTGTTCTTTAACCTGAATTAATGACTGATACTGATGACAGACCTAATGATTCTACTATGTAAGTCTATATAGATGAAGAGCTCTGTACCATTAGACAGCCTGCTATTCAAAGACTTGGCTGACTGCTCTCCATTTGCACTCTTTGACAAGGTGAATGGAAACGCTATTATGTTTCAGAACACGCAGCGATTACAGGAAGAAGCAGTATGTGCCTGTCTCTGGCAGTGGATACAATTGTAATCACTTGTTCTTAACAAACTCTTCAAGCTGATCAGTTCTCTTCAGATCACAATCTGAATTGCCAAACTTTTCCACCTTTCATGCTACCAAACAAACTCTGCACCACTCATGGTACATGAAGCTAAACCTCTGAAGGCAGACACTTCCCATGGTTTTCGCATCACTGTCAAAATTTTTAAAAATTTGGATTTGGTTTAAAAATATGACAGTATTACAACCTAATCTCAAAATATCATAGTCTCACAGTATTATGGCATTCAACCATTTAAAAACATACTGTACAAGCCTGTGATAAAAAATTATAATGAAACTTTCTCATGAACTCTTTGTACATAGGTGTCTTTGCAGATCCTTGAACAGGTATCCTTGATTAGGTAGAAAAGATAAAAACAGGATGACGGTAATAATTGGAAGAGCATTTTAAAATCAGAGGTGAGGTAATCATTCGAGCATACACTGTGAATAACCATGAAACTGTGGCACTGTAACCCTAGTCATAAAAAAATTGTATCTGCCTCTATTGTTATATTCTCCTTGCACTGCTGATGGAGCCAGTTGTGTGTTAAATTATGGTGTAACAGAAAACCATGACTGTTTGTCCAGTCAACAAGGGAGCTTTTTGGTGAGAACCGTTTCATTTATAGTTGTGAAGTAAACACAATTTCAGATAGCTGGAGGTGAAAATGGTCTGGCATCAGTCACACTCCCTCATGCGCGCACACACACACACACACACACACACACACACACACACACACACACACACACACACAATATGCTTCTTTCATATTGAGTTGCAATGTTGGTGTTGATCTGTTATAGAGCTGAAATTCAGAACAGCAGAAATTCAGTCAGCATCTTTTGCTTGCTAAGTAAAATATACAGCCTTGAAGAATTAGTCCATGGTTGCCATAGAGACGGGGCAGGGGTGTCAGGGTGGGTTGCTTGCCTGCGGTATGGGAGGGATTTCAGGTGTTTAGAGATGCATAACCACACCTCACTGCTCACAAAACACAGCTTGATATATCAAGGATATCCATTTACGATGTAAGCCAAACTCAGTGTGTGCATTTCATTCATAAAAAAATATATATAATTATTTAAATAAATAAATAAATATCACACAACATTGCAGATCATACTGAACAAGATGTTGCTCCAACTATATTAAACAGTCATATTATACAGTATACTGCAGTATTCTACATGCATGGCTTTATCACTGACAATTTAGAGTACAGTTACTGTTCGTCCGTTTCATTCAGGAAGCAGATATTTTTGCACCTTGGCTATTAATCTATGGAAATCTCTACTGTAGTCTGCTTTTCAAATTGTCTTCCTTCAGTGCTCAGCTCAAAAATCTTCCCTCACTATTTCCATGGGCTTGATCACCATATAAACACAAACATTAGCTAAGTAGCTTTCCGCATAATGACTTGACCTATATTAAAACTTAAGTCAATAATGTAACTGAGCTGCAAAATTTGACTATAGAGATGATTTGGTAAAACATTTAATATGCAACTTACATTTGTAAGAAGTCTGAGAAATATGAAGAGGGAAGTCGTTTTATTAGGCTGCTGTCTTACTCAGTGACGGTGCACTCAATTCAAATCAGACAATGCAATGCATTATGAGGCTTTTTATATCTACTATTTCACTACCTACACTATATGTGGTGAAAAGTTTGTGGAAGCCTGACCATCATGTTATACCACCATGTTATAACAACCTCCACTCATCTGGGAAGGCTATCCACTAGATTTTATCGTCTCAGGGAGTTTTTCCTGGCCACCGTCGCTCATTAGGGACAAAATCATAAATTTTTTAATTTATATCCTGAATATATATATATATATATATATATATATATATATATATATATATATATATATATATATATATATATATATGTGTGTGTGTGTGTATATCTGTAAAGCTGCTTTGGGACAATGCCCATTGTTAAAAGCGCTATACAAATTAAACTGAATTGAATTGAGTAGATTTCGGAACATTTCCAAGGTGGATTTGAGCTCATTCAGTCACAACAAGATTAGTGATGTCAGGCGGTGACGTAAGGCGAGAAGGCTTGGGGCGCAGTCGGACTTCCAGTTCATCAAAAAAAATAGGTGTCCAATAGGTTTGAGGTCAGGGCTCTGTGCATGGCCACTGCAGTTCCTCTACTCCAATTTTGGCAAACCATGTCTACATGGACTTTGCTTTGTGCACAGGGGCTTAGTCATGCTGGAACAGGTTTGAGTCTCTTAGTTCCAGTGAAGGGAAACTGTAATGGTACAGCATACTTCCTGTACAACTGTGTGCCTCCAAGTTTGTGGCAACAGTTTGGGGGCAGAACCACATATGGGTGTGATGGTCGAGTGTCTACAAACTTTTGACCATATAGTGTATCACTGTGAATTATGAGATTATAAGAGTGTACTGGATATTCTCCATGAAAATGAATGACCTTAACTATAAAGCACTATATACTGAACAGTGAATCATTTCAGACACAGCAAGAATCACCTGACAGACAGTAAGTAACCATTTATAACTATCTCACTATGAATAAAGTTAGATAAGCTACATAACGTAGGTCTTTGTTTAGCTATACTGACAAAATGATGCTGAATGCCATGTCTGCTCAAAGTTCCTTGTTGTCCGCTGAAAGCCGGTAAAGTAAAACAGTGGAAACAAAAAAAAAGGAAAAAGAAAAAAAGCATATATAGTGAAAGAACTTACACCCTTGTACACTCCAGGAGTCCAGCATGGCTCTCCATGACGAATGAGGGTGCTAGGCTCCAGTGCAGCAGGAAACATTTAAAGCAGCGGGTGGTACAGCTGGCATTTCTCACACACGCTTTCTCTTAGCCCCCACCCCCACAACCTTTCCCTCTCGTTCCTGGGGTAAACGGTTCAAATTACAGGAGGCTGTGACACGCAAAGTCGTAAAGTCCCCACACACATGCATACATTTGATGTGTTGTTCATACAAATGCCTGGCATGGATCTCTCATTTGCCAAAGACAATGAAGAACAAGGTCGTGGCTGTCTACCCAGCTCCTTTTCATAAGTAAACAAAGACAGTTGCTAACTTCATTTTTCTCTGTTCGTAAAGCCCACTCACTGTCAACTAATAAAAATTTGTTTACCAGCAAGGAAATGATAAATAGATGAACAGGTGCTTGGTAAAAGAGATTTTGCTAATGACTTTGATGGGTCTCATGGGTGCACAGGGAACAAATCACGACATTAATATATCACCCTTGGGAGTTTTTCTCTCTACATTTGTCTGGCAGCCTGTGAAAACCCTTCTCAATGTTTGATTTTTATATATATATATATATATATATATATATATATATATATATAGTTTTGACAACTACATACTATCCTGAACTGAAATACATATTCCTCATGTCTCAACCACAAGTGAAGTTTTAGCTTTTTTATAAAATCTGGATACCCCAAAGGTGAAAAGGGAGAAAAGATTTCATTAAAATTTCAATGAGAAAAATGCCCCACCTACGTCTGCATGTAGAGCCTAAACTACTTAGGAAAAACATTACTGCTGGATTTTTATGACTTACAAGTTTAAATTTTCTTTAAAAATAAATAAATTATTTGATTATCATCTTTATCCACATCAGTCTCGGTCTCATCACTCTGAGGTTAAATTGCTCTTCTCTGTATTGATGATGTAATGGCCCAGAAATATCGTAGACATTCTGACAGCTGGGATCTGATTACACACTGAATTGATTTGGCTTATGTCCATTTTGTACTAACATGTAACTATCCAAAAACCTGAACAAACTGTAAAATATTTACACGTAGCAGAAAGGTTTCAGACATCATTAGACAGACTGCATTTGCTTCTACATTTGTTAAAATGACTCCTTACACAACATGCTCTTTGAAAGAAGAAAGTCAAGGCAAGGTTATAAACTGTCCTAAATAAAAGTAAAGCAGAGATGCAAAATAAAAAATAAAAGAAGAGATAGCAAAGTAAGAAACTGGTAGACTGGTAGAAAAACTAAATTTTGTTCAAAACCTAATTTTTCTTTCTTTTCAGCTGCTTTTTAGAATTCAGTCACAGCCACCTCTGGCAGGTTCAGGTTGCCCTCCAAACATGTGCTTTAAGAGAGACCGTGAACAAGTGAATAAAGGACAGGAGAGGATTAATTGGTTTGTGCTTTCAGGAGGTTCCATATGCCAAAATCAAACGAACAAATGGACATTGAAAAAACATTTACATGGTACTCTGGTAACCAAATCAATCCTTATATGCGATTATGTTCTATCATCAAACATTATTCTCTCCACTCTTGAGAATTCTGACTGTAACAGCACTGCCACAGTGCATTAAGCCTGTCCCATCTTCTGAACTCATTCTGGACAACAGCCCATTCTGTGCAACTATTCTGAGGAGGTCCATAATTGCACTTACACTGAATAATTGGGTCTTTTGAAGGATGGAGTCTCATTGACTGTGGTGTAACAGAGAAAAATAGAGAGACAGCATGAAGCGGAACACTTCAATTGAAGGAGAATTGATTTGTGCCTCGTTGTCTATGCCCAAGGCCTCCAGGTAGTAGTGAGTATAACATAACAGCAAATTGAAATGTCTCATTCTGCATAATCATGTGACGAATTCATCTCTCAGTCTGCACTGTAAGTCTCAGCATATGTCATGGCACCCAGCGTAGATAACATAGCATAGCATGGCATAGCATAGCATGCTTTGTTTTGAGTTCCTGTCACGCTTTGTTTTGATTTGAGTCTTGTCTCCGCCCGTGTTTCATCATTGGTTTATGGCTCTATTGTATTGTGTTGTGATTGTGAGCATTTGTTTTGTGTTAGTTCCTCATTAGTTTGCCTATTTACTCTCTTCTGTGTCTTTGTCTCATTGTGAAATCTTGTCATAGTATGCACTTCCCAGGCACTTTATTAGGAACACTATACTAATACTGGGTAGGGCCTCCCTTTCATCTCAAAACAGCCTGAATTCTTTGTAGCATTCCACAAGATGTTGGAAACATGCCTTTGAGATTCTGGTCCATGTTGGCATCATTGCATCAGGTTTGCTTTCACAAAGAAGAATTCTTTCCAAACCATGGTTCGGTTGTGCAATTCCTTAGGGCACTTTGTGCATACAGGTTTGTAACATGGTAAGCACTAGGTTCATTTGTTTATTGTTTTTTTTGTATTATTTTCCTTTGGAGCCAACATTCAAGTGGCAAAGAACAACACTTTTGGATGGAAAGACACTAATCTAATACTTTATTGGGACTCCCATCCCCTCAATTCTTCGTGGCATGGATTCCACAAGATGTTGGAAACATTCCTTTGAGGTTCTGGTCCATGTTGGCAGGATTACATCACGCAATTCTTGCAGATTTTTCAGGTGCACTTTCATGCTGCGAATCTCCCATTCTACCACATCGAAAAGGTGTTCTACTGGACTCATATCTCCAGTGACTGGGAAAGCCGCTGAAGAACACTGAACTCATTGTCATGTTCATGAAACCAGTTTGAGATGACTTTGCTTTGTGACATGGTGCATTATCATGCTGGAAATAGCCTTTAGAAGATGGGTAAATTCTAGCCATGATTGTGGCCATGACGTTGCTGCACATTGTCAGCAACAATACTCAAATAGGTTGCGGCATTCAAGCAATGATTGATTGGTATTAATGGGCCCAAAGTGTGTCAAGAAAACATTCCACACACATTACACCACTTCCACCAGCCTGTACTGTTGACACAAGGCAGGTAGGGTCAATGGATTCATGATGTTTGTGCCAAAATCTGACCATGTCATCTGTGTGCCTCAGCAGAAATCAAGATTCATCAGACCCGGCTATGTTTTTCTAGTTTTTAACTGTCCAGTTTTGGTGAGCCTGTGCCCACTGCAGCCTCAGCTTTCTGTTCTTGGTTGACAGACGTGCAACCTGACATGGTCTTCTGCTGTTGTAGCCATCCGCTTCAAGTTTCAACATATTGTGCATTCTGAGATGTTTTCTGCTCATCACAATTGCCCAGAGTGGTTATCTGAATTACTGTACCCTTTCTGTCAGCTCAAACCAGTCTGGCCATTCTCTGTTGACCTCTCTCATCAGCAAGGTGTTACCATCTACAGAACTTCACCTCACTGTATGTTTTTTCTTTATTGTGGCATTCTAAAAAAAATCTAGTTAAATCTAGAGACTGTAATGTGTGAAAATCCCAGGAGATCAGCAGTTCAGCAGCATAGAAATACTCAACAATCATGCCATGGTCAAAATCACTGAACTCATAATTTTCCCAAATCTTATGGTTCATGTGAACATTATCTGAAGCTGCTGGCATGTATCTGCATGACTTAATGCATTGTACTGCTGCCACATGATTGACTGATTAGATAATTGCATGAATGATAATAAATAAAGTGCTCAGGGAGTGTATGTGTATTTCCAGTTCTTTCGTTCTGTTGTTCACTTGTTTCTCATGTGAGTTCCTTCTTTTGACCACTCTCATGTTTATGATTGTGGATTATTCTCGTTTATACCACAACACACTTGAATTACTAAATCTGAATGGTTAGAACAGGGATGTCCAATCTCACCCACAAAGAGCCGGTGAGGGTGCAGGTATTCATTCCAATCAAGCAGGAGCCACACCTGATTCCACCTGTTTAATCAGTTGATCTTGGCTTTCAATAGACTCAGGTGTGAATCTTGCTTGGTTGGAATGAAAATCTGCACCCACACCGGCCCTTTCCACAGAGTCTTCAGGACAGAGGAGGTTAGGCTTTCCAGCAGTGGAAACCCCCCTGGTGTGCATTATTTTCATATAATAGCATGGTCTATTATGTGTCATTCCTTACATGATGTAGTCTACCTGTGTTTTGACTCCTGCAGTGATTCCTGTCCCAATGGGCCTCTGTTAGCGCATGCTGCAGTTCCCATTTTTGACCACTAGGTGTAATAATGACTATGAGAGCTAAGTGGTGCAGTGAGCACATTGCCTCTTGATTGCGCAGCTAGACCTGTCATTAACTACTTTTGTTGGATGATATATTGTCACAATAAACAATATTATTGTTATTTTAAGACTATTTGATGCAATAATTATAATTTTCATATAAATAGTTTGAAATTTTTAATTATATTCAAATTCTAAAAGACATTATTTCAGAAATGGCAGTCAATATTAGATCAGTGAGATGTTCATTTGATGAAACAATGCAAAAATTAAACCAAACATTCACATTTATATATTAACTTAAACATGTATGAACAAAAACATGTAAAAACTGCCCTTATTGTGAAAACCTGATCTTCTGTATAATGAAAACACTAATGTAATACAATATTGTGAATTCTTTATCCTTTAGTTATTCAGTTTCTGTGTTTTAGTGCATTGTTACAGAAAGAGTCTATTCACAACACGTTATTTAAGTTCAAGTTCACTTGTGCATTTGCGTCATTTTGTGCAGAAGGAAGGTATATTAGGTTTATGTTGTGTATATATCTAATTAATCTAATATCTGTATTGGATGCCTTCGGGTGAGTTAATTAACCTGCTAGTAAAGCATTTCAGCTTCCTGCTGTACATTCACTGTTCAGCTTCAGCTCACGCAGCTTAAGCGGCTCAATCCCTGACATTAATTTGAAACATTAGACCTATTCTTTCTGGATTTTTCTTCATTAAAAAATTGTTGGTGCATTGTTAATATCATGCTGGTGTTTTTTTTACACATCTTGTTGCATAAATGACAGCCCTAGAGCAGTGTTGGTTTTGGTGACTTTCATTCTTATGTAAACAAACACGCATGTAAACACAATGGACTATATCGAGGTCAGCAATAACGATCACGGTCATGTCCATATATTGTAGGATAAGTCAATAATGTCATTATCCTGACAGGTATATGCGCAATATATAGACAGGAGTGTAAATCAATGGAATATCAGCTTATATCTGTCAAATAGCAACATTTTTTTTTTTTTTTGAAATCATTGTTCACTCAAAAAGACAGAATTAGTTTTAAAATATATTAAATTTATCAAGATTAACATTTGTTGAACAGTTGAAGGTGGTGATATATACAGAACATATGGTGGTTTATAGCAATACTCTAATACAATTCCTCCTACTACAACCTGCAGGTCAAGGAAAAATTCAATAATTAAGATACTCTCACACTCTGTCTTGACCTCTGGTCTAGATCCCACATTACAGGAACGGTCAATTTTTATAAAAGTGATAGGATTAATAATGGGCTGGAGTCTGCTTTTTAAATAAACCTTTTGGTCTACCTCAAACTGCTCTGTCAATCTGTGGAACATACTGCCAAACATCAGCCAAAAAAAACCCCAAAAAACTTCTGCCAATCAGTATTTTAAAGGATCTTCAAATTACAGCTGAAAAATTCATATAAAATCAACCCTATATATGTTTAGCCTGCCAAGAAATGTGGACTATGGTTCATTAGATGCAGGCTATACAAAGATATGGACCACCTATCACATGAATAAACATGTGTGAACCAGCTGGAGAGTGTGCTGGATTGTGTGGGGATCCCATGCCCCACAACAATGTCAAAGAGTAACTGAGACTGGCAATATATAATGAACAACATGCCTGAGCTTTTGGCAAAAATGCTAAAGGACATTATATATATATTATATATATATATATATATATATATATATATATATATATATATATATATATATATATATATATATATATATATATATATATATCCTTTCAAACCTGTTGGATTGGACAAGACTCTCAAAAATGTGATTTATATGGGAGCAGAAATGTATTGCACTGCACTACATCTTGTGCTCTGGTGTCAGTTTGGCTGTGCACACACCTCTTGGCTAAATGCAAGCCTGTACTATGTGACAGTCCAACATGCAGGAGAAGAGCTGTTGGGCGAGACAGGAACATTTCCCAGTGTTCCCAGACTGAGTGCAGATCAGCCACTAACCTCACTGCGGTTCACACTATATATTTAAATCTATTTTGAAGGGAAGTGGAGCCAAGTCTACCACACACACACACACACACACACACACACTTGCTGTCTGTCTGTATGCATGGAAAAACACCTCTCAGGCTTTTTTACAGAGGTCAGCCAGCAACTGGGTATTAGACGTCCTCACTTCCTTTGTAACTTCGTTAACATCATGTAAAACGACACCCAATATACCGCACCTACTGCCATCCCACCAATGGGCTTGTCCAACTCTGTCACCAGAACTACACTCAGCTAAAATCACACATGAAAAAACAGTGTAGGCTGTGTAGGGAGTGTGAAATCTGTACTGCGATGGTCTTTCCTACGCTACTTTTAAACATCCTCCATTATCAGCCCACATGCTACAATCAAGTCATCTAGCATACTCACAAATAGGAGCCAAGGGATTATGTTTTTCTAATAGGTTAAATCACACATACTTATATAGCCAACTATCTTTCGAAAAAATGCTCTCTTTCAGAGGCCAGAGCAGATGGAGACCATATGTATAGCAACTAGGAAGCCTGCCTTAGTGAAAAGGGAGACAGAAAGGGAGGAGGGTGCAGCCATGCCATGTCTACATTCACTATACATCTCCAAGAAAGGGCAACCACAAGCCCTTTAGCAATGGGGAATTGTTAAGTGATCAGAAAGTTGGATATATTTGGAGCAAATTGTTGACTGCATGGTGTCTGTTTACATTAAATACATGAATCGTGATGACATTTCAGATCTTTCAAAAATCCCACAAGTCAAATAGAGATATAGAAAGGCAAACCAAGCACTTGAATAAAGAAGGCTTGGTATACTATAAAGTGGACATTTCCTGTTAAAATAAAACACAAAAGTCAATAGAGGCATCAATCATTTCTAAAATATGTCCTGCGAATCAAAGCTAGTATGATTTAAATACAACCCCAATTCCAAAAAAATTGGGACAGTATGGAAAATGCACTCTAGAAGGTTAAACATCCTACCGATTAGGGGAATGTTGTTCTCAAAGTGCTGGGTTATTCGCTGATGCATCTGTTGGCAGATTGGCGAGCCTCGACCCATCCTTGCTCTTGATGGACTAGGCCTTTTTTGGAGGCTCCTTATATACGATTGCCTCACCTGTTTCACATCACCATCTTATTTCAACTTGTCACATCGCTTATAGTCCTAAATTGCCCGTGTCCCAATTTTTTGGAACATATTCAATGCATCAATTTCAAAATAAATGTTTTTATACATTTTTTTTATAAAGTCAAAGTACACTTACAAATCACTCCTCTTTGTCTTTATTAACATTTTCCATACTGCCACAACTTTTTCTGATTTTTTTTCGGTTGTAAAAGCGGTCTTGATAAACTGCCATAGGAACTTTTTGGCTTTAGAACACTTCATAATACATGTCATTTTACAACATGATCTGACACAGAATGGGATTCATCAAGTTTTTGTGCATGGGAATATGTGTATAATTAGAACTACTCCTGACTACATGTATGCAGAATTGTGGAAGAAAAGCATAGCTGCAGGTAAACGGCTTATGAAACGCTTGTCAATCATGTCAGCATAACTGACAGAGAAACTGATGACTATGGTGCTCACAACAAGGTACAGACTGGTGATCAGATGATATGGAAATTATAACCACATAAAATGCATACCTAAATACTGAATGAGATGGTGCATTGCTTGAAGATTTGACACATGCAGCTTTGCACAGGTAAAGAAACACAGGAACATCTTTGCTGAGAGGGATAAGTGACTCATCTGTTGATTTCATTTTTCCCAGTGCAATTTTAGCTGATCTGCCAGAACGTCAACCCATTTTTGGAGAGGCCAATAGCATCCTATGTACACTCAGGACCCTTCTACTGAAAGGTTTTTAGCTATGGGCACATTTCAATGAGAAATTGGAAGCATTTCCCAACCAATTATGAGGTGAACCATGGCGTTCTACAGGGTGTCAGAAAAGTCTCCATACATAGGGGAAATTAACACTTTTTAGCAAAATGCCTTCCAAAGTTTTTCATACTTAGTTCATATTGTATATTTTTTCAGATAGCCTTTAAGAACGCCTTTGCCAAAAGAAGAACGTACTGAAATCATTCTCGTGGCTGGATCGGGAAGCTGTCGCAAGGTTACGATGGACTTTAACAGGAAACATGGCAAGCACATCACATACAACACTGCTGCCAAACTTACCGGTATTAACAAATTCAAAAAGACTGCTAGTGTTACCAACTCACATGTCCAACTGAGAAGTGGACCTCCACAAATATCCACTGATGAAGGCATAACTGATGTGGTGCTGGCATACATAGTCCCCTATGTATAGAAACTTTTTGGGACACCCTGTATATTTATCCGTATCCATTTTCTGTACTGCTAATGCTACACAGGGTCACGAGGGAGCCTGGGAACTATCCCAGAGAACTCTTGACACAAGGCTGGGGACACCTTGGAAAGCTTTCCAACTCATCGCAGGGCACAATCGCAAACAATTTGGAAATGCCAAAGCCTACAAAGCATGTCTTTGGACTGGGGGAAGAAACTGGAGTACCCAGAAGAAACACCTAAAGCATGGAAAGAACATACAAACTTGATGCACTCAGGGTGGATGGGTGGATTCGAACCACCAATAGCGGAGATGCGAGACAAACATGCTAAACATTAAGCCACCGTGCCTCCCTTATATTCAGATCACTTACGCCAAAATATATTACATTTCCTAATACAACAATAATGGAGAGTTTTCATGCCAAAACAAGTTTTCATAATGTGATTGGTACAATCAATTGCACAAATGTGGTCATAAGATCACCCATTTAAAGGGAAATACTGTAGTTTACCATATATGATGATTTGGGAGTGTTTCTACAGTATATGTAAACCTATTTGCATGAACATAGCAAAAAAGTATAGAATTTATCATCATCAGGTGTGCATGTGTGATAAATACCAATTTTCTATTGTGTACTGGCTCTTCTAACACACAGAATTGGAAATAGTTCTATGTATGTTTAGGAAAAATGAGAACCCTGGTGTCCTGCTGAGAATGCATTATGTTAAATATAAAATATCTAGGGGGGCACGGTGGGTCAGCGGTTAGCACGTTTACCTTACATCTCTGGGGCAGCTGTGGCTCAGGTGGTAGAGCGGGTTGTCCACTAATCGTAGGGTTGGCGGTTCGATTTCCGGCCCACGTGACTCCACACTTCGGACACCGGAGTGTCCGAAAAGTTGTTGGTAAAGTCTGATGGCAAGTTAGCGCCTTGCATGGCATTAGTGTGTGTTTAATGGGTGAATGGAACACAGTGTAAAGCGTGTGGTGGGCTCGCACCCAGCCATTGTCCTGTGTGCATGGTGTTTGAATTTCCTCTGGGTACTCCGGTTTCCTCCCTGAGTCCAAAAACCATGTAGGCTTATTGGCATTTCAAAATTAGAGTATGAACGGGTAGAGTGAGAGTGTGTAAAGTTCCGTAGAGTGTGAACGGGTATGTGAATGTGTGTGCAATTGTGCCCTGCGATGACTTGGCACAGAATGCAGGGTGTCCCCCTCCATATACCTTCAGATAGGCTCCAGGTTCCACCGCGAGTAGGATAAGGATCCTGTGTAGGATAAGGTTTGGCAAAAGGATGGATGAAATATGCAACCTTTGTGTTTCCAAATAAGCATTAATGAATATCATCAAAAGATCAAACACCACACATTTTTATTTCGAGCGCAAGTTTATTCTATAAGTCTCATTATTCTCCATATGAAAAAGAACACCGGACTTCCTACTTGACATTTAACTGGAAACAGAGCATCATGACAGAGCATCATGGTCAATTATGGCTGATTCACTACAGAGTAAATAGCTGCAGTAGCAGCAGAATACAAGCAAGTTGTGGATGAATGGGCGGAATTCTCTCTCTCTATCTCTCTCACACACACTTACACACACACGCATATATCCTCGAATGAGGAAACAATTCCACTCTATGGCTGCTGGGTAATGACTGTGACATAAGCACTCTCTGTGTGCCAGCATGACATTGAGCTAAATGTCCACGTTATGGCCAGCCCGGGGGATACAGACGGCACCTCTTCCTGGAAAAATCAAACAAAACCACACTGTCTCATGCAATAACACTCCCCCTACAGCTACATCACCCATCAATGATCCAGTAAAACTCAGGGTTCTCAATTCCCTGCTGCAGCATGCAGTTCATAAACAGGGACAGCCATCCACTTATCAGTAATCTGGGTCACACAGCAGTGCTCTGTTCCGACCCCGCCATACGTACCATTCTCTTTTCTGACAGAGAAGGCTGTTGTAGGACACATGAGCAAAGATGCCTGATAGGTTTATGCTCTGCCATTCGTCCGCTTGGATGACAGAGTGGGTCAGAAAATCCAGTGGTTCCTGAGAGGCTTTTCCACTGAGTCAATCATTTGGGACTTTTATTTTCTTTTGGAGTCTCCTCTTATTATTCTTCACATTCTTCCTAGAGTCAGGCGATAAGTTGCGAGCAGCTGAACTTTAAATTGCGCTGTAATTGCTTAACTGCATTTGTGTGATTCATCATTTTGACTCAGCAGAGGGGCTCTATGTGTTACTTGAGCTTGAGCGTGGGCTGAACATGTAGCCAGTGAGTGATGGGGCTGAGGCCTGCTGGAGCCCTATAACAGCATACCTGTACTGCTTGCTGCATAATAATATTATATAGTCTCATAAAAGTTCACCCTTTAAAGTTTTTTGTCCTCTCTTTGGAAGAGCTGAGTGCATATTTCACTTGGAATACAACTCCACTTTTTTTTTAAACTTAAATGGATGTGAAGTTGCAGGTGTGTCATGTCAAATGGCAAGTCAGAGTAAACTAATAAATATAGTAGTAATACATCAATTTACGGTATCCATAAATGTTCGTTGCAATCAAGACTATCCCCATAGGAACTATTATAATGCTTGTCAGTGAAATGCCAAACAAATTTAAGAAGGCTGTCAGAAAAGTCAGTAACCAATGGGAATTAGATGTTATGTTTATAGCATGTTATGTTTATATCTATATTATTTTTAAATTATTTTGTCACTCTTTGGCACCTATCTTTTGCACTACCTGTTATATCGGACACTTCCACACTAAAACTGTGTATTGGTCGGTGCTACACTGTCACTTACTGTGCCTCTTGTCCTGCTTTAGTGGTACTGTCCTGTCCGGTGTTGTTAGCATGCGTTTGCACGTGCACTTTATGTAAAAATGTCTCTTATTTAGCTCTGTGTCGTCTCGTGTGGTTGGTAAGTTGTTTTATGTAGCACCATGGTCCTGGAAGAATGTTGTTTCCTTTCACTGTGTACTGTACCAGCTGTATATGTTTGAAATGACAATAAAGTGAACAAAAGATGCAAAAAGACGGCTGAGAAAAGGTGTTGAGTGTAAGGGATATTTAAAGATGCCATTATTCAGAGCGACTTACATTTATCTAATTCATACAACTGAGCAGGTGTAGGTTAAGGCCCTTGCTCAAGGGCCCAGCAGTGGCAGCTTGGCAACGCTGGGATATGAACTCACAACCTTCCTATGTAACCCTACATCTTAAACACTGAGCTACCGCTGCCAATGTCCAAATATCCACACCCAAATGTCCAATGTCTAGAGTGTAAGGGTGAACATGAAGAGCATATGTTGTGTTTAATAAAATAAAAATAATAATACAATTAAGATAATAAAATACAATACAATAATAAATACAAAAGTATATGTAGTTTTACTCTCATTGGTTCCTGACTTTTCAGACACCCTATATTTATGGCTGCATTGCAAAACTCATAATACATACTAAATCACTATTATCTACAAGTAATGATGCAATATTATGAAAACTAGCTAGTTACATACGCAAACAATGAATCATTAGAATTTGTTCACAGAAGGTTATAATATGCCATTATCTCGCTTGCAGAGCGGGTGGTCCGTGATCGTATGGTTGGTGGTTCGATTCTCGGCCCGCATAACTCCACTTGCCAAAGTGTCCGTGGGGAAGACACTGAACCCCAAGTTGCTCCCTCTGGCAAGTTAGTGCCTTGCATGGCAGCTCTGCTACCATTGGTGTGTGTGTGTGTGAGAATGAGACACAGTGTAAAGTGCTTTGGATAAAAGCGCTATATAAGTGTGACATTTACCATTTATTTACCAAATAAACAAACCAAAGGAACTTTGTGCAATATACTCAAGGTCAAAACACAAAAATCAGGCCAAACACATACTGCTAACTGGTTAATGTTATCCTGCTAGCTAAAACAAATAGCAAAGCAAAGTTGGTGCTTTGATTGAATTGCTGTTGCTTGATACAAGAACAACTGGATAACAATATGTACAAATTGTCCCTATTTGGTTTACCGGATGTTCTCTATTCTGTTAATTTATCTGTCGAAACACCTAACATTGACACTAGCCTGATGTCCTTTCTGCCTAATGTTGGCGCATTATGACCCAATTCCTAAATCAGTGATGATGCTTCCATTTTTTAAAAACACATAATAAATCTTATGCACCAGTTTTAAATAGCTTGCTCTAGCAGAGAGGTCCATGTTTGCCATTTAATTTTGTCCTACATGCCTTAAGGGATTATAGTTATATTACACATTCTCACACACACAAGCACACCCATACACAGTGGGCCAACCATATATAGGAAATTAAAGAAGCTGGCATAAAACCAGTCTGCTCTTTAAAAACATGCCAACTCAGCAGACAACCCACTATTTGCCCACATTATTTTATATATCACAGAATAAAGATGACAAAAAGCATTCTTTTTCTTTTTTTTTTTTAAACACACTGGATCAAATATGCTTGATCAGGTACCTTAAATGGTACAATAAATCTTAATGTTCTAAAATGTACAACTTGACACTTTTAATCTAATTATACTGCCTACAATATTCCACACAAAGCATCCAATTTTTCTGTCAAGTTAGATTCCATGTATAGGTCATCTGCATATTTATTGTGTGCACATTCATTCCTTCATTCATTCATTCATTCATCTTCAGTACTTTTAAAGTGCTTTATCCTGGTCAGGGTCATTGTTGATCCAGAGCCTACCCAGGGAACCCTGGGCATGAGATGAGAATATACCCTGGATGGGATTCCAGGTAATCACAGGGCAGTATGCAGTGACAATTTAGCACAGCTAATCCATTTCGCTGGACAAATATAGATAGATACAGTTAATTATGTATAATACTATATTCAATTATATTTTAATTATGTTAATATTTATAATATTTTTTAGAATATTAAAAATAGTTTCCTCCAGTAAAAGGAACACTGCAATTTTATTGAGTATTTTTCATTGTCTTTCATATTATAAACTTGTTATAATAGTCAAATTTAACATAAAGTTACATCTATTCGATAATATTGCTGGTTTTGTTGCCATACTTTTTATTTATATATACTGAAATCATATTAAAGTGCAACAACTGTGAGAGTACTTTTAAAAGGCTAAAATTTTTAGATGTCCCATAAATCTGAACCTTTTTTTGTCACAGATTTGTTCATTAGAGCAAGATGGCTGCGATTTGCAAAAATCAAGGACAGTGGAAATGGCCAAACTATGTCAAGCGGCATAATAGATGGGATGACTTTGAAAAGTTGTATGCAGTGGCAAGAGGATATAGCAAACTTTTTCTGGAAAAAAATTCTGCCCCAAGCATTTATTCCAGTCATGTATCTTTAAATGAAGCATGAGAAGTCGAGATAGCAGCTCAAATTTGGACTTGCTCTGACTTGTTACAAGTATTCCTGAAATTACAATCTGCATAAAAACCTGAGCAAACACTATTAGAAGCCTTAAACTTAACATACTTCAGTAAGTGAATAAACTCTCTTTAAAAAAACAAACATTTGTGGTTTTCCTAGTTGATTTCATGACTGTTATGCAGTAGTTTATTGCAATACCCAACAACTTGATATTGTTTTTAATACATGCATGCAAATGAGGAAGTGTGTGGACTTTTTTTTTTTCTGAAACGAAATGAGAATATGGCTGTACCATGTTCAATGTGGACTGCAATGTATTCCTTAGAAATAATATAGCAATGTTCTACGTATACGCTATAAAATGTTTACAGGTAACAAGTTTTTTTTATCTTAAATAAAGTTCATGACTGCAGTGCAGATTTGAAAGTTGCATAAAGTCACTTGTGAGAATTTCTGTTGTAAACTCTATGTTAACATTTATATGCCTACTAGCTAATCTAAGCCAGCTAGTGAGCTGACAGTTAAAATTTCTCTAAAAGGTAGCTAGCATTGTTAAATTTGCTTCTTTAGCAGAAACCGAAGTATGAAATGAACATGGAATTATGTATGATTGTTTTTAAGGTTAGTTGTTATACTTGCCAGAATTGTAAAATTAACACAAAACTGATTCCCACTCAATAGAACTAGCTGGCTAACTAATACTACCGCTAATTACCTGGCAACGGTGATTCATCTGTTTGCTAACTGATGTGGTGATCATCTATTACATTAAAATCATGCATCAGAGACATATTTGCTTTATATACTAACACTTGATATCAGGCCTTAGGGAAAACTGTCAGTCCGTAGCAGCTGAAACAGATACAGACTGTTCAAAAACATAAAGGTAACCTGTTTCCCTGCTGTCTGCATGGATGGTTTGAAACGACTGTCTGAAGCCAAATAAGCACATTCTAATTTAAATATGTCCTGAAGGTACAAAGAGCTATGAGATGCTTTGTGACAGCTACTGAAGCTACAGCTTCTGAAGAATGCTGAAGAAGTTGTGCATTTCATCTTCAATTGAGGTCTTTCATAGTCTTATACTCTTATGAACTGATACAAACTGTTCATAGCATGTTTAGTTTGCAATTCACTTTCATAATCTCAAAGTCACATATTTGAATTTAGTAAATGCACTCCAATGTAAATACTGACCAATACCAGACAGCCAGCTTGAAGGGGAGAAAAGATACACATCAAATCTGTAGAGGCCGGGAGTAGGAATTTCAATAATTTTCATGAGCAGACATCCACAACTGTCCTTATATAAGAAACATAGAATAGATTCCTTTATAGTCAACGCCACCCTAAAACACATTAAATATATTTATACTGAAATACACTACATGGCCAAAAGTTTGTGGACTCCGGAACATGACACACATACTGTGAGTTCCTGTTGAAAAAGCGCACCCCCCTTTGGCCATATTCTTTAAGTGATAACTCATACTTGTGTATTCTGATGTTACATTGTGGCACTCCTATGCAAAATGCATAAAGGTTGCCAGATCTGGTAATATATATTATAATACAATCAGAGTAAACTCGATGTGGCAGTGTAAATCATGTGCTTTAGCTTTATTTTATATTTTCTAGCAAGATAATAGAGAAGAAAATAGTTAATTACATTCAGTTCTATCAATTTGATCCTGGGAAGGTGCATATGGTGTTTCTTTCAAATGTATGCGATCGACTCAAACACACAGAATACAGGTCTCTGCATGTTGAAATAAACTTGTTCTTGCTGCTCCAGAGTATTATAATGAAGGTGACAGTAGTGTGGGTGAATGAATGGTAGCTAGCTTGTATTTCCTACTCTGTTAGCTTATTAGAATTGCTTTTAACTTTTAACTCAACTCGGAAGCACTCGCACTTGATAGTCAGTAGTTTGTTCATACTACAAGAAAAAAATTAATAATAATAATAATAATAATAATGATAAAATCTTCTTCTTCCGTTTAATCCAGTGCTATGAATATTAGAGGTGTGATGTGGTGCATCACACTGTAATGGCAGCATCACCAGATCAGTTGAAATTTTTTTAATGATCAGCCAAGTAATTCTGGAGCTGATCTTTAATATTCTTATCCACCATCTACAAAATGATGTATAGCATATACATGGATGCACTAAAAGTGTAAAAATGCCAAATACCCTGACTGAAAAAGTTTCATCCAAGGATTTAATGTACCACCTGAAGGCATGACATTCTGGTCAATATGCAGAATATGCATAACATTTTATATTTTATTTGTTTTATTTACTGTAAGCTTGGTTTTATAGAGCAATGTCTTACTGAAAGGAGAGAAAACATTAATTAAATGAATCCTTTTCATTGTCAGTAGCACAAAATGCTAAACCAATTATTTCAATTTATGCAACGGTACAAAAAGTGAACTAATCATAATATGAAAAACCTCTAGCACTTGTTTTCCCAGTTTTGGTGTTCAGTCCAGAGTGCCCTGAATTTCTGTAAATATAATGATGATTGATTATATATATATATATATATATATATATATATATATATATATATATATATATATATATATATAATATATATATATATATATATTAGTACTGGTACTGGCATGGACATATGTAGCATTCCCTTCAGCCCCTACTCCAGTTCACATAAATCATGGAGCACATGAGCCACTTCATGCTCAGATGATTGCATCCTATTAAGAGTGACCACGACCCAAGAGCAGGCGCACTCTGAGTCTCCCAGTCATAGGCTAACACTGCTGCTTTTTCTGCTCCACTGGCACACATCTTGGCACTTTAATGACTTTATGAATAATGAGACCAATCAGCCAGCTTCAATGAGTTCACATAGACCATGCTTGCTGACCTTTATAAACAAGCCACACTATGAGATCTGAGAGTGTACAACAACAGCTGGTGTGCTGCTCTGCAGCTGGGTCAAGGGTCAAAAGTTTAAATAAATTTCACATTTCTGTCCTTTAAAGCATCAAAAAGCAATGTTTACAGTACAGAAGTGTTATTCTGTCTGGCATGTCGGCTGAGGGGCAAGACTAACTAAGGTTGGACTCGAGTTCCTCCTCAGGTATTTGTATTACTGTTATGCATGGTGTGTGTGTGGGTTTTGGGGTTGTTGTTTTTTTAACCTCACAGTTTCACTCTATTAACCATGTTATAAATGTCAGCTTGTTTTTTACCAGTCAGGCTACACATTACAGCCTTATCCACTGAAATCATATTGTCACATATTCCACAACAGACACATTCAAACATGTTACATAATACTGAAAGGACTGCCAGAGAAATTACAGCCAAGCTAGTCACAAGAGTTGAGTTTTGGAAAGAA